>BSBK01001623.1:0-600000 GCA_027943335.1 Chamaecyparis obtusa | reverse complement strand
TTTTCTCTTTTTTTTCAAAATCAACATCATTTGCCTTTGTGGGGGCCAAGTCACTGATCTTTATTTTGATATTTCCCTATCATACACTTATCTAGCTTAACATTATGCGTATCAACAAAGATCCTAAGTTGTCCTATCATACACCTATCTAGCTTAACACTACACATGTTAACACATTGTGTCTAAACCACCCTATCACATGCCTATCTAGCTCAACGTTACACATGTCGAAACACCATCAAAAGTCTCCCTATCACATGCCTATCTAGCCTTCGCTACACATGTTAGAGCTTATCAAAATCACCCTATCATATGACTTGGCATAAGACAACTTGCTAGCTATATCGACATACCATCAATGATCTATATTGAATAGGTTGTCTTTATCATCTAGCATGCTCATCTACAACATGTATGCTAGATCCGACTCAGTGCCAAATTAGGAATTCTTAGCTGGGGGCAACTCCACATGACAAAATTCTCGCAAGTAAGTTAGGTAAAAATCCCTTTCTTTAGCTTCACATTTCTCTAAAGGATAATATGCTCACTACATTGGGGGCAAAATGTAATGGCATAAATTTTACACCCTTGTGTAGAATATTCATGTCTACATTTTGTCCACTTTAGCCTAAGACACAAAACTCGACATCCAGCTATCTTTGTCATTTTGCCAGCTCATCACCCAATTCTGATTCCACGCAATGAAGCCCTGGCGGTCTTCAGATGCATGCGCGTTGCAAAGACATCCATGTAGTGCGCTCTCATTCGCAAATCTGTAGACGTGCAAAGGACCATTTGAGTGTTACAAACCTACCACCCTGTGATTGTACATCCAAAATGATGGCTCTTCCTGCATAGATTCCATCTGAGTTATTCAAAAACCCCTTTCTTGCATGCATTTGGTCTTCTTGATAAGTTTTGCAAGCTTCTTAGCTATCAATCTCAGTTTTGGAAATCACCGCTTGGCATTTCTATAGCTTCATATCATCCTTTTGCACCTCCACTCAATTTTTATTGCAGGTTTCACCATTGCTGAGAGGCTCCAAGCTTCTATATCCGACTTCACGTCACACATCTCTATTTATTTTTATTGCTATTATCTTCATTCCAACTATCTATCACCAATTATCTCATTGTGTCTAATGATTGCATGTGGAGGTGGAAACACCAAAATGGGGGTTTAACCGAGGAAAACCTCTTAAACAACCACAACCATTTTCCTCCTTCGTGTTTCCGCAAGTTTTCATTATGAATTCGTGGGTTAGGGAGCTCCGCTTGAATTGCATCATCAAACTCCGAACCAAGTTTTACTCTCTTTCCTTCTTTTGGTCATCCCATTAGATAATAAACATAAATTAGTTAATCTTCCATATCAGTAGATCACTTTAACTTTTTAGTAATAATCTATTTAGTTTGTTGTATTGCTTTCCATTTCACATACTTCATCTAGCTCATTACATCCATTTCTGTTCTATCATTTACCTCTTTCATGCTTTTATAGTTTAGCTTATTTTCATTCATCTTTAGTGCTTTATCTCGGCCTGTTCGTATTGTGTCTATGCGAGACACCAACGCAGCGTGCTAGTATCCATCAATCGCACTGTCGTCCTTTGGGTTGTACGTCTATCCAAGGCAGTGAGCTCACTGAGCTCGAGCCTTGATCCCCATTGTTAATTCTTTCGATTCCCGTAGTCAGAATACTTTAATCATTTTGTTTGTTTACGTAATTCACATTCAATTGATCTAAACACACTTTAACACTTAGGCATTAACACTCAATTGACATCTAATCAATCTAGTTCATATTTAAACCACATCAAGACAATCAAAAAGCTTTCTACATCTCGAGTATGATCTCCCTAGCACTCCTAACTAGCAACATGAGATGGTTTAAAGGGAATCGTGTATCTCTTGAGGTTTTAATCAGCCTCTAGTTTGGTGCATTATTTTCTTCTACACACTAACTTTTCAATTGTCTAGTGACATATAGTAGATGATCCGTGTACCTCTAAACCCCTAAAGCACCCCGTACAATTGACTCCTCTCCCCTAACAACATATGCATTTTGAGTTTTTATCTTTACACCCTCGATAGATAAATTTGAATAGAGAAGAATGAAATAGGCAAATAATTTGGAGGCCGCGGAGTGCATAATGGGGTTTGGATTGGTTTAACTGATTTGATCGATAGGAAATCACAATGGCGAACGAAGAGAAGGTAGAGGGGGAAAGGGAGACGGAGGCAGAGGCAGAGGGAGAGGGAGAAGGAGGAGGAGGAGGAGGAGGAGAGGGTGAGGGAGAGGGTGAGGCAGAGGAGCAGCAGAAGCGATCAGAAATCTACACATACGAGTCGCTATGGCAGGTGTACGGGATGAACTGGAGCGTGCGCAAGGACAAGAAGTACCGGCTGGGCATTTCGAGCCTGGTAGAGCTCTACTCGAACAAGGTAGAAATCGTTCAGCTGGATGACGAGACGGGTGAGATCAAGGGCGACCCGAAGCTGTCGTTCGAGCACCCGTACCCCCCTACCAAGCTCATCTTCATCCCGGACAAGGACTGCCTCCGCCCGGACCTCGTTGCTACTTCCGCTGACTATCTCCGCATATGGGAGATTGGGGAAGACCAAGTCTCCTTGAAGTGCTGTCTCAACAACAACAAGAACAGCGATTTCTGCGGCCCGCTCACCTCCTTCGACTGGAATGAGGCGGAACCCAAGCGCATCGGGACCTCCAGCATCGACACGACCTGTACTATATGGGACATCGACAAGGGCGTGGTGGACACGCAGCTCATCGCGCACGACAAGGAGGTCTACGACATTGCCTGGGGCGGCGTGGGCGTCTTCGCCTCAGTGAGCGCTGATGGCTCAGTTCGTGTGTTCGACCTGCGCGATAAGGAGCACTCCACCATCATCTACGAGAGCTCCGGCACCCAGCCCCTTGTGCGGCTCGGGTGGAACAAGCAGGACCCCCGGTACATGGCCACCATCATCATGGATTCTCCCAAGGTTGTTGTCTTGGACATCAGGTACCCGACCCTACCTGTGGCTGAGCTGCAGAGGCACCACGCCAGCGTCAATGCCATTGCCTGGGCCCCCCATAGCTCTTGCCACATCTGCACTGCTGGGGACGACTCTCAGGCGCTCATATGGGACCTCTCCTCCATGAACCCCTCCCACACCCACCAGCCCCCTCTCGATGGTGGCCTCGATCCCATCCTCGCCTACACCGCCGGCGCCGAGATTGAGCAGCTCCAGTGGTCCTCCACACATCCTGACTGGGTTGCCATTGCCTTCTCCAACAAGCTCCAGATTTTAAGGGTTTGAAACTCTTCAAGTGCTGTTTAAGGCTCGCAATCGATGAAATATTTACATTAAGCAACCGCATTGACTTTTTATTTGTACCGGTCTTTCCGAATCTCTCTTCAACTGTGGACATTTCAGTGCTCAGCTTACTTTTTTCGCATTAACCAAGCTTATTGACTTTCTTTTATACCGTTCTTTCCAATTCTCTCTTGAATTGTGGACATTTCAGTGCTCAGCATACTTCTGAAATCACATTATATTTCATTTATTTCTTCCAGCGCAGAAGGAATACAATTGTACAAATTGATCCTACAAAATGGACCTTTCTTTAGATATCTTTCTAATGCTTAATTACCCGAGCATTAAACAGTTGCGGTTAAGTTAATCTTGCACATTGTTTCAATTTCGCTAATCAGGTATAGTTTCTTTAAATGGCTGCTCCTGGAAAGTGACCTTGTCAATTTCTCTATTCGTGAACAGAAGAACTTAGGCAATAACATGGTGAGTTGTTTTTCTGGTACTTGATTGCCGACGTGTAGGGTAATGCATCATTGCATATTGTTAATGTAAATGCACCCATCGGGCAAATCCACGCCAAAATGTTTTTGAGGGGAGGATTTCACTTTCAACCAACCGTATGTCAACTGTATCACCTTTTGTTTGTTCTTAAGCGATATCATGAGTATTTCTTCTGGTTTATTTTTGAAATTGTGAAGCTAATGGAAACATGAACCTATTGAGACCAACGTTGAGGAGTGGTCAATTAGCAGTCAACTTGAGACCCGACTAAAAGCTTTAATGATGCGGATCAAATATATTGGAATTGGGCTTTATCTGTTCATCTGCTTCTGTGCCTGTAATTGAAGATTTTTTTAACTATATTAGCCATTAAGTTCTCTTTATTTAATGTATTATGTGCAATTTTCGAATTAACTTGTAGCAAAAATTATTAATGCTGATTATTCAGTTTAAAAGCATGTAAATGTTAATTGTGGAATCTTTATTTGTTAATCAACAAATAGGGGCGTGGAAGGTCAAACTTCCTAAATTCATTCCACTGCATCTCTCTTTTTGAGGATTAACCTAACAATTGGGTTTTAACATAAGCAGTAGACCTTTTTTTTTTTGAGTCCATGACATTTTGTTTGGTATATAGTCTATCCTCAAATTCAAAAAGAATCGTATGATTTTGGCCCTATGAACAGTGTCCTCTTTCTGAGCAAAGGGGCATTTCAAGTTTACCAATCCTACACGTAGAGGTATACAACCAGTAGCCATTTAAGTTTACAACAAAAAACCAAAAGTATCCTTCAAATAAAATCTGAAGCTGTACATTCTTGTTGATTAAGGGAAGGGCAAATCTATGTCATTTCGTCAATCACTTAAGTTTATTTTGATGTTTACAACAAGTCACAATTCTATCATGACTGACCTCAATCATTTGGAATTGTGTCAAGCGATTACAGTATGATCGCCTTTTCTACGGCGATATGATTTTTAGCTTTGCCTTATGGGTGGTATTTTTTTTCCCATTTCTTCCCCCCGTGCTATTTTGTTTGATTATACAGGATCTAAAATAGGCACAATCTCTTTAGCATTTAGTAATTATCTTCTATATCCTGTATTTAGTAATTATCTTCTATATCCTGCAGTATCGTGAGGATATCTGGAATGTTGAAAGAATTGTATTCAGTTGTTCTGTTTAATAATAATGTTATAATTATTGAGGCATCTGGATTCTGTGTTGTTTATTTTGTAACAGTCTAGAATTTAAAAAATAGCAAACTAAGAAGGCCATATTTCAATAGCAAAATCTTAGACAGTTTATCATGATCTCTGTATTACAAATGTTCCCGTAGTGTCTTAGTTTGTACATCATGGATAGGTCATAGATTTTCTGTAAACCTAAGTTGCCAGTTCGGATTTGGGTTTGAAATTAGTTCAATTTTTTTTTTTGGGGTGGGTTTGAATTCGTTTTGGGTTCGTCTGTACAAAAACATATGTTTTTATTTAAAAATATGTCTATGTATGTAGTAATATACTATATATATGCAGCAGTAAATAAGTTCATACACCACTATGCTAAAAGTAAAGCAACATAGCAAAACACACCACTGTATATATTAACGTTTTAGTCCAAGTGACATAAAAAACATCCTTTTTGACCTTTTTAGTGATCTATTTTAGGGTTGGAGGGTCGAATAGACTTAATTAGACCAAAAAAAGTTCAAAAAGGTAAAAAAAATTTATTTATTGCCCAAAGTCGGCCTGGGTTCTGCCGCTGGGTTTCAAATCTGCTTGAAACTCTGCCCGGGTTCTGCTGACAGACGTTTCAGCGAATTTGACAAGACTTCAAATTTTCTGCGAATCAATCCCGACATTGGGCCTGCCAGAGGCAAATCTGGCAACTTAGTTGTAAACAAATAGCAGTAGCATTATATATCACAGAATTTGATTTGATGGGTTTCCAGTAGGGGTATGATCATGGTGTAGGGGCTGCTTAGTATGGTTCTTCATGCGGCTTATACTTCTATAAGTGTAAAGGCATGTCATTTGAGCTTCAGGACTAAGGTTGATTTTGTTGGGTGAATATTTTGTAATTGACTTAAAGCAACCAATTACAAAATGGTTATTTCAACCACAGCTTGTGAGATTGAATCTCTTGACCGGAAAGGGGAGACACTCTTCTTATTGCTACTATAAAGCATAAATGATCAAATACTTAACTAAGAATATATACACTAAACTAACATTAGGGTGTTACATGCATCATTTCCTCTTTTTCCAAGAAAGATGTTCTTTCACTTGTGACAAATCTCAATACAAACTTGCAACTTTTATGATTCCACTACAAAGTATCAACCAGAGCAGTAATTCCACAATGATTAACCTCAAAAGCTCAAAGACTAGGGTGACCTCACAATGAATAAGTAACTAGGATATTATATATTGTAGCTCAAATACTTACATATATATTATAGCCTATAACACGTAAACTTAAGAAAAAGTAGCAGCTCAAAGACTTCACCATTTCCTAGTTTATAACTCCAACACTATCTTTTAAAATGAATGTTGCAGCTCAAAGTCTACAAAAATCAGATTTAAAAACTCCTTTAAAACAAAACAATAATGCTTCAGAACTTCAAATCAGATTAAGGTCATACAATCACAATGACATAAGAACATTGTAATCATATAAAACTTCATTCCAACACAAAGATTGAAAGCAAAACTTCTCCTTTTATTGATTTGAATTGAGTTTGCACAGTAAAAACACAATTTTACAATTGCTCACCAATTTGGCAGAGTTTTCTTGCTATGCATAAAAGATCCCTATTTACAATGAGTACTGTCATATTTATAAAGGAGAGACTGAGCAAAAGGAGGGAGAGATACTGTTAATGTTTTTGAATCAGAATAATATGAATGCAATATATAGAAAACCAAAAAAGCATACGAACAGATGGCACCATTATTTACCCGGAAAACCCTCCTTCCTACTCCAGGGAAGAACCAGCTACACCCGAAAGATAGATCTTTTATTTAGATCTCAAAATAAATACAAGCATTCTTGCTTATGATTGAAGTCTCCAACCAGTCAATCAATAAGCCTGACTTTTCTCTTATCAAAAAATGTCTCTGTCTCACAGAATTCTGAAACAACTGATTACAAACATAAAGAATCACATAGATTGCTCAACAATCACACACACAGATCGTATACAAATAGATAATACAAAATAACTGAATCTCAGCACATATACTCTTAGTGCGATTGTTCCAGAACTCACAGCATTATATATGATAACTGCAGATACATAGAGACTCGTGTATCCTCAGAGTAGGATAAACACACAACCCGATTTCATAATACATTGAACACTCTCAACAATCCAGTACGGTAATATGCTACTGTAAATACATAAAAATCATCAATACTGAAATGACGACAAAAGGAAAACTTACCAGCACACTCGTTCAAATGCATATAGCAAGCTTTAAAACATCTATGATGGATGATACACACGCCCTCTGTCATGAGACAATGAACCAAATTTATTAAACAAAGGAGGCTTATCGAATAGAGAATGTCATAACACAGAACAGACTGCCGTGTCTCATCTATCTTCCTGAAACAACAAATCTCTACGAATTCTCTACTGTGACCTTTCATTGACACCCATGGATAACATATCAACCAAATATCTTTCCAAAAATGCTGAATATGAACTGTCGGCAGTTATAGAACAAAAACAGCATCTTCAATATGTGAACTGGTGATATTAAAGAACCAATGGCATCAAAGAATGAACCGACGACTCCAATACATAAACTGTCAACACGTACATTTTCATTGATCAATGATATTCTCTGCCAGCAAATCATTACACCCGCATGGTGCCAAGTAAGCACACGCAAGGCACAATAAAATGAAGGAAAGATCATGATAAGAAATAAGCATGAAGCCTCGAACACATGATGCCACATATGCATGAACAGAGATAAAGAAATACACACAAGTTGACAAAGTTCTTTAGTTTGCCAAAAGGGAAGAATAGAGAACACCAATTCGAGTGGAAGATCTATCTCGCAGCTACCCCAAAACTCAACAGATACAACTAACTTTGACTTATTCAACAGTACAATCCTACTTGACTTTGAGTTGTATTGTTGTTACATGTAATTACAGTTTTTCATTTTACATGTAATATGTCAAAACCAAATTATATAATGCATGACTGAAAATTAACTAAGTGTTTGGGAGACACATTCTTGTTGCCAACAATTTTCGACAATGGAGTTTTCATATCCTTGTGAGGTATCACATGCTTCAAGGTCATCCAGACTTGGTGTGTGGAATCTGACATCTGGAATAGAGTTGCAGTACTAAATCAGAGAATTCCTAGAGTTAGAAAAATTTCTGATAGGGTCCATGTGATGGCAGGGAAAAAGCTTGACATTGCATGAAAATGTGAAAGTCAGAAAAAACCCGACATTGTATGTAAATATCGTAGTTACCGGATTCGTGAAGGATTCGCACAAGGTCTGGATTTGACCCTGTAATTCAATGTGATGATTTTCTTTTAAATCATAATGTTTATTTTTGACATTTGGCATTGATCAATGATCAAGCATCATAGATTCATACTATGAAATGATTTAGTTTTACAATTATGTATATTTCTCTTATTTTTTGAATATATAATGCATATATATATATATATACACACACGCGCGCGCGCACGCACACACGAATCCATACGAATCATAATGGAAAAAAAATCCATGAATCTACGAATCATAATGGAAAAAAAAAATCCATGAATCGACGAATTGGATTCTTGTACCCAAACCCGTCCTTGAATCCAAATCAACAACATAGGAAAATATGTGAAGTTGGAGAAAAAACCCGACATTGCATCAAAATATGCAAAATCAAGAGAAAAAAATCCGACATTGCATGAAAATAAATACTTCATGAAAAATATGCAATTGCTCAAAAATTTGCTGACACTCAATGAGGGAAAAAATGACCAAGTCTGGGAAATATTGTAATTCGGGTTTTAAAACCCGAATTACAAGTGCAAAGGAATGGAGGACATATCAATTGGGTTTCAAAACCCGATTGACTAGTTTGCAATGGTCTTGCGAATTGGATTTTAAAACCTGAATTGCAACTATCTACTTGGTGACTTGCAAATCGGGTTTTAAACCCTGAATTGCAAACTATGACTTGCGAATTGGGTTTTAAACCCCGAATTGCAACTATGACTTGTAAATCAGGTTTTAAACCCCAAATTGCAACTATAATATGCGGAGGATGAAACTTGTTGATTAGGTTTTGAAACTTGATCAACACATGACCAGACGTGAAAAGAGATACAAAACACAAAGACACGTGCAAGGGCATTCAAAGATTACCTCGAAATGTGTGCCCAGAGGGCATAGGCTACAAAATGGAAGAATTTTGCAGGGTTATCCCTTGATTTTTGCCAAGCTAAAATCAAGGATAACAGATTTGTAACTAAAACAATTGTGATGTAATAAAGTAAGTTGAACCAAACAGAATCTCTGTATTCTACAAGCTTCACAGAGAAATAAATGGTGGATGATGGATAAGACATGCTTCTTGTGAACAACAGTGGAGATGGGCACCTACTTTTAGATCATCGTGGGACATGTTTTCTCATTGAATGAGGCCTGAGTGTAGTTAATCATTCTCGTTGGCTGGAGCAATCAATTGTTTAGGTTTTATTTGTGAATTGATAGAAAAAGGGTATCTTTCTTGTCAAAGTGCATGCATTCTTTAAAATCCAAGCAGACATGCTTATTTACAAAAAGGGTAGACAATTCATAAGTCTGAGGGCTGCTATACAACTTTTCCTTGCTAAAGCCTTAAAAATAGGACAGTTAAGGAGGAAGGGATAGAGGGACAGGGGGTGATGTAGAGCATGTAGGACTCTGGTCTTCAAGTCTCAGTACTTCAGTGTGGTGGTTTGTTGTGACATTTCCCTTTTATTTTGGCAATTCATAGTCCTGAAAGTTGGCCTTTTTCATTGGAAAGTGAGTTTCAATCTGCCCTTTATATCATAGTGGCATCCCATTTACATGGCAGACTGAAAGTGTAAATGAAAAGCATTTACCCCTGTTTAAAATGGAAAAAACTGACAGATTAAATATTGCTGAATTTTCATAAAAATTGAGAAAATTGAAAAAGTGAACTGTTATTGTTATTATATGCTGAATATAGTGCTCAGAAAGACAAACATAAGACATAAATAAATAATTTGTTCAATGTTGCCAATTACTCTGAATTTTGTGTAAAAATACAGGAAAAAACTGTTAAATTTTACCTCATGGCAAATATGGTATGTATTTAGAGCTAGAAACAAACATAATATATAAACAAAGAACTTGTAAGTGTTGGCAATGACTCTCAAATTTTCAATCAAGTTAAAAAATCCAGGATTTAAATGAAACAATGAGGTTTTTAATACTGTTTTTATTGAAATACAGGTAAAGGTAAGAGGTGCAGCTATTTTTGAAAATCTTCAAGGTTTTCCCCTGTTGTTGAAAAAACTGGCACAGTCCAGCCCCAGGCCATGATTAACCTTGGTATTTCCTGGGTAATGCTAATATGCTTTGTACATCATGGCATTTCATGTTAAAATTGAGATCAAAGAAATGGTTGTCTGCATAGCAAAAGAACATTTAGAACCAATTGAGGAGATGCACATAGGTAGCCAAAATCAACCACAGCTTTCACAGAAGAGACCAACATTTGGATTCTTAAATGATGAGATAAGGATTCTTACCTATAGGCAACACAAGAAGGTTTGACGGTTTGTAATATCCCCAAATGGGATACTGAAAAGGAGGCAATAAAATCTGCAAACTAGGGCACAACCTGATAACAACAAAAACTCTGCAACTAGGGTATAAATCTGGAAATGAACTTGCATCAGATTATTCTAATTGCATCTCAGATTTGAGAACAAATTTAGGACAATAAACAGAAATCTCTGAGTGCTCTTATGATCAGAAATAATTACAATGTAACCCAGAATTTTCAGAAAATTATGTCTGATTTTCTCCTATTTTTTCTGAGTTATAAATAGGTAAATAGATGGATTTAGGCACAAAAATACCTCAGATTTATTTCTGAACCTTATCAAACCCTAGCCATCCCTCAAACAGGTACTAGTCTCCCAAAAATACCAGTAAACAAACTGATTTGGTTGCTCCTTTGCAGCCATCCCAAAAGGTTCTCAGAACTTGAAGTTGACAATGTACAGCTGTAGATGCTCACCAATTTGAATCTTCAATGCTGATATCTTCCTCTAATTGGCCTCCAACCTGATAAATACTTGCAGCCTTAGAATTCGCAATGTGTTAGGGTTTCACAAACTGGAGTTATTCCATCGAAACACACTTGTCTGATTAGGGAGAGCCACTGAAACCAGGGATACTCAAGGGTTTGAATCCTCAAGCCAAGTTGCAGCAGCAATAAACATAAATCTTCATCACATAATGAGCTGCAAAAGAGCTCAAGAGAGTTATATAATAGCTCCCAAAGAGATAAATTAATCTCAGCTCTTGATTTTCCACGTCTTAATCCGATGCTCCGTATTGAAACCCTAAAAATGCGCCAATAGGCATGTTGAAAACTCATGCACCCTTTTCCTTTTTGTGACATGCTTTTTAAATCACTTAAAGTATATAAAAAGGGGGACAACTTAAGTCCTTTGACTTAAAGTCACTTTAGTTGCCTAAAAAGATGTGCATGTAACTAAAATGATGTAGGTTCACTTAAAACAACTTAAGTTCACTTAAGTTGCATAAAAAGACATTTACTCAACTTAAATTTAGAATTGAGAACAAGCCAAAGACTCCAATATTTACCCAATGATGCTCTAGTCCTCTTCTTCTTGGGTAATCCAAGGAAAGGACAGCCAATGTGCTGCTAATTCTCATGATTTGAATTGGGTATTGCAGGGAAACTGGGTAGTTAGACGGTTAGTCCGTTTGAGGGAGTTACACGGATGCGACGGTTCGCCTCACATCCCCTCGGACACTATATGTATGCATTCTTCTCTTTGAGCAAGACACGATGATTATGTGGAAATACATTTGTACTTGGTGATCAATCTATGAATACAATGCTGTTATGTTCTCTTTACATTCTCTGTTAAGTACTTTACCTTCTGTATGCAAATAATCTCTATTATCCCACGAGGGTAAACATTTGGCGCCGTTGCCAACCGAATCTGGCAAGTGATGGAATGAGTGGATAAACGGGACTACCATTTGAGGAGAATATCAATGTGAGGACCAATGAGGACGGAATCACAAAACTTTTTGAAGGGGAGCATGCTTTGACAATTGACTTTCACGTTTGGTTGCATTCAGCCATTGAAACGTTCGTACGAGGGAAGCGGTATGAGAAGTTGCCGAAGACATTGTGTGGGAAGCACTGAACGTCAGCCCCGCTGCGAATAGGCTGTTGCATCAATTACCCTGTCTGTTGGCACAGACAACCATTGCCCAAAGGAACCAAAGGGAGGAAGTAGAGCGTGAATAGCGATGACAGCAAATCCTGAGGAACTTCGCTGAAAATAATCGCCGCGAGGAAGAAGACCGCAATGGCAATCAGCGAAGAATGAGCCCATGAGCTTGAAGCCTAGGGGAGGAAATAAAAGAAACACTGTAAAACCCATAATAACAAGATCACACAGTTGATCTGTTGTATAGAAACATGAATAAATAAAAAGTGTTCTGTGTTATGTTTTAATATGATGTTTGGATATAATTGATGCCCAATCTCTTAAATAAAGATAGAAATAAAAAGGAACAACCGAATGTCTTGGAGGCTACACATCAAGCTCTAATCCTTGCCTAACAAGTAGAACGTCGACGAAGGTTCAGACAACTTGCTGAGGGACAACTAGCTGAAGGGGACCATGGAGATGGTATCGAAGGTAACCGTGGGGGTGTCATGGGAGGTGTAACAACCAAAGGAGACCATTACCGTACAATAGAACAATGAAGGGTAAGAAGTAGTGAAGAGTTACTCGAGGAAACACAACAAAGGTTGAATTTGATCGAGGGAACACGGGAACAATTTCGAAACTTGTCCCTCTCACCATAGGTAGAGGAAACAAGGAGTGAAGAAGGAACCAACGCGGCTGGAGGTGCTGAAGGGGCACAAGCGCGAGATAGCCAAGACACACTATTTGATTCTTGTACGCCGAATGCAGGAAGACAATCTAGTAGCTAGAACTTTGTACCCACTATACTTCAGTTTAATATAGGTGGGCAGACACAAACCCCACCTCTGCAACCGCAAGGGGCACAACCGGTAGTGATGGCCTTGAATAAACATAAATTGCCCAAGTTCACGGGCTAGGCAAAGGAGGATCCTGTCCGCCATTGTTGAACTTGTGAAACTATATGGATTGCTAACGGAGTTACAGACCACGACGAGTGGGTTAGATAGTTCCCTGCCACATTGAGGGAAGGAGCCATTGACTGGTACTCCGATATGGATAAAACTGGTTTAACATCATGGGCCGTAGTGAAGAAGGCGTTCCAAACAGAATTCCAGTTGCTAAGAGATGACAATGAGATCCTTGCCGAGATCTACAACACAAAGCAAGCGAAGAATGAGTCCGTTCGAGCCTACGAGCGATGACTAAAGGAACTAATTGGAAAAATGGAATCTGCCCCAACCGACAAACTAAAGAAACAATGGTTCGTCAAAGGACTAAAACCTTCCCTCTGAAAGAAAATGAAGATTGTACCCCTGATATTGTACGATAATGCATATAACCGTGCAATGGACTTGGAGAGCCAATGTAAGACCTCCAAGAAAATTAAGTCCTTAGATGATGAGTCCGCGATGGAAAGTAGTGAGGAGGAATCAAGTAAGGAAGTGCATGCTTTACAGAAAGACCTCCAGAGGACGATGAAAGAATTTAAGGCAACCAAAGGAGGAACAAACAAACCAAGGAGGATGCCATGTGGTGTATGGACTGCAAGGAAGCAGGACACACCAAAGGTTTTTGTCCGAAGAAATCTTTTTGCGACATCTACCAGATTGTGGGACATTCCACCAAAGAATGTCCCTACAATTTGAGGTTCTGGAATCAACAAGTGTTGTTTTTGCAAGAGCAACCCTCCACATCTGGAACCAGCGGTCAACAAAATAATACTGCATCGTCCGACGGCTACAGAAATAACCGATGGAGAGGCAGAGGGAATAACGATAACAACAATAACCGCCCTCAGATCTAGTTTGATGCGAAGGGGAGGCCAATGATACAATGCAGAAATTGCAACCAATGGGGACACTTGGCCCGGTATTGCCAGAAGGAGGCTCCTACTCCACAAAAGTTGTGTAGGTGTTGTGGACTGGGGGGCCATGAGGAAGCCAACTGCCCGAAGCCTAGTTGCAACCTCCTGGACTTGGAAAGAGGGGACAGAGAGAAGGAGATCTTGGCAATTACGCGAGCACAAACGAAGAAGGCTATGTATTTTGACCCTCGTACGGAGAAACAAATGGTACTCGAGGTGAAGGCCGGGATTGAGAGGGAATTGCAGGACCGAAGGGACCTAAAGGATACCTCTGGCGCTTCTACTGGAGCCACGACAGAGCAACACATCCTGAGGCAGATGATGCAATTGGAGATATCGGTAAAGGTCAAGGACCTACTCAAAACGATGCCACATCTAAAAACAGCCTTGTTTTTAAGTCAAAACATCCCAACAAGTACATTGGATTAGATGGAGGTTCCTGGAGGCTCCGCAGTGGAGCCCATGACACTGGCTATAAACAGTGGGCGAAACCCTGCAATAGTAGAGATGGGTATCTTGGGTACCATTTTCACTAACACAATTGTCGATGGTGGATCAGGGGTGAACGTTCTACCCAAGGACATTTGGAAGAGTCTTGGGAAACCGACACCGTGGCCGTTGACCTTCAACTTATTGGGGGTTGACCAACATGGCATCAAACCCCTTGGAACCGTGATGGCACAACAAGTAACCATGAAAACACAATTGTTTATCTTGGATTTCGTAGTGATTCCTCTGAAGCGGAAAGGGTACGATGCCATCCCAGGGAGAGGGTGGCTGGTGGTTGCGAAAGCAAATCACAATTGGAAGAAAAACATTATATCATTCGAGATGGGGGATGATGTTGTTGGGAAACTAGGTAGTTAGACGATTAGTCTGTTCGAGGGAGTTACACTGATGCGACGGTTCGCCTCACATCCCCTCGGACACTATATGTATGCATTCTTCTCTTTGAGCAAGACACGATGATTATGCGGAAATACATTTGTACTTGGTGATCAATCTATGAATGCTTAAGAATCTTCCCACCCAAAGAATCTCCTCTCCTTCACATGTTGTATCCTCAATAGATTCATCTCCCATATTTTGTAAATGAGTAGTCATATGCTTACCAAGGTTCTGATACCATGGAGGTTCTTGGGAGGTGGTAGATTGATTTTTGTGTTCTGCTACTAAAACAAGCATTTTCAATCTTTCGTCAAACTGTAAGGCATTTGCATCTCTTTTATCAAGTTCTGCAACTCTTTTCTTCCATAATTCCTTGTGGGCAATCAGGTTCTTGCTCATCACACCAAGGAATTCATTGTTCTTGTTGCATTTGTCAAGCTTGGCATGCAATTTTTGTACTTTCATATTTGTAGTCTTCTTTATAGCTTCATAAATGCCAGCATCCCTTTGTTGCTTGGCCTTAGCAAGTAATGAATCATGATACTGAAGTTCATTCTCTAATTGACTTGTCAAAAGGTTATTATACTCATCAGCTATCACTTCTATTTTGATCTCATTGCATGATGCTTTGGACTGGTTGATGGCTGTACTCCGCCTCTTTAATTTATTTGACTCTACATCCACGTGCATCTTTGCTTCCTCAAGATGCAAACGCCTCATTGTTAGTGCAATCTCAACTTCTCTTAGTTTATTACATTGTTCCTGTTCCATTAGAGACTTTTCAAACACATTAGAAATTGAATGAATCCACTCAGGAAGAGGCACTACGCTGCTTGTGGTGTTCCCTGGCTGTCTCTCAAATTATCCATTCAAAACAATCTGCTGATTAAGACGAGCGCTTGACATGCTGGATGGTATGTCATTTTCATTTATTGCACTTTCTAAATCAGAATTATTCTTTTCAATATTCGCACCTGTGCAAGCCATTGAATCGGTTGCAACAAAAGGGATATTTCCCGTGGGAGTCTTTATATTTTGCAGAATCAAACATTAAGTTTTCAAGAATTTCATTATTAACAAAACCCATTCAAAATGAGATGGTGAAACATTTCCAAGACACTGATTTGTTAGGCAAGTGAAATTATTCTGATCTTCGGCATTGGCACTCTCTATTATACAGTACTCTTGACAATTTACTCTATAATTTTCTTTGTGATGGTCATCCGTAATCTGCACATCAAATTTTGTAAATCTCAGTTTGTGAAACTGCTGAACTCCACCTGACATGCTATTTCCCTTTTCTGAACCCAAACTTCCAGAAGTTTGTTCAAAAAGCCACTTACAATCTGTTATCTCTCTGAATTTTCCTTCTGTGTTTACCAAGGTATCTGCATATTCTACTAGTGTGTTCTTAGCAGATCTTTCTATAGCTAAACCAGGCGTCTGACCATCTGAAATTAAGGTACTCTTTTCTGAGGTGCAAGATGTCATTTTATTCCCACAATGTGCTTGCTTGACCTTGCGTCTGATAAATGCTTGTGAATGCTGCTTTAAAGTCCTGTACAAGATGATTGCACTGAGTACCCAAATCAATAGTCTTGCGTGTCCTTTCTCCCTCACCATTGGACTGCTGATAAGGTGAAGTTGCAGAAAAAACAGTTGAAGGTGCTCCAAAAGAGAAACTTTTTGGTTCTCTAGAAGCAAAAGAATGAAATTCATGCTGCTTTTCAATTAAAGCAGGGTACTGAAGTTTCTGCTCTAGATAGAAAACGTTCTTGCTCAAGTGTGATCATCCTAGACAGAGTTTTTCAGATTTTTGAGGACTCAGCTCAGCAGCATTATCAAGTAGCTCAGTTGATATTGAGATTTGCTTGTCTTTCAGCTCCTGCAAATGTATTGTGGCTTCCATACAAAGAGTCACCAAAACATCATGATCACAAATATAGTTTATCAGATTTTCTAATGAACTTCCAGGCATACCAGTTTCTTGAAAAAGTGGTTGTTCATATGCAGGAGCAACTTTACAGCTTGTATTTGAAAATTTGAAAATAGAAACCTCTGGTGTGAAGGCTGATTGATAGCGATTGGATACAATTTGATCAATATATGATGCTCTTCAATATCTTACTGATATTATTACCATTATGAACAATAATAACAACTTTGTCTATCAATTCTGAAACTTCATAACTGCCACTTGCGCACCTAATAACTTCTGATTTTCCCTACTGCAAATCTTGAAGCACAATTTTTAATGCATATCCAAACGATGTTACACCACATTTTGACTAACTCCACTTCGCACTAATTTTGATTTGACAATTATACCTGCAGTTAGATGCAGATCTATCTCTGCATTTGCAACACGAGAACTTCATCGATCAAAAGTTCAAAGTTGGCATATGTTTTCTCACTATTACAGTCTGATGAAAAAACAAGCCTATAGACTTGCAAAGTTGTCACATTAAGTTCTTTACCTCAACTACCAAACAATGCATATGCTTCAATGGTAAAATGCAACTCCTTTCTTTCTGTTGTACTTGCATGATAGTGATTTTTTGGCATGAATTCATCAGTTATTCTTCTTCAGGCAGCACTTCTGTAACTGGCTGCAGATAATCACCGAGCTCCAACTTTATGTAAATTTGCCTTAAATTTGAAATCTTCACCGGGATCCCACATCTTGTGATTATAAAACCTTGGTAGGATTTGCACTCCCCACATCTTGTGATTATAAAACCTTGATAGGATTTGCACTCCATTCTTAGCGGTCACCATTATTTGATTTTTCTAATCTTCCTCATGAATGTTAGACTCTTGCAAAGATGATGAATTGTTAGTAATACACAAACCAAAATAAAATATTTCTTCATACCTTCCAATTTTGTCATCATAGGAGCCATTAGTTTCATAGACTTAACTGGATTGATCTGAACTTGTCCCCAAGGTTGCTGCTATGAAATTTTCATCATTTTTGTCTGCAAATCCTTTAATAAAATCATTTTGGAACTTGGTTATGCAGACCTTTTGAAATAAGGTATTTTCTTGTACCTTTGGCTCTTCTTCAACTCCACATGATTCTGATTTTTCTTCATACTTTCTCATCACAATTCCTTGCTTTTCATGGTCCTTGTTAGCAACCTTTTCCTTGATTTTCTGTTGGTGTTCTCTTGCATGAGTGGCTATCAACTTAGCTTTCTTGACCTTTCTTAGCCATTCATCACACATGTTAAGATTCCTTACTACATCTTCCTTGTTTGTTTGTAATGTGATTAATTTTTTTCATACCTTAGGGTCCCCATTTGTTGCTTGTGTATTGAAGGTGGTTCATTAACTACCACAAATGAAACATGAGCGTCAACTAATATTGGTTTCTGCTCAATGATCTGCTCCGAATTATCCTTTTTTTTAAACGATGAGTCTTCAACTTTCTTTTAAATTTATAAATAGGATTTTAAAAACTCATGATGCTCTATCAAATTTCTTAGATTCTTTTGATAACCTTGAAAAGCTTTCAACAACTCTGTCGTGAGTTCCTGATTTGTATTCATCTTTGAAATTAGACCAACAATTTGCTGAAACTAATATGAATTAGTGTTGGTCACTTATCAGAAGCAATCTGAAAATGATTAATTTCCTGTTAACCGCTTAGGCTAGCATGATGCACAACTCTGATACCACTGTAATATCCCTAAATGGGACACTAAAAAGGAAACAGTAAAATCTGCAAATTAGTGCACAAACTGATAACAAAAGAATTCTCTGCAACCAGGTCATAAATCTGGATTTGAACTTGCATCAGATTATTCTCATTACATCTCAGCTTTGAGAATAGATTTAGGACCATAAACAGAAATTTCTGAGTGTTATTATGATCAGAAATAATTACAACATAAGCCAAAATTTTCAGATAAGCATATTTGATTTTCCACTAGTTTTTCTGAGTTATAGACAGGAAAATAGATCAATTTAGGCACAAGAATACCTCAGATTTATTTCTGAACTTTACCAAACCCTAGCCATCCTTCAAAAAGGCACTAGGCTGCCAAAAAGATTAGCAAAAAGACTGATTTAGTTGCTCATTTGCATCCGTCCCAAAAGGTGCTCAGAACTTGACAATGTACAGCTGTAGATGTTCACCAATTTTGAATCTTCAACGCTGATATCTTCTTCTAATTAGCCTCCAACCTGATAAATATTTGCAGCCTTAGAATTTGCAATGTGCTAGGGTTTCACAAACTGGAGTTATTCCATCGAAACACACTCTTCTGATTAGGTTCTTGTGTGTTTCACCAAAATCAGGGATACTCGAGGGTTTGAAGTTTGAATCCTCAAGCCAAGTTGCAGCAGCAGTAAACAGAAGTCTTTATCACATAATGAGCTCCAAAAGGGCTCTAGAGAGTTATATAATAGCTCCCAAAGAGATAAATTAATCTCAGCTCTTGATTTTCCACCTCATAATCCAATGCTCCATATTGAAACCCTAAAAATGAGCCAATAGACTCGTTGAAAACCCATGTCCCCTTCTTTTTGTTACATGCTTTTTAAAATCACTTGAAGTACATAAAAGGGGGACAACTTAAGTCCTTTGACTTGAAGTCACTTTAGTTGCCTAAAACGATGTGCCCATGACTAAAATTACTTAAGTTCACTTAAGTTGCTTAAAAAGACATGCACTCAATTTAAATGTAGGGTTGAGAACCAGCCAAAGACTGCAATGTTTACGCAATGATGCTCTAAGTCATCTTCTTCTTGGGTAATCCAATGAAAGGACAGCCAATGTGCTGCTAATTCTCATGATTTGAGTTGGGAACATTACACGGTACAATATAAGGTCTTGGTTGATTCCTCTTGTATGACATAACTGATGAAGGTGATGGTTGTAACATTGCACATGAATGACAAATATTTTTAATGGTACCAAGGTAGCATCAATGCAAATAGTAGAGTAACTTTGAGGAAGACATTTTTATTTACTATGATCTGTAGTTTATTGTGATGTTCTCTAGACAATAGACCAAAAAAGATTTGAAGTGTGCTCTCTAATTTGTCACATAATATTTATGTTTATTATGTAGTAAAAACTAACTGACATTTTTTTCATATTTGCAATATCACGAGTTCTGTAATATGTAAATGAAAATAGCTGCAACAATCATAAACATACAGTTGACACAAT
Organism: Chamaecyparis obtusa; assembly: GCA_027943335.1. NCBI lineage: Eukaryota > Viridiplantae > Streptophyta > Pinopsida > Cupressales > Cupressaceae > Chamaecyparis > Chamaecyparis obtusa. The sequence continues at coordinate 579,776 of BSBK01001623.1, read as the reverse complement.
AAATAATGTGGAGAAATTTAATATGGGAAAACTTCAGTCAGACAAAGGCTGTGCCTTATGTTTCCTTCAATATATCACTACTTAAAAGGGAAAAGCACAGAATATATGACCTCTAATTAAGCAATTGATCACTGTAGCTGATTCCACCACTCTCATGTCCTTCACTTTGCCTCTGACTCTGAAGAACCACCTATGTTGCTAAATATCTTTTGCAGATTTGCAATTGTTAAAAAGAAGCCACATGGTATAATCAATGTTTAATGCTTCAACAACAATTGACATGATATTGGTTAAGACAAATGCTAAGCCAAGGGCAAAATTGTAAGGATTGTAACACCTATTCTAAATTTTGGTTTTATATGGCCACTCCTTGATTTTTGGTGGTTAGCCATTATATTTGCTGATTGTTTGGCCTTACACTCCTGACAGAAATGCTCATGATGTGATTTGTCATTTTAGTGGCAGATTTGCTGGTTGATTAATCTGTCTTGCATAATTTTTCTCTTTTTGAAAGTTTAAGTCCTTGGAATTTATTGATTGATGTGTTAAATTTTGGTTTTATATGGCCACTACTTGATTTTTGGTGGTTAGCCATTATATTTGCTGATTGTTTGGCCTCGCACTCCTGACAGAAATGCTCATGATGTGATTTGTCATTTTAGTGGCAGATTTGCTGGTTGATTAATCTGTCTTGCATAATTTTTCTCTTTTTGAAAGTTTAAGTCCTTGGAATTTATTGATCAATGTGTTATATTTCATTTGCAGATTTTGTTTTTATTTTAATATGGTAAGTTTGCTCAGTTTGTAAAGCCCATCCTTGAGGTAGTTGTTGATTTGCCCTTAATGATCCTGCTCATTGGCATCTTGCAAATGCTGATATACAGTTCCAAAATATGCATCTTTGTCTCACTTCTCTTCATACAGCTTGTGTATGTATGGTCCATGCTTCATGATCATGCCTGCTGCTAAAATCTTGTTCCTCAATGCCTTTTCTTTCAATTATCATGTATATATTTGGACATGGGCTATGTGTGAAGCCATGGAGATTCTCTGCCATGGTCTACTTGGTACTGGTAATGAAATGTACAAGCCTAGCTTTCGATTGCTAATCTTTGCTCTTGCTAAGTAGTACACATATCATGACCTGCCTGGGTTAAGGGCTTTTTCCCCTAGGTTGCACCATAAGGAGGGCCGACCTAGGTTAATTTGATATAAATTCATTTAAACTTAATATAAAATTCATGTGGGGCCGACCCAGGTCAGATTGATATAAATATCTGATGTTAGCCCACAAACATAGGGAAAGGTTAAACTAGATATAAAAAACAACAATTTAAGTAAAACAAGGTAGTAAATTGGATTATTAGTAAACAGTGATATACTTTTTCTATGTTAACAGTGATAAATGTCTACAGCAATGATCCTTATTAATGTATATAACAGCGATCAGCAATGACAGTGATTCACTCAAAGGATAATTTAATAATAATTAAAGATTGTTAATAGCAAGCTCTAGGGCAGTGATCTTGATCAATGGCTCTAACAGCAGGAATTATTAAGGTACTTAACAGCAGTCGTTAGTATTAACATCCTAACACAACCGCATCAAGTTAAACAGAATTAACGATTAAAAAAATAAATATTAAGGTTTGAGAGGGCAGCGATTAAAGGCGTCCATTCATGGAGAGGTGGTTACTTCCTAAAAGACACCACACCTCATAAAAAGACGCCACACCTCATAATGGATCAATTCGTATAAGGGGAGGGATTGAAAAGAGCGATGGATATGATTTGTGATGCAGCAGTGAGGTATTACACATGATTAAATACGCAGCAGTAAGATATTAAAGAAAAGCTAGCAAGATATCATGACAGAAATAAGCATATAAGACCAGAAGAACAAATCAAATAGGCAAACGTTCCAATTTAAGGAAGCTAGCAGACAAAAATTAGAACATCCATAAATTCATCAGTAAATAAAGCAAGTCTTATTAGTGGTGGATAACATTCAGATCAGACTTGAGCCCAACGGACTTATACTCATTTCAGATCTGTTTTATCCAGCATTTAGTAATCTTAACAATTACTCTTGTGGTATATATTTAGCTTATGCATTGTTAGTCAATAATTATCTCTTATATATGAATAGAATATAATAGAAAATTTTAATGTCCGCGAAGCTAACATAGCCTATGGGATAGCCCGCCAAAGTCAAGCCAGCTTTAGTAACTCGGTCCTTTTCTTGTGCAAGTTGACGATGAGCACTCCCAACTTCTCAATGCACTCCTTGCTGAATAGATTATGCCAAGAGTTATCAGATAAAAAACTTACAAATTTGTCCTTGTTGTCTTTATATGCATCACATTCTAAAATAAAGTGCTGTTCGGTTTCCACAGTTCCAGAATTGCAGAACGTGCAAACTCTCTCCTCCCAAGCCTCTTTTGGCCTCTTCCACCTCCCGGTCTCACATCAGAGTTGATGAGAATTGGTTCTCAGCTGAGCAATAAGAGTTTTAGCTCTCCAAGAAATGTTAGCCCCTATGTACGCTTTTTGAAGTTGATCACACGAGGGGTTGAATTCATTGATGTAATATGTTTTCTTCCTTCCAAGCTCATTTCCCCAATTTCTCTTCTAAAATTTATCCATAACGAAGACCTTTATATTTTTGTTATTTGTGGGACACATATTGAAATGGATATCCCATTTACTCATCCACTTTATGTTTTGTTGCATCCACGTTTTTTTACTTTTGCACAATATATCATTAAAGACAACTTTAGGCCATCTACCTTCTTCCATTTTTTCAATTCTTTTTAAATAGCTTATAAGACGCACCATAGCAAGTGCCTCAATAGGGGCAGCCCCCATTTCACTAAGCAATATATCATATGGGACCGTGCTTTTGATTTTAAACTTGCTAGTGATCAAATGTTTTTGAATTCCCTCGATTTGCTTCCATTGTGAGGATGAAGTGCTGCTGGCCCATAATTCACACCCAGAAAGAACAACCGGCAGAACTAGAAGACCAAACAGAGTTTGATTAGTTTTCCAATCCCACATTTCAGCCTCCTGACATCTATTTTGGAGAGCATAAAGCGCCTTTCAACCACCTAACGTTCTTTTCTTTCTGCAGCCATCCCACATTAGGTTTTTGTTGAAGTCAATGCCAAAATATTTGTACTCCACCACTTCCTCAAGAATGCTTCCTTCGAAATAGAACTTATGATGATGCTATTTTTTACTCTTAGAGAAAACCATGACTTTAGTCTTGCTAATATTGACCTGCATTCCCACCATTTTACAAAAACGCTCAAGGGAAAATAGGTGTGCTTGCAAAAAGTAGGCAGATTTGGCAATCAAAATGAGGTCGTCCGCATAGAGGAGTAGCCTTATTGAATATGCTCCCAACTAAATACCCTCACCATTTTGCATGTTTAACCATTCTTCAAGTTTGTCAATATATAGGCCAAACAAAGTAGGGGATAGAGGGCAGCCTTGTTTGACCCCAATATCGCTCCTAAAACATTCAGAAATGTCGGCTGAGGTTCTGATTTTGACTTTTACCTTTTCGTACATCCTATGAATAGCATCTCTGAGATGTATGGGGATCTCCAATTCTTCCATTCTGAGCCAAAGCCTGTCCCTAGGGACGGTGTCGAAAGCCTTTCTAAAGTCAACGAAACAACAAAAAATCTCATCCTTTTTCTCCCATCCTTTTTCGATTATGTGCCTTAGAGTAATACAGTGATCAACTGTCGAGTGTTTTGGTCTAAAACCAGCTTGCCCTTTTGCCCGTTTATGATTTTCTTCAACCCATTTACTGATTTTGTTTTCTATCATGCTGCCAAATAATTTTGCAAACAAAGGATTGATCATTATGGTCCTGTAGTTGGAGGGATTATTGACATTACCGCTCTTAAAAAGAGGTATGGCAAGGCTAATTGTCCAATCTTTAGGAAACCCATGTTGACTGATATTATTGAAGATTTTAGTGATGTGTGGTGCAAGGGTTTTCATGCCCCACTTGAGATATTCTGCTTGAAGTTCAACCAAGTCCTTGGCCTTACCACTTCCCATCTTTTTAATACCCATCTCTACCTCTTGCATGGTGAAAAAATTCGACATATTGTTGACCAAGGGTGGTAGGCCCACCTCACCTTCTTGTTTGTACAATTTCCTAGCATAATCAAGCCATTGAGTGGCTGTAATGTTATTTTCAGTTTGTTTCCTTCTTGGCTAAAGTTCCTTCCAAAAAAGTTTGGGGTTATTTTTATTAAGGAAAATTAACTTATCTCTCCTTGTGACCATAAAATCAATTTTTTTTCATCTTTAAAATTTGCTTGTAAACTTTAATGTCATTGTTTGTTTTAAGTTCCTTCCAAAAAATTTTGGGGTTATTTTTACCAAGGAAAATTAACTCATCTCTCCTTGTGACCATAAAATCAACTTTTTTCATCTTTAAAATCTGCTTGTAAACTTTTATGTATGTTCCATAGTTACACTGCTTTGGGGACGGGGGACAATATAAGACCAGAAGAACACATCAAATAGGCAAACGTTCCAATTTAAGGAAGCAAGCAGACAAAAATTAGAACATCCATAATTCCATCAGTAAATAAAGCAAGTCTTATTAGTGGTGGATAACATTCAGATCAGACTTGAGCCCAACGGACTTATACTCATTTAAGATTTGTTTAACCCAGCATTTAGTAATCTTAACAATTACTCTTGTGGTATATATTTAGCTAATGCATTGTTAGTAAATAATTATCTCTTATATATGTATGTTCCATAGTTACACCGTCCTGGGGGATGGGGGACAAAGGGGCCTCAATTTGGGGATGGCGGGGGGACGACGACAGGGGATGGGGGGGTGTTTATACTATACATGTACTTAAAAATGTTAGTTATGAAAATATGTATAACAATATAAGACATAAAGATGTAAAATCATTGAACATTGCATTGTGATTGATCATTGAACATTGAACATTGCATTGGACATTGAACATTAAACAATAAATTTTAAATTTTAAATATTCCAATCAACAAATGGAAGAGTTATAATATATAAATAATAATAGAAAAGCCAAATACTAAAGTATGATATCAAAGTATGAGTATCTATCTCATCATAAAGATGATTACATTGAGTAGCATGATATGAAATATCAAAACAAGTACAAACTACAAAATCAAAATGCCAAGGCCCAAAATGTAGTGATTCTAGTGAAGGAGGCCTCTAATCATCCATTGGGGGGTCGGCAAACTCGTCATCATCATAACTATCAGCCTCTCCAAGGTTAAGAGCCGCGAAAGGAACATCAACCAGCCCTGCATCTGAAGCATCCTCATCCTCATCAATCTGTGATGGCTCCTCTGGCTCTACATCCCATCGTGCTGCTGGACTCTCCTTGTACACATATGTTTTGCGATCAGTGATACGCAAGACACTATGTACAACCACTAGCTTCTCCGCTCTCTGAGAGGTAAGTCTGTTCCTGTTAAGAGAGTGGATGAAGTTGTAAGTAGACCAGTTCCTCTCAGAAGCTGAAGAACTAGATACATGAGATTATCAAATTTCAATCAAATGATTAGTGTAAGAATTTAGAAAAGTTGAATCTAAAGTTCCCTAAAGTTAAAAATAAAAACTTAAATATTTAAAAGTTAAAATATTTATTGAGTTGAAGAACTAAAAACCCGAGACAACAAATGAATGGCTAGTGTGGTAGTTGTTGATTTCGGTCCATGGCAATTCCACCACAAAATTGGATCATCCTATGCCATAGTTTTTATGTCTGCTTTTGCTGCAACTGCATAACCCCTAAGAGTAGCAAATCTGGTCCACTCAATGCGAACCTTCCCAACAGTCTCTGCATCATACATCCTATCAATGCACTTGAAGAACCCTTCCTTCACTTGAAAAAATTAAAAACTTAAAAATTCAAATTATTGGCAAATAGAATTATTAATAAGACAAAGATGATTACAATTAGTAGCATGATATGAATTTTCAATTACCTCATCATCTTTAAGTGGTATTACTTTGCCAGGCCTAGGCATGTACCACTTTGGATTCAATGCATAAGCAACCATGTGTAAGAGAGTGTTTAAGCTATCTCATCTTCACTGAATAATAGGTCGAATGTGGTCACTGTAGAAGGTTAAAGTGGGGTCCCTCTCTCGCACAACTATCCTCATTTGGCCAAGTATAGAATCAATGCACTCGTACACCTCTCCAAGGCTAGGTGCATCCCCATCCCCATATTTGATGACCTAAAAAATTGGATTGATGATAGAGACTATGTATTTTGCATCACTCCAAAATACATCACTCTTCACTATCTCCTTCACCCTCCTCCCATGTTCTGTCCTAGATCCATCCCACCGATTCCATTCATTTGTCATAACCATGAGTTGTAGTGGCTCCTACAACTCAAGCATTCTCTCCAAAAGAATGAAATAGGATGCATATCTGGTCTCAATTGGTTTCAAGAACTCCTTCACGAAGCTCCTTAAGAGTGCATGTGAAGTGTGGTGGTTGCAGATATACATCTACACATCTCTAGCGTCGTTGACCACTCCCTTAATCCAGTCAATCTTCCCCATGTCCTTGAATGTATTGTTCATGACATGCACACAACATGGAGTCCACCAAATATGTCTATCTACTGCCTCAATAAGCCTCCTTGCAGCTTTGCACATAGGTGCTGCTTCTGTCACTACTTAGACCACATTTTGTGGCCCAGTCCCCTCAATAGCTGCTTGAAGGATGCCAAACTGAAAATCAACATCCTTTCGATGCCTTGAACAATCAATTTCCTTGAGGAAGAATGGGCCCTCTATGCATGTAACTATGATATTGATGAGTGGACGGTTCCTAATGTCTGTCCATCCATCCATGATAATGCTGCATCTAGCTCCTCCCAAATTACCCTCACGCTCTTCATCGTTGTACCGATCTTGGCATACTCTTTATCCAAGATTGTGGTCCTCAATTTGTGCTCACTTGGTGGCACAAATGACGGTCCTCCCCCCCTCACCACCAACTGCATCATCTTCTTATAATAAGGAGATTGAGCTACATGAAGTGGTATGCCATTGGAAAAATAGAATCTCTCAATGAAATCCTCTATCTCCTCTTTCAAGCGTGAATTAAACAAATCTGGTATGAGATTACTTTCAACTGCAACCTTTCGTTTTCCCTTGCTCGGTTGTGCTTCAACAATAGCACTATAAGTGGAAGGTCTTGAGGCTGCCCCTGCCAATGATGTTGCTCTCTACTGCGATCTAGGAGTGTGAATACGTGGCTGTCCCTGTATATGCTGCTCATGAGCCTGTTGAACACCCTGAATCTATTGCCTACCAGATAAGGTAGTAGGCATTGCAGTTCCCAAGTCATCTGGAACACCCCATAGCTTATTGAGTTCAATTCTATAATGCAAATTTTTAGGCTCCTCCAAAAACTTACATGGTCCCACACCTTTTCTTGTCCAAAAGAGCAAGTGCCCATTCACTCTAGTGATGCTACCAAACCATTCTGTTCTACAAATGTTGCATTCCCACTTCCTTGTGCCACCACCTAATTGTGTTGGGGTTGTTATCCTCGTTGCAAACTGTCTAAGAGGAGATTTAGGATCATAAGCACCCCTAGCCCACTTTGCCAAATGTGTGGAGGGGCAATCAATAGATGGTGGACCAAGTGGCCAATTATTTGTGGATTCAGTTTGCCCATCCCCCTCATTGGTGTCATGATCATCACCATGCTCAGGTTTGTAATCTGATTGACTATCAGTGCCCGTGCCGCTATGAGAATGAGTTTCCAATTCCATCTCATCATCATTTGTTTCATTATCATAATTGTGGGAGCTTATTTTGACACTCCATTTCACCAAATGAAAAAAAAATCAATTAATACATGGTTTCGACTTATGCCCTACATTAAATTTTTAAAATTTTAATTTTTAAATTAAACAATAAGAATTTAGAAAGTGAAACAACAAGAATCTACTTCAATTTATAAATGAAATCAAATAACTAAAAGAAAATGAAACAATAAGAAATGTAAAACTTAAAACAATGAACATTCATTTGAAAATGACAAAAAAAAATTAAAAATCAGTTACAGCCCCTACCTTTTGCTTGAAAAATCTCTTCAACAAGGTGAAGAATCTTCTTCCTCTTCTTCTTGCTCCTTGTCACTCCTCTTTGATTTGCAATCAATCTTTTCTCTCTTACAATCACCCTTTTCTCAGCTATTCACTCTTCTTCTTGCTGCTGTTGCAAACACATAGAAATGAAAAAATGAATGCAAATGAAGTTTCAAAGTGTCTTGATGCAATATAACATACTAGATGGGCCCCACATATCCCTATGGTTACAATATAACCAATAAAAAAATTTAAAAACTCGTATTTTTTTTTAGCATCACTTTTTTTGGCTTGTCGTGATGGGGGACATCTGGGCGTCCCCCTGTCTCCACTGGGGACGCCGGGATGTCCCCACGTCTCCTTGGGGACAATGGCGCTGTCGGGGACGCCAAAACGCTGTCCCCCCATCCCCGACGCGTCCCTGTTCCGGGAACGCCGGGGATTTGGGGGGGGGGGACGCATTCCATGGTTACTAGGGTATGTTCATATGCTTGAATGTAAAATGCATATTCCTGATAATGGGACTGTTTGAAACCCCCACCCTACATGGAAGGTAGGAGGTGTAAGAGGGTAATTATAAGATTGCTATCTGAGTGGGTCACCCTAGGGATGTCCTTGTTGCCTGTCCCTAGGGCCAAGATAGCAAAGATCCACACTTGGGCTTAGATATGACAATAAAAAAATCCCTTCTACAACCTCTTCTTCGACTCTACAATGATGGCTATTGACCTTATGGGGATGAGGCATAGATAGGGAAAGTAGGTAAAAGACCCCACTAAGTAGGCCAGCACAATGGAAGTCCATTTTGCTTGCCCATCAGGGCCAAGAGGGTGAGTATCCACTCTTGGGCCTAGTGTGGAGATTGCTTTGGGAAGACTTATCATGCTTCTTCCTCCAAACCGTAATGTGTTTGAATGATAACATGGATATTATATGAATATGATATGTTATTATCTAACCCTAATAGTTGGAAGTGTGTGTGTGTGTGTATTCCCTTGGTTATGGTTGCAAGATACAAATTTAGGACCGTATTGTTTAAGGAGATATTTTACTTGGTAAAGATGTAACCCTAACACTAAGTTGTTGCAATTTTGGTTTTAGGGAAAATTCTAGAGCTAATTTGGAAGGGGACATTACAAATGATATCATAGTAGTAATCTTGCCAACTTGCGGGACAAACCTACTTTAACCGCCATCTAATAAGGGTTAACTATTCAACCCTCTTCTTACATAGGTCAAAAATAAAACCAAGTAGGCCAACATTGCATTTCTATATATATGTGCTTTAAATTTACTCTTTGTGTATTTTATATGCACTCTTCATGTTGTGTTTGCTTCACAATTGATGGACTTCAACGTGCCTACTCCATGAGAACATTCCTCATTTATGCTTTGTGCCTTTGTGTATTGCTTCATGCCTTACATATCTGATGTGTGTTTATGTGTATTGCTTCATGCCTTTATATGTGTGATGTGTATCTATGTTTATTGTTTGATGTCTGACATGTATTGCTTCATGCCTTACATGTTATGTGTATTGCTTCATACCTTAACATGTTATGTGTATTACTTCATGCCTTACATGTCTGACACGTATTTATGTGTATTGCTTCATGCTCTACATGTTTGATGTGTATGCTTCATTCTTTGTGCACTGTGTGTTCACATGTTTGCTTCACGACTTAGTGAATCCATGTGTATACTTAATGCTTTGTGTGCTGTGTGTATTTACATGTATGTTCATGACTTAAGTGAATTCATGTGTATACTTCATGCTTTATGCGCTCCATGTATTAACTTGTATGCTTTCACGATTTAAGTGAATTCATGTGTATACTTCATGCTTTATGCTCTATGTGCGTTCATGTGCTTGCTTCATGACTAAGTGAATTTATGCATATGCGCTGTGTATTTATGTATATGCTTCATGCCTTATGTGTATTCATGTGCTTTACACCCTATCTGTATTCGGGTGCATACTTTATGCTCTTTGTGTATTCGTGTGTATGACTCATGCCTTACGCATATTCAGGCGAATACTCCATGCTTTATGTGTTTGATTCATGTCTGTTGTGTTTTCAGCATACCCTTCATGTTGATTCCATGAATACTTATAAATGTTTCAAGAGCTACATTCTTGCATTCAAATTAAAACAGGGTGCATGTTTTAGATTATCGGGACAGTCTGTCCACAAATAAAATTGATGAGGCACTAGTAAAAACAACATAGGGATTGGTGGAACATAACAGCAATGAAAATCTATAAGCTGTATGCCATAGGATAGGAAGGGAGGATTTGTGAAAATACGGATGCTCAAACACCAGGGAGTGATAGTGTAAGAACCGGGGGAGTATTGTAAGTCACCTATAAATTGTGAACGGAAATATGTTGAGAAAATAACCTTTCACAAAAAATTCATAGCAAACAATAGCAAGGAAGCAAGTCATAGGACAAGAATCATTAAATCATGTTGATAGCTTCATAAAAAATTAGTCCAAGAACAACATATTTTAAAACCGCTCAAACCCCAGCTTAGGTATAAGATTCTTGGCAACAAAATCTTGTTACAAAAAATTCCGTTGAAATATCAAGAGATCCTCATCGTTCTTAATACACACAATATTTAGGGAATGCCACCCCACTCTCAAGATTAATAATAAGTCAAACACTGAAAGTCATCTTCATTACTATTACTCTTGAAATCCACCTTATTTAATCCTTATTGCCCAAAGCTCACATACATAGCCCGTTCTCATACATACAGGGAAAATATTGGGCATTACCAAACTTCTGTAGAACGAAGTTACCAATACAATCTGATCCTCTCCTGTATAGCATGACATCTCAGAATATTACACCTTCTCACAAAACAATTGTATTGAATACAACGGTCACACAAACAATTAGAATTCAGTGAATATATTCCTAGCACCATAAGGTCTATATTTTGTATTACCATTTTACCCTAGATAGCTATTCTATGTGTGATCTATCATAAATAAATAAAAACTCTTTGTGTGGTCTACTCAGAGAATATGAGAATAATGAAAGTGGACCAAAAAAATATAAATTCATTGCATTTAATGTCACAGATGTGTGTCATGCTTCTAAGCCTTTCTTAATATGGGGAAGCACACCCCTTGCTATGATTTGAAGAGATATAAGCAACGTTATGCAAGTGAGAGAAACTTGTTCTAAAATTACAAGCCCTATGTTGTTGAGGGTTATTGACAAAGTGCACTTAATTTGCAACCGGGTGTAACATCAAGAGTTGTGTAGCAAAAGCAAATTCATCCCAAAAATTGATTTGGGACACTCATAGTAAAGTATTTGGTTAACAAATTAAAACTATCATTGTTTGAAGACAAGCAATTTCGAGAAAGTCGGACTGTAATGACCTGTTTGGGTTAAGGGCTTTATTCCCTAGGTCATACCATCAGGAGCGAAAACCTAGGTTAATTAATATAAATTCAGGAGGGGCCGACCTAGGTCAGATCTGATATAAATATCTGATGATCATCCACAAACATAGGGGAAGGTTGCATTGCATATAAATAACAACAATTTAATAATTACAGGGCAGTGTTTTGCAGGGAAATACCTATTCCTAACCAGCGATTTGGATTATTATTAAACAGCAATATACTTTGTCTATGTTAACAGCGATTAATGTCTATAGCAGCGATCCTTGTTAATAAATATAACAGCAATCCTTGTTAATATATATAACAGCGATCAACAATGATGGAAATCCACTCAAAGGATAATGTAATATTAATTAAAGATTGTAACAGAAAGCACTAAGGCAGTGATCATGATCGATGGCTCTAACAGCATTGATTATTAAGATACTAAACAGTGGTCGTTAGTGTTAACATTCTAACACAACTGCATGAAGGTAAACAGAACTAATGATTAAAAAATAAAGATTAATGTTTGAGAGAGCAGCGACTAAAGGAGGTGTCCATTCATGGAGAGGTGGCTACTTCCCAAAAGATGCCACACCTCATAATGGTTCAAGTCATATAAGGGGGGGGATTGATAAAAGTGATGGATATGTTTTGAGATGCTGCGGTGAGGTATTACAGATATGATTAAATACAGTGGTAAGATATTAAGAAAAGCTAGGAAGATAACACAGGAGAAATAAGCACATAAGAGCAGAAGAACACATCGAATAGGCAAGCATTCCAATTTAAGGAAGCAAGCAGACTTAAGATCGAACATCCATAATTTCATCGGTAAATAAAACAAGTCTTACCAGTGGTGGTTAACATTCAGATCAGGCTTGGTCACAGCGGACTTATACACATTTCAGATCTGTTTTACCCAATATTTAATAATCTTAACAAATGCTCTTGTAGTATATATTTAGCTTATGCATTGTTAGTCAATAATTATCTCTTATATATGTATATTCATATACTTGAATGGAAAAAGCATGTCTGATAATGAAATTGTTTGAAACCCCCATCCTATATGAGAGGTAGGAGGTGTAAGAGGGGAATTATAAGATTGCTATCTAAGTAGGCCACCCAAGGGATGTCCATGTTGCCCGCCCCTAGGGCCAAGAGGGAAAAGATCCACTCTTGGGCTTAGATAGGACAATCGAGAAATCTCCTTTACAAACTCCTCTCCAACTCTACAATGATGACTATTGACCATAGGGGAATGAGGCATAGATAGGAAAAGAAGGTACAAGTGCCCACTAAGTAGGCCACCTCAGTGAATATTGCTACCCACTGGGCTGAAGAGGGAAGTGTTCGCTCTTGGGCTTAGTGTAGAGATTGCTTTGGGCGACCTATCCTACTTCTTCCTCCAAACCCTAATGTGTTTGAATGATAATATGGATACCATATGAATATTATGCGTTATTATCTAACCCTAATAGTTGGAAGTACACACATATTATACATGTATATATATACATGTTCCCTTGGTTATGGTTGTAGGATCCAAATCCAAGATCATATTGTTTAAGGAGATAATTTACTTGGTAAAGATGTAACTCTAACTCTAACTTGTTGCAATTGTGATTTTAGGGCAAATTCTAGGACAAATTTGGAAGGGGATGTTACTACACATCAAATATGAAAATTGTCACAACCATTTGGTGGATGAACATATTGTTGTAAATTTGCTATTGTTTTCCTCCCTCCAAAATTATCTGGGTAGTTTTGAAGTTGGCGCTCTAGTTATAAGTTGTTTTTTCTCTTATTTTTGTATGTTAAGTTTGCCCAACTTATATAGCCCATCCTTGGGATAGTTTTCAGCTGTACCTTAACAATCCTAGTCTATGAAAACTTGCAAATGCTGATAAACATTTAAAAATATGCATATTTGGCATACTTCCCTAAATAGTAAATACACATCATGCGTGTATGGCTCAAGCTTCATTGTGTCCGATGCTAATATCTTTGTTGTCATCGGAGGCCCAGAGAGCATGTCTGCTATATAGTTTGTTATACCTTTCTGGTATTTGATTACTAAATGAAAATGCTAAGGAATTCCATCTACTGAAGGTGACATTCTTGCTACAATTTATTTTGTGTTTTCACATTTTATAGAGGTCAATAAGAAGAAATTGCTGGTTTCTTCCTCATCAGGTAGGGCTTCCATTTCTTGACCGCTTGGACCAATACTTTTAACTCTTTGTCACATGGTTATTTAGAGCAGAACAATGGAATATTTTTAATGGCAGCTATGCTTCAAAATTGCTTTCAAGGCTTATGTACTTGCATTTGTTTTAACCTCAAATGATTGCTCCAAGCTAATTAGAGCTATATCATTTAGAGTATTGATAATTTTGCTTCAATAAATTGAATGCAACTTGTTGATAGTTATCCCAAATAAAAATCTTACCGCATGCTGAAATTGCATGAATAGGAGCTACGGTTGTAGAGATAAACTCTATATACACTTGTAGGTATCGGACAACAAGTATAAATGTTCTTGTTTTGGTCATATTGAATGGCCAGGGTGACTTGAAACTGACTTCTAACTTTTTAAGGTTGATGCTTAATTCACCTCTGCAAATTCATACTTACAGATTTAGGAGAAACCAGTGCTTCTTGTTACATATGGTATAACTGTTTCTCCCATGTCTGGTTGAAAACCAAGAAGTCATCAAGCACACTATTAGACAAGCATATGAATGGTCTTCGAAAATCATTAGTCTCTCATGAAAGTAGTGACTGCATTATTTTGAATACAATTTAGATAATTGATAGTTCCTACCATTTATACAATCCTTTGTTTTCAAATACAATTTTTGATGATTTTGACCCAAACTCAATGATAGTTCAATTTCAGTCTAAGTTGGCAGTATATTTGGCATGTTATATTTGATCCAATAAGACATTCTTAGAAAAGGCTACCTATTTTTAATTGTGATTCTTGTATAAAGCTCCATGGTTTTGTATATTTTCAATGCCCCATGTGTCTTTGCGTTTGAACTACATGGTGTGTTACTTGGGCCAATGATTTCTTGCTTTGCACATCGTACAATTGTTTCTTGACCTCTTTTGACTTCAAAATAGATTTTCTATTTAGGCCGATGTTAGGCAATGCCGAATCATGCACTAATTATGTTTGATGTTCTAATTTTGTAATTGAGTGACTATAGCATTCCTTTTAATTGATGCTTTTACCCGTGTGTGCAGTTGAATAAATCTAGAGCTCTTTATTGCATTGTTCACATTGATTCCTGGGGTATTTGCATTTGTAGATTGTAGTGGCATTTCTTTTGCCTTTACTACATTCTTTTTTTCTGCCTTATTGTAGAAAGTATCTTGCTGATTGGTATAGGAAGAATTTCCTCGTTGCCCTTTTTTCTTCTATGCCTCATATGTTGTGTCTCCCACATGCTTCATTTGTACAATTTGGATTGAAGAGTTGATTCGGGGCCTAGATGTGGTCGAGCGAAGGAGTTTGGTGGCAGGAGATTGAAGTGGAAGATATTTTGGAACAATGAAAAAAGTGCAGTGGGGTCATAAGATGGAAGAATGCCTTGCGGTTCAAAAGGGTAAAGGTTTGGTGCAGAATGAGTTAGAAGACAAGCTTCTTGCTATGACGAAAGAAGAGGTCGAAGTGGCAGCTTCGGAGGACACTGTGCTGGGGAAGCATCAAGAAGGGCAGATATTGGATTGAAGAGTTGATTCGGGGCCCAGGGGTGTCCAAGGACAACGCAATAAAAAAAATTCCAATCTGTTGCATAAAAAATTCAGAAGAGATAAGAGTGTGAGCAAACAAGAACCTCAAAAGACAATAGAAAATGTTAGAACAAAATTTTGTACAGTGATTGTAGGGAGAGTTGTCTATGCATTATGTTTCTTCATCTTTTTATTTGGAAAATAGCAACGTCCCATTAAAATACATTTGAAGAAGACAATGGTTTGACTTTGGTGGTCATAAGAAACCCAACTGGTCACAAGATCTTATCTCCAGTTTTCGTAATTTGCATTTGCTACAAAATGGTTTTGCTGAAGAAACTTGATGCTGTTGGTGCCATGTAGCATAGAATATGAAGAATCGGGACTTAATGATTTGAGTGTATGCTTGGAATGCTCTCTTCAAGTGGGCAGTGAAGATGAAATATGGTGTAGAGATCATGTTGCACTGTGAGACAATCAAACAACCATATCCTACTGGATCATTTTTTCTTACATGAAAAAGAATGCTTGCCATTGCCACAAGCTGAGAGAGAAGACATGGGAAATGCCATTTGACTTCAGCTTTGGTTAACCATTCTCCTAGGAAAGGAGCTTGACCTGCTTTGGTTATCTGGTAGGTAGGAATTTCTAGATACCGTTTGTGTTTATTTCTGGTATCAGGACTTAATCTACTTATTTTGGCATGCTGCAGTTAGGGTCGATCTTGGCTGCTTGAAGTTCTTTTGCAACATCTACTTTCTAATGAAGGTGGAAAATAGTGGCGCAAGTAGAGTTGGAATATTGAACTAAAAAATGTTATCTCCAGCTTTTAAGTCTTTCTTTTTTGGCAAATGAAGTCCTACTTTGTACCAACTCTGATTTGGAGTTTCGTTCAATGCTCTTCATGACACTGCTTGTATGGCAGCTTTGTCAAGGTGCTTATGAGTTGAAATAGCTGTTGTTGATGGTGACATGGGATAAGTAACATTATTGGTTTGGACGTACTGTTCGATATGTTTAATAAATGTCTGTTTCATCAACGTTGTCTTGAGCTGCTGTTGATTGTGGCATTGGATATACTACATTAATGAGTGCCAATGGTTGGAAACCAAACCTACCTTGAACAGCTGTTTTCAGTAGTTCACAGCTCTGTTGTAAGCATACAATCAAAACTCTGAAAAAAAATCGCGACTGATCAAGATTAATCAGTGATCGTGGAGGATGCCGATTTATTCCCCAAAAAATCCCATTTAATCGGTCAACATAAGTCAAATTTTTTTTTTTTTTTTCCATTAAATCTGTAAAAATCATGGATTTAATCAGGTCTAAATGCGGTTTTAATTGTCTAAAAAACGTCTTTTCGTTAAATTCATTTTTTTTTAGGGTTCCGACGGTTTTATCCACATAGGTGATGCCCTAGGTGCAAACAAGGGGAGGTTTTATACGCATATGCGATGCCGTGGGTGCCACTGCCAACAGTCTCTCGGCAGCCATGCAACTCCTTGGCGAAGTCGGCAACGTCTATGCAGCACCCAAAATGACCCATTTACTGTAAAATTACTAATTAATTAAAAATAAAAATTAATTAATATAATATTTTTAATTAAAATAAAAATATAATAAATATAATATTTTTAATTAATTAATAATTACAGTAAATTATTAATAGTAATAAAAGTATAATAATTACTTTTAAACAAATTATTAAATAAATTAACTATTGTAATTTATTCTATAAATTAAATCATAATATTGTATTGAAATTTAAGATCTCTTCTTTTGAAAATAATAAGGTAGGGTTTTAATTTACAAATAACTTATTTAATAATTTATTTATCTACTAATTTATATTGAGTTAATAATTTATTGCAATTTATTTACTCTTTTCATAAAAGTATTATATTTTAACATTATATTAATTTTTTTTAAAATTATAAAATAAATTAACTATTATATTTATAATATAAATTAAATCACAATATTGTAATTTATAATATTGTTTTGCTTTCAAGTGCAAAACAATTCTAAAGTGACAACCTATAGAATGAGAGTGCAAAGCTATGCTAAATGATGAACAATTATGCTAAATTGAAGATGAATTAGGCTATAAGGATGTAAATTGTGCTACTCTACATGCTCAAATGAATTCAATTTTGCCATTATGATGATGCAATGCAAAGATATGAAACTAAAATGAACTCAAATTATGCTGAACTCAATGCTATTTGCCTATAGTAATGATGCAAATGATAATGGATGAATTGCTCTAAGAAGGCTTCCTATTTATAGGATTTCCCAAGGGCAGGGGATTGAGTTTGATTAGAGTTAAGTTAACCACGATTAGACCTAAGGTTGAGTTGTGTTTGTTGAGGTGTCTCAAATGAAGGGCCAAGATTTATTTATTTAAAATGAAGGTTCAAGATAGAAAAGCCAATTGAGTAATCCATGTGCACAATCCTTTGATCTCCCATTGGTTGAATTGGGTTTTGTCACCATGTGGTAGGTGAGAGATTTTAGGGATTTATTAATTGAAATAATTAATTAACTTAGCCATATATGCAAATTGAAGAGGTTGAATTTAATTATTTGATTGAACTATGTAATTAATTGATTAAATCAATTACATAATTATTTGATTTAATTAATCCAATTGACCCAAATATAATTAATTGATAACTTTGACT
Source organism: Chamaecyparis obtusa (assembly GCA_027943335.1). Taxonomy (NCBI): domain Eukaryota; kingdom Viridiplantae; phylum Streptophyta; class Pinopsida; order Cupressales; family Cupressaceae; genus Chamaecyparis; species Chamaecyparis obtusa. The sequence continues at coordinate 561,790 of BSBK01001623.1, read as the reverse complement.
TACTTTGACAATTTTTAGGTGTATACAAATGCCCTGCAAAGCACGATGGTTCAAAGAATACTTGATGTTTGATTTTTGAAGTCTGATTAGATGACTAATGCAGATTTGACTGACTCAATGATGTGATGCTGATCCAATGATGATAAAATCTCGATGCGAATCCTTGATTTCAATTTCGATGAATTCTAATGCCCCAACGATGATCTTATGCGCCCCCTCAAGAAATGAATTGAAATAAATTTAGTCATTTTAGATGATTTTCAAATTTTTTTATGATTTTTTGAATTTTAGTGAAAATCTTGATTTCGATTGATTCCCTGATAAAAAATTGATTTGCAAAGATGCTCCGATTAATTTTGATTAAAGAGATTCAAGTTTTATTAAATGAAGTGGAAAAAATACCCCACTAAAAAGTCAAAGTGGGTTTATAAGGACTAAAAAGTCACATTTTCCCTCTCATTTTTACACTTACACTTTGCAATTTTTACTGTGAGCTCTTTTTGCCCTCTTTGCTGAAGCTATGGTGGTCCTGATTTGAGAGCATCAATTCAAGTGTGGGAGGAGATTTCAGAGACCACCTAGTTTTGGACCTACTGCGGTATGTGCCCAAAACCCACTTTGTCTTTTCAAATTTGATGAAAATTTGCTAGATTTATCAGTTTAGGCATCAGTTTTTTTTAGCCAATTTTTGTGAGTTTTGGCACCTTTGCTAGGCATTTCAACGCCTACGCAATGTGTTTGGGTGCGTAAAGAGCCCATATTATCGCGTATAAGTAGGGCTTGCAACTTGTTTTTGAGTGCGCATGCCATGCATTTCAGCGCGTACATTTTGTGAATGCATTTTGCTTGGTTTTAAAGCGTTGGCACACCAAGTTTTAGTGCGTATGCACTGTGTGGGCAGTTGCAAAATGTTTGTGTGCTCACGCTAGGCATTGTAGCGCATATGCCCTCCAAATGAGCACTCTTAGTCTATGTGCGCTTGGGAAAATAGTTTTAGCACGTGTGCATGCTAAATGGGAAATACAAGCTGTTTGAGCACTTTCACTTGGTGTTTTATCGCCTATGCCTAATAGTTGCATGTTTTGCATTTTGGTCAAAGAACTCGTCATGTTTGAATGATTTAGTCCATCTAATGAATGTTGATGCCATGTTCCATGGTGTATGATGCTGATTTGAACCAATTTGAATGATGTCAGTCTTGATCATTGTATTGATATTATTTTGATGTCAATCATAATAAGTCAAGAGGTGGGTAGGATAGATTGATATTTTGCTCTCAAGATTTAGAGAGACGAAAAAAAGTCACTGTACTCAAGAAGAGAAAGATAGATGATCATGTTGGGTGGATGTTTTGCAATCGACAGTTTTGGGAAAAAATTCAGTTGCAAAATAGGTAATACCAGCCACAATGTATGAGACAATGTCTCTCCTACCTTAAAGGGGAGGCTCCCCCTTCTCATTGTTCCTTGGATCAACTCAAGGTAAACAAAAAGTTAAGAGATTATCAAATAGGATGTTACAAATATTCCTTCTTATCTTTCAAAAAGGAATCCACTTCCCCGAAGAACGAGTAATGGGCAAAACTTTAATCTCTAAACTACACTTCTATCTAAAAGTCGGAAACAGTGATACCGATAAACCAACACCAACTCATAGGCTGATTGAAAAGCGTATCGGCTTGGCTCTAAGCCCTGTTTATCTAATATATAAGAAATACCTCTACCATTGGGGCACACAGACTTCCAGAAGTAGAGACTTTCTAACTATTCTAACAAAGTGCGTGAAAATAAGATGGTAATATAACCTACAATCACAACTTCTAGTTTTATATTACCACAACTGCTCCCAGTCACAACTTCGGCTCTGATTGTTTTTAATATTCACTTTGCTTTTAATAAAACACAAGAATAACATAAATATAAAGACAGTGAAACCAAATTGTAGTCACAACTTCCAATTTGATTCACCACAATTACACTCAGTCACAACTTCAGCTCCAATTGTTTCTTTCTATTTACTTTTCCCCAAGATAGTACTACACAATCATAGCTATGCTTGCACAAGTTTGGTAGAGCTTTCTTGCAAAAAGAAAAAGATGAGTTTTACAATGAGAGGGGCATTCTTTTTATAGGAAAATAAATGAGAAAAATGAGGAAAAAGTGGGAGTAACTCAACCACTTTGACCCGGTAAAACTAGGCGAGAAGAATTATTAAATTACATGTCATGAGGACATGCAATAGAATTACATGCAATTTCATCACATGCAATTCATCTTCTCCAATCTACAAAACATAAAAAACTAAAACAAAAAGGTGGAGAAAAGTGAATCAATCCTTGAAATTATCAAGGAAGGCCTTATATTTGATATTACAATCATGAATCATAGGAAGATTTGAAATCTTCATTGTCTCTGAAATGATTTCAACTCTGATTGCATTCATATATGATGATTTCACAACTTTGTAATCATCTGCAAGTGAATCACTTAAGTGTTTTGCCACAAATTTATATGCAACAAATTTGTTCATTGTCTGTGCTCCAAATTCCTCAGAATCAAAATCAACATTAACCCTGTCAGTATATTCTGTAGTCATTTCCTTTTCAGTGAAGAGGTTATCATCTTTGGTAAGAACTTCACATCTTATTTGCCTAAGATTACTGGTGATGTCCACTTCTACTGCCTGACAACTCTCTAGCTCCCCTTGTAGCTTTGTCAAAAGCTTTTCCATTCCCTGAACTTTGTTGAGCCTTTGCAAGAAATTGGTCATGTTAACATACCAAATATTTGTATCTGAGATTTTGATCAAGAGTTGATGAAACAAGTGAGGCTGTGGTATGAACTAGCTCTTTGTCATATTGATATTTCATCTTTTCTTTGACTTTTGATGGTGCTGACATATCCTGTGCTGCAACATGAAAATTCCAAAGGGTAGATACATCATTTGAGGAGATTAGATCCATGAGAGGGTTAGACTTTGGTTTGCAATGATAGATCTATGAAGAACAAGGTGTTTGGAGTATTGATTAGATACTCATAGAACACGTGTTACTGGAAATGAAACAAATAGCACATGTATGTGGGCAAATAGGAGAAAAATCAGACTTATGGAGATGGATTGCATATGAGACTTTATTTGTATGGTCAAGAATGCAAATTGGAAGTACATGGATATGTGTAAATGATACTTTTGGTATTTAAAGAGTGACCTTTTACCAAAATCGGATTCTTGAGAGGTGATTACATGTAATGAAAATGACATGTCTTTACATATAATGGGCTTGAGAGATGTAATCACATGTGATAGAGAAATAAGGATGAATTGGCATGAATAGAGGAAGCATGTATGCACTTGCATTCTTGAGAGATTGACTTCAACTTTCTTCAAAAATGAAAACAAAACAAGCAACAAACAAGCAAGCAAACAAAAATGAAAAATAAAAACATACCTCTTGCTATTGACTCAAACATGAAAACTTGAAGAAATTATTCTACATGCAAATACCTTTTTGAGTGTTGGATAATTTTTATGCATTTGATAAAAGAAGATTTCAACTTATTTAAACACAAAATGCAAAATACATGGGCTGCATTTGAACAAATGGATAAAAATAAGCCACAAAATGCAACAATGTAGGAAAACAAGTGAGAAACACAAGCAAAATCAAATATATTTACTTACTTGGAGCTCAATGAGCCATAAATGGAAGAAGAAGAAGTTGAAATGAACTTGTGTTTCCCAAAATTGGATTCTCCAAGTGCATTTGCATACACCAACTTAGAAGATTTTGACCAATTCCAAATTGCAAAATGTAATCTCAAGATGCAAATACATGAAACATTTTTGCATGTATTTGACCAAAAACAAACTTTCAAACCCTTCCAATGCAAAATGTTTTGGCAAAAACAAGCTTGTTGGACGTTTTTAGTGAAAAAAGTACTCTAGACATGCCTTTGCATGAAACATTTTGGGCTGAGAATCCAAAAAACTGCCCTTGGAATGAAGACATGCATTTGAGATCAAAATCGGACTCTATAAGTGCATACACATGGTTTATTTTGAAAACAAATGACTCAAAAGAAGACTCCTAGCAAAAATGTGGCCTTGAGATGCATACACATGAGATGTTTTTGGATGTAAATGACTTAGAAGAAGTCTCCCAACAAAATCGAGATCTCAAGATGCATATACATGTAACGTTTTTGGATGTAGATGATTCCTTTGGTCTAAAACAAACTCTCACAATGCATTTGTATGAGTTATTTTTGAATGGAAAACCCCTTTACATGCAAATCACACTCTCCAAGTGCATTTGCATATGTTTTAAAACTTGCATTGACATGTAATAGACTTAACTTGTGCTTTTGCAAGAAAATCACACTCTCTAGGTGCATTTGCATGTTTTATTTTTGATCTCATATGCAAATTGCACTCTCCAAGAGGGATTGCATATATGCATTACATGTTTTTTTCATCAAATTTTTAGCCTTCTTACATGCAAATCGGATTTTTGAGATGCAATTGCATAAGTAATTTATTTAGCACATGTCTAGTTGTTTATTGAGTCTAATATTGCTAAAGGGGTCAAAAATAACATTTACACTATATAGTTATATATATAATGTGTAAACATTATTTCATAAAGTAATATTTAACATGTTTTTAAAAACATAAAGTAAAACTCAACATTAAATTAGAACTATATAGTGATAAAGTAACTTAAAAACATAACATAAAATGAATTTATGTTATATTTTTCAAAAAGTACAACTCAACTATAGAAAATAACATCTATTTTTTAAATATCCAGTTGAGTTTGGAGAGTCCACTTTTTGGGCACTTAAATGGTCATATCTTTTGACTGATAAGTTCTATTAATCCCTAAGATAGATCAAATCAAAGGGAAAATTGAAAGCAAGAGATTAGACTAAACAAAAAGACTAAAAACAGCGAAACACACACTCAAAAACATGTCAAAGGATGCTGAAGGATTCAAAAATCAAGTATAGGAAGGCAAACTGAAAAAATGAAAAAGACTTGATGAAAGCCTTCAACAAAAGGATTCGCTAAACATATTAAGATCAATTGATTGATCAATATTAGCTAATTAAATAGCAAATTAACATAGAGAAATGCGAAACAGAGTTCAAAAGTTTCGTATTGTTATCTACATTTTGTGGTGACAAAATGGAGGACAACAGATCAATTGATGATGTTGACTGATTGATTATATTTGATTGCAATATAGGTTTCTCTCAGGAAATTGAATGTGAGAGGGATCTACCCTTGGCATCTAGATATAATTCTCGATTTGTCTAAGCATGATAGACATATTATTAGCCAATGTGGATTGTGGTTTTTGTTAGATATGCCCCAGTTCAGGGTGAACATGGGTCTCTTGACAACATTGGCCAAGTGATGGCATTTTGACCACAACACGTTCCATCTCCCTATGGGTGAGATGGATATCACCCTAGAGGACGTGTATCGTATTCTGTGACTTTTGATCATGGAGGAGTTAGTCTATTATGATTTATTATATGACGGAGCTACATGCAGATGGATTTTTGGTGACTTGACTATTAGTGACGAGGCAATTCAATGTTGTCGGATGAGACAATTATATGCCCCTTGCCGCCTATTCTAGTTGCTTTGATTGCAAGATTATTGTTACTAGACAGATGAGGACATAGGTTTGCAGTTGGTTGGGGCTGGATTCTAGAGGATATGATAGCACAACCGCAAAGATTTGCATGGGGTTCATGTGTACTTGCACATTTGTATCATGATTTGCATCACGTTGTGTATTGACATAGTGCATCATTATCAGCTAGAATAGTGCTATTACAGGTTTGGGCTTAGAAGCATCTTCTGGTTGCGATACCTATTATGGATAGGATTCATCCACACAGTTATCCCTATATCCATGCATACAGGGGAGTGATTGTACAACCTCAGTTGGAAAAATTGGAATATTGGAGACACATGTAGGATGATCTAGATCAGGTATGCTGGAGGCCCTATATTAGATGTGAGGCATGGGCTGAGGATGATGATGAGGTTCCATATCTATTCATTCCTCATTGGTTTATTGGATCTATTGTAGTTGTTGTAGCTATATTCTTCTTTTTGAGAGTATTGAGACAATATGGTCGAACTCAGAGTTTACCTTAGGTTGTAATAAGCCCAACTGGCTCTCAATAGCAACTGGTTTTTTCTAATTTAATTGCAATTATTTTTCTTGTAATTTTCAAAACATATATGAATTTTCATAAATTTTCCAACAGCCACATAACCAAAGCAACAACAAATTAATTTCAAATGCTCTTTGCTTGCACATTAAATCAGAATTTAATCAAACCATTACAAAGAATAACTATAACCAATATAACAAGTCTGATTATTGCACCTCCTTTAATAAATATGACTGCTTGAAGAAGAGACGTAGCCTGGTCTAAAATGATGCCAGATATGAATGAAGGTTCCTCTTTACTAACACAGCTCTCCAAGATACTTAATGCAGCCTCCAAAACATACCAAGCAATTACCAATAATGACACAACATATAATCAATGAGTTTAGCCTCCACAACGATCAACATAGCTGCCAAAGGCTGTCATGCAAATAGGAGAAACAAGGATTGTCTCCTTGCCATTCACGTGCCACCATAATGCCCTGAAAATTTCGTACAGCTACAACATATTCTGTACGGATTCTATAACTCTGAATTTATGCAAGGAAACATACTCGCAAACATCAACTTCTCTTGCACAATTAATGCAATAGAGAAGTAAATTCAATTTGCTCTACCTCAGTAGCAAATTGAATTTTCAGAGTCAGAATTGTATTCTCAGAATTCAATTTGCAAAATTCATCATCAATTAGTGATGATTCAAATTGCCAAGAGAGGAATTAGTTCTCAAACCCTAGCCATTTCTCATAGCCAAGAACTTCATAAAATTTTCATCGAATGAATAATGGATATCTTAGAATGAGCTCTCAAGTCCTTTTTATTCTTTCTTGTGAGATCTCAAACACAATTCTTACTAATGTGGGATAAATAAATATACTTTTCCTTTTAATAAATCATTTACTCCAAAACTTTAAAATAATACCTTGGCTTAGGCTTCCATGAATTAATTAAATAAATGGCCCCTTCCATGATGACTCAACCCTCAACTTAAGTGAAATTATAAAGTTAAATTATAACTTTATAATAAGCCATTTAATGATTTAATAATAATTTGACCACCAAAATAATAATAACTCCCAAAATACTAATCTTTTTAATATGTCATTTGAAACAAGAGTCACCTATTATTTCCCCATGTGACCAAATGCACTTTCCAAAAATAGAAAGGGTCCTTCTTGAACAACATCAGACTTACTATAAATAGTAAACGTGGCAAAACTATAGCAAATGAAGTCCGAATGACGCTAAATGAAAGCCAAACCAAAGCATACTAAATCCTGAAGTAGATGCCCACTGAAAGAGACCCTCCATTCCATCCTCATTAGCCTAAAAGGTTCAGATGATAGGCTAATCCCAAGAGCCTAAAAATAGGGACATTACAGTCCTCCCTTCCCAAGATTGCTTGTCCTTAAGCAATCAGGAAAAACAAGCAACATCACAAACCACCTGGATCCCAAGGATGGTCATAAGTAATGTCCTGATCCTCACCATACTCCTGTGAAGAAAATTCCAACATCAACAGTATAAACACCTGCAACTGAAAAACCGCCCTCAACACCCAAATAATTGACATCACTGAAAACATCATCTGAAGGCCGACTGTAGATGCCGATGCAGAAAAAAACCCAGCAGAACTCAACCCAATTGAAACATCAAATCTGTCAAAAATCGAGTCCTTGTCTAACCGACACTCACACCCAATTGCACTGAGAAGAAGACAATGACCAAATTGTTAGGAATGAGAAGGGGGGGGGGGGGGGGGGGGGGGTGAATCAGTTTTTACTATATTAAATCTTTTTACTTAGCTCTTTAATCTTAACTTGAATGTTTAAGTACTAAAATGAACATTAACATAAACAAGATAGAAGAACACAACACATAACACCAATATGGTTACATGGAAACCCAAATAGGTAAAAACCCCGGTGGGAATTGACACCCACTAATATTCTATACTAGAATGAGAAGGGGGGGGGGGGGGGGGGGTGAATCAGTTTTTACTATATTAAATCTTTTTACTTAGCTCTTTAATCTTAACTTGAATGTTTAAGTACTGAAATGAACATTAACATAAACAAGATAGAAGAACACAACACATAACACCAATATGGTTACATGGAAACCCAAATAGGTAAAAACCCCGGTGGGAATTGACACCCACTAATATTCTATACTAGTGTTTTATGATCCTTGTTAGAAGATCCTTAACCCTGTTAGGAGTTTCTTTACAATGTATTTAGTACAGTGACCTGGTCAAGGGTCGGACCCTGTTAGGAGTCTTTTACAATAACCCTATTAGGGGTGGGGGACACACTGTCCTAGAGATCACTGCTCAAGTGGTGAAGGCTACAACCTTCTGATCTCAGATACACACTATATCTATTGGATGAACTGATGCGCTGATGCTTTGACCTCTTGAAAAGCTCTAATACATCTTATCAAATCTTCGCACACTTCTCTACTTATTTCAACTCTATAACAACTTCCATACTTAATTACAATGACGCATCTAATATTTATATGCGCATACAAAACAATTAACTAGGTCGGCCCTTTAACCGATTACATACAATGCTTCCAATTGAATTGGCTCAAGCGTGTTTAAAAAAAAAGTTAATTACATGTCTATAACCTAATTACAATAGGTAGATAGCCTTTAAAACATAATAATATAACCGCTAACCAAAATACCAACAGTCGGCTGCTTGCACTGTTATTCTCTGACATTCACTGTCTGTGCAACTTAAACTCTCCGTATCTTCCTCATACTGAATCTTATGATCATGCACTCTTAGACTTAGCATGGATATGGTATTACCAACTTAACTTCTAGGGCACATACCATAATTCTATTATATGCACGTGCGTTGACGCTCTGACCTTCAGGTACTCTGTATAATGTCCAGTCTTCAACACTTAGCCGATTTCTGATCTTCTTACATAAGCACTGACTCCAAAACATCATATGACTTTGTTGCCATAATGAAAACACTATATTAAGTCATATAAACCAGTATAGTCAACTTTCCAACAATCTCCCCCTTTGTCATTGATGGCAACAAAGGAATATGGAAAAATGACTAACTATCCCTTAATACAAAAAACACTTAATCATACTTTATCTTATATCTCCCTTATATCTTCTTACTATACATTTTCTTTACATAGTTATAGCTTCATATTATATACATACTCCCCGTTTGAAATTAATGACAAAGATGTTACAAAATTGAATCTGTACAAGTACTTACACTGAAAGTACATCCGGGTATGCAATCTGTAAATTTTGGATTTCTTGCTTCCAAAATGCAATCAATGCATTGATTGTTTGGAAATGGGCGCATAAGGCATATTGTAGTTTCTCCATCTTCTCCAAGTTTGAACTAGGACCTTGATCATATGTCACCATGGCGGCATCGATCTCCTTGATATTCTGGTTCAACACATCTAGGGAGGGCGCAAGAGCATTTCTAAGCTAAGTCTGCCTAGCCCTTATCTTTGACATCTCCTTTTCTGCCTTCTCAATTTTGTCAATTTGTCCCAGATATACATTGTTAGACATGTTTATATCAGTAGAGGGATCTTCTACTGACTGCCTCACCTTTTCAATCATGGCCTCTGCTTCTTGAATCTTCTTGTAGTGGTTGGTTGTCAACTTATCTTGATTCATACAGTCAATAATAATTTTTCTTCCTTTTGCTGCAAACTCTTTCAAAGTTGCTTGTCCAACTTTGAGTGAACTAAGGTCTAGTGAGAAGTTATTGACCAACTCATTTAGTCTTTTTGGCATATACTTCTCCTCTGCAACTAATGATGCTGATTTTTCCAAGCTAGAGAAATTACTCTTGAACTGTGAAAGAATTGCACTTACATCATCAACAGAGTGTACCTTGGACACTTTCTTATCTGCTAGTAACAGGTTTTTTAGGATACTTACCGATTCTACAAGGAGGGGGTTCCTCATTACCTATTTCTCCTTGGCCTTCTCCATAGCTAAGACACTGAACTTGATCAGGTCTTCTGCTCCCCATGAATCCAAACTAGTTGTGTCAGGTGTCAATCTTGACAACAATGCTGCTGAGGGTAGTGGAGTGATAGGAGTGCTATCCACTACTTCTTGTTTTACTTTGATTAACATTTCAACTGATGGTTCATTTGATTTTTCTTCTTCTTCTCCTTTTTCTGTTTGGGTTTCCTTTCCTTTTTCTTTTTCTATCTCAGGTGAGTTACCACCGCATAGTGTTTCAACCTCTTGTGTGCTTACAAAGGCTTCTTCGAACTTGTCTAAGTCCTTATCTGTGGCCGCCATTGCAATCTCAACATTGTCAATAATGATGGTGCTATCCTTTAGTGACTCTGTCATGGGTGCAGACTTATCTGCCTCTGTATGTGTTTCAACTACAGGCGTTGAGTCCTGAGGACTTGTCATAGGTACATTAGTGGGCTCTGCCACCTTGACTTCCTTTGAGGGCACTTGAGCTGTGGGCGGAGTAGGTGGGTACATGTGCCTGTTCATGAAAACCTTCTCAAAGGCTTTCTCTATTCCTTTGCAACTAACTCAAAGTTCTTGTCCATTATATGTAAGGTTCTTGTTTTAGTTCTAAGGTGCGGCTTTACTAGATCTAACAACAAATTTTTCTCCTCTAGAGAACATACTGGTAAGCTGTCATCTAGAGTCTTTTCTCTAATCCTTTGATCCTCTTCAATGGCTTGTCTTTTTAGGAATTCCAGGATGTCCCACACTTTGTCTAGAATCATTGTCTTTAGTTCTAGGACTGTCCTCTTAAATTTTAACATGTGTTTGACAATCATTTCATGAATCTCTGATTTTTCTAATTCACTGTATTTCTCATAGAATTTTCCTACTTGATCTAACCTACCTTCATCAACAATCCTTGTGCTTAACACTTTAAGGCTAGCTCTGAAGCCTACCTCTGGGGGTGCTTGAGTGTTCTTTCTTTTTCTTGTTACTCGCGAGGATGGATGATTGGTGCTAATCTCTTTCTTTCTCTTAGGCATTGCCTTGTACCTAGGAGGAGCAATAAGGTCAATTGTTTCTGTGGGAGCAGGAGGGGCAACAACTATTTTACCCTTCAGATCATTAGACATCTTCATTTTCACTTTCTTCATCTTTGGATCATCAGATTTTGTCTTTGTTGTAGTTGCACTCTCTATTTCCAAAGCAATCTTCTCTTGCCTTGCTTTGTTTAGGTCTTCTTGAGATACTCCATGAATTTTCAAAATCTCCGAAGTAACCTTGGCAACTTTCTTTTTGTTGCTGCGATGTTCAATACAACATCTACTTCTTTTGTTTTCTCTTCATATGTCCCCCATCTAGGCACATTGGGGTCCTTAGGTGCTGACAACAGAACTTAAGCATAAGCCTCTAGAATAGGCTCTTCAACTTCATATCCAAGTGGATGAATCCACTTTGTCTTTGGTTCAACAACTTCCATGCATGTTGTATCAGTCTCTACCATAAAACAAATTGTGTCCTTGTATTTCTCAACAATACTTTTCAAAATTCTACATCTCATTTGCATTTTGGCCCTAAATGTCTTTAATTCCAATGTCATGTAATCCTTAAGGGTACTTTCTGTGGATGCCTTAAAGGATATCTGTGGCATAGCGGGAATAGATTTGTCTAGATACAAATCAGACACCTTTCCAAGAATATGGAAGTACATATAAATTATTAAAGACCCAAACCTGAATATCTTGGTCTTGTCATGCTTGATGGCTCTTATGTTGTCTATTAGCTATGTGTGCAAGATTTCACACAGATTAAACTCTCCTTTCTCTCTTACCAATCTTATTGTTGCTAGAATGGTGGCCGCTGACACATTGTTTACTCTACTGGTGTGCTAGAACCTGTATCCCAGTATCATGGACATCAATTTGATGTCTTTCTCCTCTATAGGCTCTATTTTCATTTTGCGCCTATCACTTCTTGATTTGCAAGCTTGTTCTACAAGTTTTATGACATCCTTGCCCGCTGGAAGAACAACGCCTGTCCTTGAGAGTCCTATCATCTCATGAATTAGGTCTCCTGTTATCCTAACCGACACTTCACCTATCCAAAATAGGTCATCATGGATCCTGCTAAGTAGAATCTTTATCCATTCAGACTCATAGAACTCATATGCAGTCGCATATTCGATTATCAGATGGTTTTCAAGCTACACATACTCATCCATGAAGGTTTTATCAAGTTTCATCATTGTTTCCATGTGCACTCTTATTCTATCCAAACCTACTGATTCCTTCTTGCAGTATATGTATGCCTTGATATCTTCCACCTGCATAACTCCCATGGGAGTCTAGGAGAATGCACCTTCTATGTCATCTAGTGTGGATTTGAAAGGATGCCTTTTAAACACATATCTCTTCTTCTCCGCCACATCAAATACAATGGGAGTAGCCATTACTTGTATATTACTTTCCAAATGATCTCAAAGACTTCTGAATCGATGCAACAGATTAGGGCTTCCACAATCGATCAAATGCACTTGCCAAACATTGGTGAATCAATCTGTAATCCTTCACACTCAAATGCTAGGGCTCCTTTGCTCTCCAATCACTCTGAATTTGAATGCAATGAGAGATCTAAAAGCTTTTGTGTACTTTAAAGTAAAAATTTTGCCATTAATGCTTGCCACATAAACCAAACTTTCATTAAAAATATCCAACTTTTGTTCTGCTATGAATCAAGAAGTGCACTCTTTCACATAGCCTCTATTATTCTCCAAAAGGTTAAATCCAAAGGCACATACTCTGAGGGTGAGTATACTTGCCGAACAGGGGTTTAGAGCTAAATTAGCTCCCCCTATGACCCTAAGCCAAGCCATTCATTCAGATGTAGAGGGTGCGTCCACTGTGGATGCATCCAATACATTCTCATCAACCTTATCCTTCTTTGCATCCGACCAAATCAAGCTCGTATCTTCTGAAGCTTTCAAAAACTTGACTTCTCCTTCATTATTCAGTATTGATTCTTCTGGCTTTTTAGGACTTTCCTAACTTTGTGTCCTTGATCTACAGAACTTAGAGATGTGTCAAGCCTTGTTACAAGAGTGAAAAATGACTAGAGACCTTATATTCCTCGACGCATTGACATGGGTTACCATTTTACACTGTCTAGCTGAGTGGCCATTATAGTTACATATCTAACATGTAACATTTTGAGAACTTCTTACATTTGATTGATTTTGATTTCTCTAATTATCATGAGTCTTGTTTTTCTGACTTGTCTTACAATTCATAGCTCTATGACCAAATTTATTGCATGAATAATAGTAACCATTGAAAGGTCTTACCTTTGTACAGTTCCTTACTATATGTCCATGCTTGTTACATGCATAACAAGTTTGATCTATTGGCTTGCACTCATTCTTGGATAGTTCAACATGATCTTTAGTTTGACTTCCATCCTCCTTATCATTTGTGGTGTCTTTTGGTGCTTTCATTCTTGCTTGCATGTTGTCAATCTGATTTTGTGCTTCACTGAATCCAATACCGCTAGTATCTCCTTTAAGTTTCTGAGCATACAACTGTGATTCAGTTAGGTCCTTACTTGTGTGCAATTTATCAATGTGATTCTTAGCCTCTTTCAATTCAGATTCCAAGCTTTCTTTGTTGTTTCTTAGCTCCAAGATGTTCATGTTTGCTTGCCTCAATTCTTCATTCAGTTGAAGGTTCTCTTTGATCTGTTCATCATAGTCTTCCTAATTGTTAGTTGGCTTATCATCCAATTCTTCAATCTATTCTTTCAAGGATGAATTTTCATCATTGAGCTTTTTGATCATTATCCCTAAATCACCAGTAGAGCATTCTTTCAAATATTTTCTTAGCCTTTTGATGAGTGTTTTAGCATCACTGACGTTTTCTTTTAGTTCCTCAATTTATTTTTCAGATCTGTCTAGGTCTTCAAGAGAAGCTTCAAGATTTCTTTTTAGATGTTTCATTTCTGCTTTGTCCATGATCTCCTCAAGTGGTTAAACTTCTTTTCTGAGGACCAGAGCTTTGATACCAATTGTTAGGAATGGGAACACTGAGAGGGGGGGGGGGGGAGGGGTAAATCAGGTTCACTATATTAAATCTTTTTACTTAGCTCTTTAATCTTAACTTGAATGCTTAAGTGCTGAAATGAACATTAACATAAACAAGATAGAAGAACACAATACATAACACCAATATGGTTACGAGGAAATCCAAATAGGTAAAAACCCCAGTGGGAATTGACACCCACTAATATTATGTACTAGTGTTTTATGATCCTTGTTAGAAGATCCTTAACCATGTTAGGAGTTGCTTTACAATGTATTTAGTACAGTGACTTGGTCAAGGGTTGGACCCTATTAGGAGTCTTTTACAATAACCCTGTTAGGGGTGGGGACACACTATCCTAGAGCTCACTGCTCAAGTGGTGAAGGCTACAACCTTCTGATCTTAGATACACACTATATCTACTGGATGAATTGGCCTTGTGACACTGCTTATCTAATCAGTTCCTTTGATGCGCTGGTGCTTTGACCTCTTGCAAAGCTCTAATACATATTATCAAATTTTCACACACTTATGCTCTTCTTATTTCAACTCTATAACAACTTCCATACTTAATTACAACGACACATCTAATATTTATATGCACATACAAAACAATTAACTTGGCCAGCCCTTTAACCAATTACATACAACACTTCCAATTGAATTGGCTCAAGCGTGTTTACAAAAAAAGTTAATTACATGTCTCACACCTAATTACAATAGGCGCATAGCCTTTACAACATAATAATATAACCACTAACCAAAATACCAATAGTTGGTTGCTTGCACTATTCTTCTCTGGCATTCACTGTCTATGCAACTTAAACTCTTTGTATCTTCCTCATAATGAATCTTCTGATCATGGTCTCTTAGAATTTGTATGGATATGGTCTTACCAACTTAACTTCTAGGGTGCATACCATAATTCTGTCGTATGCACGCGCGTTGACACTTTGACCTTCAGGTACTTTGTATACTATCCAGTCTTCAACACTTAGCCGATTTCTGATCTTCTTATCATAAGAGCTGACTCTAAAACATCATATGACTTTGTTTCCATAATGACAACACTATATTAAGTCATACACACCAATATAGTCAACTTTCCAACACAAATGTGTTTGTATCACTGTTACCAACTCTAACCTCTGATAAACTGTCTTGGGTGTGTGGATAGTGCAAGTAGTCTAACTTGCAACTGTCAATTTCATCTACAAAAGATGGTGCCAATCCATCCCCTAATGGATGGTAAGAAACTAGAACTGGTCTACACTTGCGTGAAATCAAATCTTCTACCTTTGGGTCAAAAGAAAAATGATGATCATACCCCACTGTATAATGCCGGTAGAAAGCCCCAATCTCCATCAATGGCTCATCATTACCCAACTGGGAATCATGAGATGGATCCAATCTCTGACTCCTCATAATTGCAGGCTAGTTAGGATCCTGAGCAACCCTCTCAGCAAACCCAACCTCGAAATCCCTGTGGGGAAGCATTGTAGAAAGAGTCTCCACAATCTTCCCTACCAACCTCCGAATAGCACAAGAGCCTCGGATGAGAGTACCCTGAGAAACTCTGTATAAATCCTCTTGCACATCTACACTCTCAAGTAAATACTCTATGAATTACTTGGTGTAGTAGAAATTATACATGGAAGCGTCAACCTGCTCCCTTGTGACCCACAAGTGATTTGTCTAAAAATGTGGCACTACCAACTGTCCCATGCTATCAGCTATATGAGACGAAGAAATAGATTCACTTTTAGCAAAAGGAAGCAAATTAACATGAGAGCTTGATTCCACTGGTACTCTGGCCTCATCCTTACCTAGTGCACCCATATCTTGAACAGATATGACTGCCACATCATCATGTCACACATCCCTAACCATAGAAGCCAACTCACCACTAACCACCTCAATGTGCAACCGAATTGGGTCGAGGGCTGGTGTGGACCAAAAATTCTCCAACTCCACAGTCACCTCCTCTAATTGAAACTGCGACTCTTGAAGAGCCCGCTGAGTGCCCTCTAAAGCCTCAGAAGTCGCCCTGAGCTCTTGAGTAAGATCACTCACCTCCTCCTCTCTGTCCATCAGTGCCTCATATGATGTACTCCCCACTCAACTAGGTGATCTCGATTGGCTACCATCTGTAAATAATCATGTCTCAAAATCCTGACAACCTCACTCAAAGAATGAATCTCTATCAGGGAAAGGTAACCACCCCTGTGCTCATCTGTCATAGGAGCACCCCAATCATAAACAACCAACAGTTGACAAGCAACATCAAAATGCTCGAGAGTAGAAGTAATATCTCCCTCACCAAGTCTCAATTGGCTGGTCACATGATGACTCTGTACAACGGGCCTCCTATGTATAATCTCAACTACACTGTCCACACTATGGAAGGAAGCTGCATCCAACAAACTCCCCTTAAGATCACTGAAACTCTATGTACTTTCATTTGATTACACATCTACAAACTAAGTACATACATCAGACTCATCCTCATCTATCCCAGAGGAAGCTGCTGTTGAATCCGACTCAACACAATCTCTAACTACCTCATCCTCTATAATCACCTGATAATCCAAATCCTGGGATCCATCCTCATTCACTAACCACTCAGTGTCCTTTGCCAAGGTTTGATAAATCAAGCATGACTCACTGCAGGATGAATCATCCTCATGAGTTACTGAAGAAGTAACCCCCTCTCTATAAGTGGAATCCTGGCTGTAACAAACTCTTGCCACTCATATGCTTCCCCATGCTCATCTGTGAGTCCCTGTAACAAAGAATCCCGGAACCCACCACCACCATATGACAACACTGTGTCCACACCCAAAGGATATAAAAAAACTAGAAACACTGCAACACCCATCATCCCCACTCTCAACATCAGAGATATCTATGATGCTAATGTCCACATCGTCTATCTGCGACTCCTCAGCTAACTTTGGCTGCATACATGACTCAATGTCATCATGTAAACCAACTACACCATGGCATGAATCTATGTCAGTCGACCCAATTGCAACACTCCCATCATGAGTGTCATCACTAGATAGCTCCATGCTCACATCCTCAATATAGGAAAAGACCACCGTCTCCTGCATTGATTCCACACTATGATTGCTATCATAAACCTTAGAGCTGTTAGAGCTCATACACTCGTTGCAGTCATCACCCAACATCACACAAGGGGTGTCATCCCCAATGCAACTCACAACATCCTCAAAAGTGTCATCAAATGTGTCTATACTATCAGCATCCACATCTCCTGCTAAAATCTCAACTGTTGACACTTGACTCTTCACACATGACTCAACATCAGGCTGTGCACCAATAATGCTGGAGCATGAACCATCATCAATTGAATCCACTGTAGTATCCAGATCACCAACATCCCCACTAGGAGACTCCATACATGCATCGATCCCATATGAGGAAGTAGCTGCCTTCTGCACTAGAGAAACTCTACTATAGCTGACATAAAAATCTCTAATAACAACTCCCTCCACGGAAGAGTCTAAACACTCAGTGATAACTACAACATCAACTGCCTCTGTTAAATTTGCAGTGACTACTTTGGGAGCCTCAACCTATTGATGCTCAGCGGTGCTGTCAACCAATGGTACTAAAAGATTCACATGTTCCTATAAAATAAATCCATCATCAACACTGTGGATAGGTTCAACAGGCGCCATACTAGATATAGGAACATCTGCATCATGGGCACATGTCGAGGAAAACTCAAGCCTTCTTCCCTGCAATCTTGATGTCGGCTTTATAAAAGCAGAGACCATATACCTCGCTGCCCTGTGTACTGTCACTAGATCTAACAAACTCTCTAGCAATCTCTGCTGATGAAGCCTAAGTCTTTCCATACTTTCCACTAAGGCATTTAATTCCTCTCTCTTTCCCATAATGTTACGACTACTTCTAGAATCAGGCCTCCTGTATTTATCTATAGCTAAGGAAAGTGGAAGTGCTGATCACTTTTAAAATAACTTTAGAATATAAATGAATCCAGACCCCACAAGATGATAGGAAAAATGCTCTGATACCACTGTAATGAGCCCAACTGACTCTCAATAGCAATTGGTTTTTTCTAATTTAATTGCAATTATTTTTCTTGTAATTTTCAAAACATATATGAATTTTCATAAATTTTCCAACAACCACATAACCAAAGCAACAACAAATTAATTTCAAATGCTCTTTGATTGCACATTAAATCATAATTTAATCAAACCATTACAAAGAATAACTATAACCAAGATAGCAAGTCTAATTATTGCACCTCCTTTAATAAATATGGCTGCTTGAAGAAGAGATGCAGCTTGGTCTAAAATGACGCCAGCTATGAATGAAGGTTCCTCTTTACTAACACAACTCTCCAAGATACTTAATGTAGCCTCCAAAATATACCAAGCAATTACCAATAATGACACAGCATATAATCAACAAGTTCAGCCTCCACAACGATCAACATAGTTGCCAAAGGCTATCATGCAAATAGGAGAAACAAGGATTGTCTCTTTGCCATTCATGTACCACCATAAAGCTCAGCAAATTCCGTACAGCTACATCAGATTCTGTACGGATTCTATAACTCATAATTTATGCAAGGAAACATACTCACAAACACTAGCTTCTCTTGCACAATTAATGCAGTAGAGAAGTAAATTCAATTTGCTCTACCTCAACAACAAATTGAATTTCCAGAATCAGAATTGTATTCTTAGAATTCAGTTTGCAAAATTCATCATCAATCAATGATGATTCAAATTGCCAAGAGAGGAATCAGTCCTCAAACCCTAGCCATTTCTCATAGCCAAGAACTTCATAAAATTTTCATCAAATGAATAATGGATATCTTAGAATGAGCTCTCAAGTCCTTTTTATTCTTTCTTGTGAGATCTCAAACACAATTCTTACCAATGTGGGATAAATAAATATACTTTTCCTTTTAATAATTCATTTACTCCAAAACTTTAAATATAATACCTTGGCTTAGGCTTCCATGAATTAATTAAATAAATGGCCCCTTCCCATGATGACTCAACCCTCAACTTAAGTAAACTTATAAAGTTAAATTATAACTTTATAATAAGCTATTTAATGATTTAATAATAATTTGGCCACCAAAATAACAATAACTCCCAAAATATTGATCCTTTTAATATGCCATCTGAAACAGGAGTCAGACCTATTATTTACCCATGTGACCAAATGCACTTTCCAAAAATAGAAAAGGTCCTTCTTGAACAACATCAGGCTTACTATAAATAGTAAACGTGGCAAAACTATAGCAAATGAAGTCCGAATGACACCAAATGAAAGCATACTGAATCCTGAAGTAGATGCCCATTGAAAGAGACCCTCTGTCCATCCTCATTAGCCTATGAGGGTCACACGATAGGCTAATCCCAAGAGCCTGAAAAATGGGGACATTACAAATTGGCTCACTATGCTTGAGTTCAGTTAGAGAGATCATTATGTGGACCTAGTGTTGATTACATAGCTTCTAGAGTTGAGGTATTAGGTTTCCAACCTATGTAGTTGGACTATAGAGAGGACATCCTGGATGTAGGTGTGTCTCCTTAGTATGCACAATGGTATGCTCAACATCCATTTCTGAGATTTATAGATCCAGCAGATCCTATCCCAAATATTGATGATCCTGACTTAGAGATAGATGATAACGACGATGAGGGTGATGGGGATAGGGGACACTAGAGATAGTGGAGATTATAGGTTCAAGGAGGCGTAGCTTCTATTTCTCAAGATGGAAGAGTGGTCAGACATGCAGGTGGCAGAGAAACTATTATTCCTGGGGTATTATGGGGTAGAGGTAGACTTTATAGAGGTGCTAGGGGGGTCCAGGTCAAGAGAGAGGAGATGGTTGAGGTGGTGGAGTTATGGTGCAAGGTGGTCTAGTTGTTGTTTTTGTGAGATAGATTGGTAGACAAAGACTAGTTTTAGTACATAGATGTGGTCATAGAAGACTTCGATTGGCTTGAAAGGTTAGACAAGACCCTCCAATTCAACTAGATGACCCAACTATTATGGATCCTCCTATGGCTCTTCCTAGTCAGGATATTCAAGTATTATAGGTAGGTATGACAGATTTGCAGAGCTAGGTTGCACAAACTATGATTGTTATACAAATTTTGGCAACACACGTAGTGTAGACTCAGGCTCAGGTTATCTAGTTTGGTCAAAGTTCTACACTGATAGGTCCCTCATCATCTAGGCCTCCAGGTGATCCAAATGTTAGAACTAGTAATGCTCTACCTTTAGGGTCATGTGGAGGTACATGGGATGATGTTAGACATGGTTAGATTTTCACCTAGATGCATATATTTTTATTCCATGTCATTTGGACTTTGATGATCTATCTTTCAAACATTTGATGATGTATATCCTGATATGGACCTTTAATGGACTCTTGATAGTGTATAGATGAAAAATATGGTTATCAATAGTATATTCCCTCTTCACCATTATACATTAGAAAAGAGGACAACGGGATCCCAAAATGTAGCCCTCTTTTAGGTGAAAATTATATCATCACAACCCAAGTAGATGTAAGGGGTGCTAATGCAAGATCCACACCTAAGAGAAAGTGTTAATTCTAGAATCCCTTCATTTTTGTTGGTTATTTTCCATTTAATGTATAAAAATGTAATGTAAAAGAAGTGTGATGAATGTGCAAGTAAATTAAATACTTATGCAATGACAAACAAAAATATAGAAGATTTAGTGTACCAAAAGAAGTGCTATGGAAGAGAGAGAAGAAGAACCCACCTTGAGGGCTAGTAGAGGATGCAACTTCAAATCTAAGAGTTGCAACTTTGGACTGTGAATATGAGAGTGCTAGGAACATGTCTACTTGAGGAGATCTATATCGATATAGGTCAAATTGAAGTGACCTATACTTGAGAGGGATGAAATCAAAGGTCTTGGGACCATGACTAAAAATGTATGTCCATATTTTCACTTTTTGATCTAAAACTTTGCAAATCTGCACCTACACCAAAGAGAAGGGGAAATTGGTTGTGGAAAGGGGATTTCCTTGGTCAAGCCCTTGTATAGGAATTAACCTTGAAATGAGATAAGTAAAGAATGTAAAACAAGATAAATGTAAGTGTACCTTGCTTGTCAAAACCCTTGTGGATGGATTCAGATCTCTTATACCACAAATATGTTCACTCACTTATATGTATGTTGAATGTAGGAATGTAGAATGTAGGATGTAGGATGTCTTCACTTATGCAATAGATCAACACTTGCCCAATTCAAATACCATGGATGTATGAATGCTTGATATGAATAAGGAAGAATAAATTGATGATGTAGATCTCCTCCCTTGATGGGTAACTCCTTTGCTTTCTATGGAGAGATAAGCTAGATTTATGAAAAAAAATGCTTCAATGCTTGATGGATGAATGTAATTCTTGCAATACATTTCTTGTAGATTACTTGCAACTTATGTGTGTATGGATTCTTATGATAATAATGGATGATAGTGGATGTTAATGGATGTCAAAATGAGAGAAAGAGGCCTCCTTTTATAGAGGTTCTAGTACTCAAATTCACAAAGGTCGACAGAGTAAAGAGGGAAAATGAAAATACTTTGTATTGGGCCCTGAAACACTTCAAAATTAATACCCTGGGGTATAGGTCAACTCATGTCAATCTATACCAGTATAAGTCAACTCAAGTTGACCTATACTTGGCAGTGTTAATTTTGAGGTTAATGAGTGAGGTTTTGAGAAGCATTTGAAATTCGGAGGAAAAATGGGCAGATAAGGGAAAATCAAGTGCTGCAAGTACATCCAAGATAGAGAAAAGCACTAAAATGGGGCCCATTTTTTCCTAGAGCTTCCAAATTGATCAATGCTAACTTTGTAGGATGATACATTTAGCTCCCACTTTAGCAAGAGTAAGAGGAAAACTCATGATCACGATAAAGTAGATCCAATGCATAAGGTGGTCTTATCAAAGCCAAAGAGATAAGGAAACATCAAGCCCCAAAGTGACTTAAGTCCTCATTGAATCTAAGACTAAGATAAGAGAGACATCGCTAACAAAAGAGATAGAGAGAGAAAGGGGTGTGATTTATTAGTCACAGTAAGATTGTCTATTTTATTGAAAATCACACAAAGAAATTTCCCCAAAAGATGGCATTGAAAGTCTAGCGGGGTTTATGTGTCATGCTAGTAAATCCATCTAGGACTTTTCCTTAACGATTGTATATCGTATTTTGTGACTTTCAATCATGGGGGAGTTAGTATATTATCATTGAAAGAATATAGAGAACAGGAAGCCAGACAAAATATTGCGGATGGTTGTCAACTAACCATCCAAGAGATTTGTTCACCATACCGCAAGTGAAAATTATTTCCTGGAATATTAGAGGACTGAACAATCCCCACAAGCAGGATGTTCTTCGCAATATTGTTAGAGATTGTAATCCATATATTTTACTTATTCAAGAAACTAAAATGCTGAGGGAAAAGTTTGAAAAAATTTACCCTATGAAGAATGGAGGAAGTATTGGTAGTGATTCATAAGGAGCTTCGGGAGGAGTGGCAATGTTTTGGAACAAAAAGTCTATTGATTATTCTATTATTAAGGTTGACAAGAACATCATAATGGTGAAAGTTACCCATACAAGAGATAATTTCTCTTGGAATATTATGAATATCTATGCCCTTAATAATAGATTAGGGAGACATAAATTTTGGCATAGTTTGAAAGATCTGTGTGAGAAATTTTAGGAAACAAGCTGGATGGTGATGGGAGATTTCAATACTCTGAAAGATTCTAAAAAAAAAGGTGGAAACCCCTCACAGATTGATAATATATCATATTTAATGGACTATATAAATGAAGAGGAGTTTTTGGATGTGGAGCTAGAGGGTATTCCGTTTACTTGGTCAAAGAGAAGATTAGGCGAAGAGCTTATCTAGGTGAAGCTAGATAGAACCCTCATATCTATGGACTGGATCTCGAGGTACTCTTGTTCCCTCTCTTCTATGCTGAGAATAGGGTCAGATCACTTCCCAATATCTTTTACTGCTAATCCTTTGAGTGGAAAAAGTAATATCCCTTTCAGGATTGAAAAAATGTGGGTAGCCCATCCCAATCTAAAAGATATCATTAAGGATTGGTGGAATTGTACTCTGGAAGGGGGATCTATGTATAGAGTTACTAAGAAACTGTACTCTATAAAAAGAAAGATTAAAATCTGGAACACAAATGTCTTTGGAGATATTTTCCTATCCAAAAACTATGTGCAGCTTGATATTAAAGAGATTAAGGATCAAATTCAGGAGGACAACCTTTCTAAGGAGCTAAGAAATACAGAAAATACTTTGTTGGCAAATTATCATAAAATTATATCTGAGGAAACCTTCCGGCGTCAAAGATCTAGGGCTTTATGGATGAAGGCAAGGGACAAAAATACCAGATTTTTTCTTATGACCTCTATGAAACATAAGGCCATGAACAAAATTACTAGCCTCTCTTCTAATGGGAATAAGGTAGTTAAGGAGGAGGATATTAAAAAAGAAATGCTTAACTATTTTGCATCTCTCCTTTCTAAAGATCCTATGCTAGCTCCTTTGGATTAGGATCACATTCAGGAGGCTATCCCTTTGTTGATTGATGCAGAAACCAATGGTCAGCTTCAAGCGATCCCTTCAGATAAGGAAATACACAAGGCTGTTTTCTCCTTTGAAGGTGAGAAGTCTCCTAGCCCTGACGACTTTCCCATCTTTTTCTTTCAACAATTTTTGGATATTGTTGGAAAAGAGGTGATTGCAGTGGTTAAGGAGTTTTTTGGCACTAAAAACCTTCTTAGGAAACTTAGTGCAACCTTCTTGGTTTTGATACCTAAGAAGTCTGGAGCTGATTCTGTTGATGCCTTCAAACCTATTAGTCTTTGCAATTCTCTTTATAAAATCATTTCTAAAGTGCTTAAATTGAGATTTTTGTCTATTCTCCCTTTGATTATTTCCCCCCAATAGAATGACTTTGTTCCAAGGAGGCAAATCTTGGATTCCATTATTGTTGTTCATGAAAACATCCATTCTTTGGAAGTTTCTAAGAAACAAGGCTTTCTTATGATGCTTTACCTCTCTAAATCTTACAATAGAGTGGACTGACTTTTTCTGAAAAAAATTCTTGGAGCTTTTGGTTTTGGCAAAGGAGTCAACAAACTTATCATGTAGCTGGTAACGATGGTCTCTTCGTTTGTTATTGTTAATGGAGGATCCTCAATTTTTTTTAGACCCTCCTGGGGCCTAAGACAAGGTGATCCTATATCTCCCATCCTTTTTTCTATTATGGCTGAGTGTTTGGGTAGATACATTAATAAGCTAGTGGGAGAAGGGCTCATTACTGGTCTCCAAACTTCTTCAGCAAGAACCTTTTGCTCCCATGAGAAATTTGTGGATGATACTATCACAATGGGGGAAACTACTGTTAAGGAAGCTAGAAATATGAAGGCTTCTCTTACTAATTACACTTCAGCTTCTGGACAACTCATTAATTGGAACAAAATCTCTATCTCCTTCATTAATACTCTAGAGGTTAGACAAAGGAAGATCTCTAATATATTGGGCTGTAGTATAGGGATTCTTCCCTCTTCATATCTTGGTTTGCCTATTTGTGCTAAACCTCCTAATGAGTTTTGGTTTTCCATAATTGAAAAATTTAATAGGAAGTTGGCAGGTTGGAAGGGAGCACTTTTAAGTAATGCTGGTAAGATTCAATTGTTGAAGTCTTCTTTGTAAAATTTGCTATTTTATGCTTTAAGCCTCTTCAAAATACCCCATAAATTTGTGATGATGATTGAAAGAATCCAAAAAAGATTTTTGTGGTCAGGGGTGGAAGAAAAGAAAATATTAAGTCTTGTGGCTTGGGATAGGGTTTGCAAGCCTAAAATGTTGGGGGGTCTTGAGTTGAGAACAATCCAAAATTTTAATAAAGCCCTCTTGGCAAAACAAATATGGAGCCTATGGTGAAAGAAAAGAATGAAATTCTATCATTAGGAGTAAATATTTGTTCAAATATCCTTCTCTTGAAGATTTCATCCTTTTTGGAGACAAAGTGCAAGGCTCTTATATATGGAATAGCATATGTAATGCCAAGGAGCTTATTCTTAAAGGTATTAGATGGAAGTTGTGAAACGGTAGGAAAATTGACTTCTGGGAGGATTGCTGGATTCAACCAGACCCTTTGTCTAAAGATCAAGAGTGGAGCCAAGCTATAGCTAGATGTAAAGACTGTTTTGGGGATAAGGTTAGCAATTACTGGAGAGGAAATAAATGGATCAATTTGGGAGAAATTGACAGAAAGCTTCAACCTCTTTATATGATGTTACAAACCTGGTTTGTTAATGACAACTGACATGACAAAATAATATGGGTTCCTAATTCAGATGACAATTACACTGTTGCATCAGCTAGTAATCTGATGGTTGCAGAGGAAGTTAGGCCGTTGTATTCAAAGGTTTGGTTTAAATTTTTAATTCCTAAGATTAATTTCTTTTTCTGGCTACTAGTTCAAAATAAACCTTTGACCCTTGATAATATTTCAAAAAGAGGTTTCTCTTTGCCTAATAGATGTTTCTTATGTATGGAGGAAGCTAAATCTTGTGATCATATTATGCTTCATTGTTCCTACTCCCGTAAGGTCTGGGAGGTTATTCTTAGCAAATGGAACTTCTGTTGGTGTTTCCCTCTCACTTGGCATGATTCAATTATTCAATGGAGCTGTCCCTTTTCGAACAAATTGGCCAAAGTTTTCTGGAATTTGATTCTCCCGCATTTGAGCTAGCACATTTGGAAGGAGAG
Organism: Chamaecyparis obtusa; assembly: GCA_027943335.1. Classification (NCBI taxonomy): domain Eukaryota; kingdom Viridiplantae; phylum Streptophyta; class Pinopsida; order Cupressales; family Cupressaceae; genus Chamaecyparis; species Chamaecyparis obtusa. The sequence goes on along the minus strand of BSBK01001623.1, from coordinate 535,684 downwards.
AAATAACAAAGTGTTCAGGGAGAAGTCTACGAAAGATGAGATGGTTGGGAATCTTATTTGTAGAGGGCTGGAGAAAAACTTTAATATGATTATCAACAACTACCCTTGATTTCTTCTCAGGAGAATATCAGAAACTAGTAGTTTAACTCAAATGACTCCAAAACTCCTCATCTCGGAGATGATGCGATGTGGTCCTCTCCTTCCCAAGGATGGCTCAAAGCCAACTTTGATAGGGTTGCCAAAGAAAATCTGGGAAATGCTGCTGCTGGTGGTATTTTAAGAGATTGGACAGGTAATTGTGTTGGAGCTACTTCTTTCCCCTTGGGAGTTCAGTCTAATCACAGAGCTGAGGCCATGACATCTCTCAACACTATCATGCTAGATGATGAGATAGGTTGTAAGAATTTATGGATGGAGGGAAATTCCCTTAACATCATCAATAACATCAACGACACTTCTAAACCATCATGGACTATTGAGCATATAATAGAAAAAATTAAAAATATTGCTCACAATTTTGAAAGGTTTCACTTAACCCATGACTACCGTGAAACCAAAATGGTTGTGGATGGGCTTGCTAACATTGGGGTCACAACTGATGTCACCCGCAAGTGGCTTGGGACTTGTAACATTAATGATAGTATTAATCAACTCATTTATTATGATAAGATTAACCAAAAGGAGGGAATCATACCAAGTAATAATGAAAATGAGTGATTTAATGTAGATTTTAAGAAATCATCAAATGAAAAGGAAAGCGAAGTGCAAGATCATTATTAATCATCTTTTTATACATGCTTTTTGGGTTCTCTAAAGGGCTATTGTGTTGAAAGATATTTTGTTTGTCCTTTGTGTCTCTTGTCTCAGAAAGTCTGGTTATAACTAGTTGAAGCTTAATTATGAGAATTTTGTTCACAAGCCTAAGTGTATGACAGAAGACATGGGAGAGGATCTGAAGAGAGAAGAACCTTCAGAGTGTAAATGGGTTTAGGAGAAAGCAGTTTGGAAAAAACTTAAGAAGGGAAAGATTGAAAAATACCTCAGGTACTTGCATGGAAATGAAAAAAGCATTACTGAAGACTTTGCCATTGGTTGGGACAATGGTGTGGTGCACATTGGGGGCAAGTCCTTCCCGTTGACTCTGGACCTGATTGCATAAATTATTGGCTTGTCGCATGAAGGTATGGATTACTTCAAAGATAGGAAAATTGGAAATAAGGCCTATAAAGATTTTCCTAAGACAGTGGAGGAAAAGGCTATTCTTGTTAAGGCTAATGTTGACTATGTTAGTATTAATAACATCAAGCTTATCTGGGCGCATGTCTTGAGGGTGATTATGGAATATTTTACCTTAGACGACATATTTACTAGGGTTTATAATTTTCATTTCATCCTGGAAAATCATTTTCGCCATGATACTAGGGTCTCCTTTCCTTATTTTCGATTAAGTTCCTTGAATCAGAGTATTATGGACAATAGAATTAAATCTAGCTCGCCGATCCTTCATGAAGGCTTGATTCTGCTTATTGCGGAGTATGCAAGAGATAAGGTCCTTGAGCCTTTGCCTAAGAAGATAAGCAAACAGAAAAGGAAATCTATTGAAGGTAGTTTCGTGAAGAAATCTAGCCCAACCTCCTCTAAGAAAAGAAAGGCTACACCAACTAAGAAAGAAGAGTCCCTCTCTATTTTTGATGAGGAAGAAGGCATGAAATCTGAAGATGGTGGTGAAGACAACAACTCTGATGAGGAAAACCCAGAAACAAAGGTGCCTATAGATAAGGATATTTTGGTTAAGGAAGACTCTCCCATGGTCGATAAGGAAAATGAGGATACCCTGGTGTTGAGCCCTAACCCTATGGAAGGTACTGAAGATATCAACCTTGATGACCCCAAGGATGACTTTGATAAGGATTCCCACTAGGAGATTTGAGGGGATATTGTTAATGTGCCAAACTAGGACTAGTTTGTTGAAGATATCCATCAGGAGGAAGGTGTTAATGAGGAGGAAGGTAAGGTGGAAGAGGAGAATATCGAAAGTGAGTTTGATGAGGAAGATAATGTTGCTGGAAATGAGGAAACTAAAATGGATTTTTAGGAGAATGCTAAGGATACTTCCCTTCTTGAGAATCTGACCAACATTGTCGATTCCACAATCAATTGGGATTCTGATGCTTGTCATAATATTGCAACTAAGAACCCTAATAGCGAGGATATTTCTAGTAAGGGAAAGAAGATGGACACTCAGAGTAAGGAGGATACTATTGCTCTCAAGGAACAAGACTTCAATCCCAGAAGAGTCACCAATATGAGTGTCCTCAATGCAGCTAGAAGAAAAGCCATTTTATCCTTCAACCTCGACAAATGGGCCTTCCATGAAATCCAAGACCTCAAGGTAAAGTATAGAGCCCTGGATGCTAGGTATGAGGTGCTTGATGAAACTATGGATAAAATGAGAAACGACGCTGCTATGTATAATGTTACTAATAAAAATGTTTTTATCAAGGATTCTGAGAACACTAGTTTGTTGGAAGATAAGATCAATAGTATTATTGAGGAAAATATCACTCCCATCCTTAACAGAGCCAACAATAATGATATTATGCTTAGGAAATTACCGACCCTCAGCATCAAGGGAATCAAAGCCACTGTCAATAATTTGAATGCTTTGTATGCCTTGCTGGAAGGTAATCGAACAGATACCAAGGCAATTGTCATTTCTGATGACACTAAACAGGAAGAGAAGACTGCATGTCCAGGTACCAGAACTAGATCTAGCACTAAGAAGAAGATGGCCTCCCCGCCTAAGGATCTCTTGAGCCTAAATGAATCAATCCAAAAGATACAAGCCCTGTTGGTGGACTTTGAGGAGTTCCTTAGCAAACTAGATTGATTTTCTATAATGGGTGTGCTTTTTGGTGGTCGGTTGATGTGCTGGCAGTTTTTTGGTTTTTTTTGTGTTTAAAAGTTTGGAACTTATTGTAAAATCTTGGGGCTTGCCCGTTTTTGGTTCTGCCACTTCTTTATGGGCAGTTGTTGTTGTTTCGTGGATCTTAATGCTTTATCTTTCTTCTAGCTTGTAAAGGGTTTTAGGTACCCTTCAAAACATGTCGTTACCTCAATCAAAAACAATCTTTCTTTCTAAGAACATTTTTTTAGAGCTTTCAAACACCATATTGTTGTGGTATTCACAATTTGATCGTTCTCAAGAGTTTCAATTGCCATCTTGAGAGATCACCTAAGTTTTCACACAATATACCATTTGATATAAAAATCTCCAACCAACAGATAAAGGTTGAGGGATGAGCCTACCAACCTTGAACTTGCAGAGCCAGAATTGCAGAAGTTCCAACCTTGCCTTTGGTTGAAACTTGTTAGTTGGCCAAATCACTTGGGTTTCCCAACATTGGATTGGCAAGTCCATAGGAAATCCAATCTGTTGTTTTGAGCACCAACAGATGTAATGCATTTAAAGATGAAATCATTTGTAATTGTAGAGACATGGTATGGACATGTGAGATGGTGGATGGAATGCTATCAGTAGATGAATGAAGATGTATGAGTGGAATCTAAAATAAATTTAGAACAAAGTTGTACTTCAGCTCCAATATTAGCATGTCTGAGATGCTATCAGTTAATTCACAAAATTAGTGGATTGTTGTCCATAGTGGATTGTAGTCCATTTTGGGGTTGTATCCTAGTTGTATTTTGGGTTGTTGCCCTCATTTGTATTTGAGTAGTAAGCTCTAGGCAGTGAGCCTGAATGCATGTACATTCCCCATTGTACCTTTAACAGGTGTAATGCCCGCCTTGTGTGACATTTGATATCTTTTGCTTGTTGGTTTTCCTAGCTTCTATAGATCTTTATATTATGGCAAGTTATGGTAGTCAAGGTTCTTCATGAATTTGTCCTATGCTCTTAAAGTATAGTATTGATTAATATTAATTTAATATCTTACAATATTATTGATTTTGTATAAAGGCTTTTAATGTATCCTTTATATTAATTAAGGATATGAATATATGACTAATAAATGTGATTATATAATAAGAGAAATGATAAAGTTACTTAGAGATTAATGATTCAGAGTGCTTGAGACAACAAAGTAACACTTTATTAAATCTCCTTTTTATAAAATATTGGATATCATGAATCGGTTGGGGATCTTGAATTGATTTCTTGGATTGGACCATGGGGAAGGAGGAAGGGGGACAAGATATTCCTCGGGCTTATTCATATCCTTGAATCTATTGTATGCATGAGAGTGTCACAATTTGTGCGAGGTTGCATAACCGTTTCTTAATGTCATGTATTATTGTTGATTCTAATCTTGTTTGGCACTTAGTTTGATTTTGGTATTAACGTGGCTCAATATCCTTTACATTCCACATTTATGAGTTTATAAATCTCTCCATTTAAATCCATGAAACAATTACTAAGAGACCCCTCATTATTTAAGTGAGGGATTCCTTACCAAGTTAGCTTGCCCTAAGTGAAACTAGAATTAAATAAAAGAAACTTAGTTCTCTTAAGAGGAGTTTACTTTTATATTATTAACTAAACAAAGGGATTTAGGGTATATTTTGACATGGGAATATATTAGCTTTCCTTTATAAAAGAAAAGAAAGCTTGGTTACTTAAGTTTTATATGTAGAGAATGAGCATATGGTATCTAGATAGATAATATCTTTTATTTAATAAAAAAAATGAATTTCTTTATAATTTTAAGAATTTTGATAGAATTAATATTGTCAAATGCCCGGTTTAATGTTTATAATGATAGTTGTTAGATTAGTTGACATTTATTTAACTTTTATTTTTTTATTCATATTTAAATGTAGTTAGAATTTTAGTCCGGTTGATACCATAGTTGAATGGTTACGTATTTTAATTAGTTTAGAAACTAAATTGGATTTAGATTAGGAAACATATATATATATGTCTTTCATTTAGATTAAGTGTTATAGTTTATTTATTGAACCTTTTTATTTATTTTGTTTCAGGAAGCGATTATAGGATTTATGAAGGAAGATTTTGTTAAATTATAAAAATTTATTTTAACGATAAAGTATTATTATGAGTATATGTTAATTTCATTACGAACTTATTGTAGTAGATGTATAAGTTAGGGTGTCTCAAATATGATCAACTGCTTGTCGCCTACATATTTATTTGTTATTTGAATAGTTTTGAAATGGTGTCATTGTGCTCTTGTTTTGGTAGCTAAAATTACTTGAATAAGAAATAATTTTTTTTTCTAGTTTAGAGGAGCGTTCATGTTTGCTTGGAGCTTATCATTTGAATGGGGTTATTGAGATTATAGGCGAAGTTAAAAGATTGGAATTTGTGTTGAATTTTGTCTCTAAGCTCTCCCTCTATTGACTATTTTATGATGCTAGTATGTTGTCTAATATATTATTCTGGTTTTGAGTCATCCCTTGTGTGGATTTTTGCATATGAACATTGAGATATTTATGTAAGAAGTGATGTAAGGCTTGGAGCTTGATTTTTCCTTATGTGTACCCGAGGCTAGGGGTGTTCTGGTTTTCATTTTATTTACTTTCATGGGTCAATTGGATGTTTTATTATGTTTTGGTCCTACTTGCGTAATTGAGGTTGCACAAGGGTCCTGGTTATTATCCTTGGCATCTTATTGATGGAATTAATTAAATGTTGATTTGTGATGAGTGTGTTCCTCTTGATCTATTATGTCATTTGGAAAACTATGTTTCTATTGTATTATGGTTTTGGTGCTCTTGGAGCCTAGATATGCATTTGATGGAGGTTTTATGTATTCTTTTGATAGAATAGATCCAAAGGAGGATATATGCATGAAACATGTGTATTTGGATTATGGTTTATGTTTTGGAACTCAAAGAAGTTCCTATGAGATTATCATTATGATATGTATATGATTGTTATTTGAATATCCTCTTTGGTATAACGATCTTGTGTTTTAGTTTGTTGAGAGGATCTAAAGAGGGGCTTATATCTAAGCTTTCTTGTATTAGTTTATGATTATGTGTTGGAACCTAGAGAGTTCCTATTTTGATTTGTATATGATATTGATTTTGGAGCCCTCTTTGTTATGATGGTTCATTTGGATTCCTTAATGAATTTGAGTTCCTATGCTCCTCTCTATTTTGTGGTCCTTTGGATTGATGAGCATCGAGGATTTTCTTTATTGATTTTTTCATTATTAAGCCCTTTTTATTTTTAACTTGGAGCATAGGGAAGAGATTTCTAGGAGCATTGTTGAGAGAGTGGCTTGCAATGGGGGCCAGGGCCCAGAAGTGGCTAGACTTGGACAACCCATTACAAGTTTTATAATCCAGTGAAAATCTAATAAATGAATTGGTAGTGAGTACACATTAAATAAGATAATTGCAATGCCTCAACCATTCCTTGAGCACTAGTATAGGCTAAGGATGGGAGTGGGAGAAGATGCCTATCTAGATTGACATAATCGAACTTCATTATCTTCATGAAAAGACTGTTTGGTTCCACACAAGTCTTACTTAGGGGCCGAGGTTCAGAGTGACCAGTCTAGGATAACCCAAGACAAAGGCTATGTGATGACATTCTCCAGTGCCTATCTTAGGATTCCTTTAGTCAACTTTGTGGTTTTTCTCTGGTTTAGTGGATATTCTGTGTGTATCCTTATGAGAAGTTGTCTACTTTCTTGAGCATCTTTCATGTCATGTTTGGTATTGATGTGTCTTCCTGTGATGTGCATGTTTTTGTGGTGTGGCCTTATGTTATCTCCTAACACAAGGGAGTGGGCCTCATGATTCCACGTGGTTGGGTGGAAAATATTTTTCCATCGAGGCTCATGGTTGGCTCATGATTTCTGTTCATGGCTTTGGATACTTGCTGCTTCTTTTTGGCATCTTGACTGTATCCTCATACCAATTACTTGAGAGATGATCATTATTGTAATTGTATCATATGGTGTAAAGTGGATTCTAGCATTGTAAACATATTATCTTGGTATGTGGTTATGATTATGTTATGCCCATGTAATGATGTATCATAAAGATGTATTATTGAGAATTGAACAGACCGATTATGTATCTAATTATTGTCATCATGCAATAGATTAGTCTCTTATGGATGTATGGGTTTAGAGTGTATTTTATGCGTTGCTAAGTAGCAACGTCGGGGAACCTTAGAGGATGTGATGTTGTTATTATGTTATAATAATGTTAGATGTATAGTTAAAGTAAACCTTTAATTTTTTTTATATATTTATGGTAATTTTATGTTATCCTCTTGGACTCATTGGCGGGGCATTACACTAGGGTTATTTGTGCTTGTAAATCATCTAGTGGGTTTGATCCCTACCATGGTTTTTCCCTTAACCAGGTTTCCACACAAAAACATTCTAGTGTCATGTATTTTTGTGATGTTAGTTTAGTTGTTTCATGTTTATCTTTATACATCTAAGTAAGGAAGTTAAGCATTTTTAAGTTTTGGTTTTGACAACTATTTTTGACACAATTGATTCACCCCCCCTCTTAGTTGTGTGTGCTACCTTAATTATATCAATAGATTTTCAAGTTTTAGTTAGGAGGTGCTACACATTTATTTCCATTTTTATTGTCACCTTCCATAGATATAAGATTGGAATTAAAAAAGGTATTGAATAAAATTTTTCAATTGGTGACGCCTCTTAGTATCATGACAAGGTTGACGATGGTATTGATAGAAAAATTTGGGATCAAAGTATTTGGATTTGGGTTTAGAGTGACCAATGGGTTTGATAGGAGGAAGTGTTAACACATTAGCATTAATTAACTTCAACATCACATCATATAAAGATTCAAAAAGCTTAGTAAAATTATGAGCAAGTTTAAAAATAGATGACAAAGGAGCCACACCTTTGGATGTTGCTGCCACTTGTTCATCAACAGTGTTGGATGAGTTGTTGATTTTGATGAATTTTTTAGTTTTTGAAACTTGTTAAAATTGGATGCGGCATCACTTTTATCAACAGGAACAAGAGCCATTGGAGTAGTGCTCTCAAATTGAGTCACTTGTAGTTGATAATGATGAAGCACTACACACAATTGAGAAAATGAAAAGAATTCAAAAAGAAGGATCTTATCTCTAATGCATTTTTGTAAATTAGCAATAAATATGCATTGTACATCGACATTAGGAACAAGATAAGAAACATGAGCATATAATTGCTTAAATATACCAATGAAGTCACTAAATTTTTCTTTAACTCTTGTTTATAATGCATTAAATTATTCAAAGAAATTTTAGGACCAATGTTGTTTTGAAATTCATGAATAAAAGCATTAGAAAGTTTGTGAAATGAATCAATGGAATAAGGAGGAAAATAACAATACCATTGCAAATATTTGTCTCGAAAGGTCCTAGTAAACAACTTTTCCATGAACCTATCATCATGAAAAAAATCACTACATAAGGTTTGAAAAGTATTGACATGAGTTAAAGGATCATCCCTATCATTATAGGTCTCAAGATGAGGAATCTCAATATTTTATGGACAAAAAATATAGATATTATCCAAAGACAAAGGACTAGAAATATCACAAGTGGGAATGTTAGCCTTGGATTGAGTCATGGAAGTAATTTTTTTTGCAAAGAAGACATTTTGAGCCAAGCTAGTAATGGTAGAATTGGTAGAAGAAATGATAGGAGAAACATGAAAAAGGTTAGGAGTATTTTTCGAGAGAAGGGTTGAATATGAAAAGGGGACAGATGGAACACTTGAAGGAATGGAAGGAAGAGTAGGATTAGGAAGACTCACATGTGTAGGATTGGAATTTTTGATTGAAGCTATTATAATAGGTGGAGCATAGGGAGACACACTAGGAATGGAAGTAGAAATAGGCAAGGCAGTCTCAACACTTGTAGTAGGCGGAGTGAAGCCTAAATATTGAGCACAATCCCTAATAGGTTTGAGATTGGTATGAACAATATGAGAAATGTTATGAAACTTATTAACATCATGTTCATTGTTATTACTAAGTTTCTTTATGCCTTATACAATGGAAATTGCTTCAGGATTATAGTTTTCTTGAGCTAGCCATTGTTCAAAATTTTCAAAATCATGGGAAATTTTTTGGACTTGGTTAGGAGGAACCCTTAAGGATTCATCTTAATCATTATAAAAATAAGAAGAGTTATTCTCTGTGATAGGATTGATGTCATTAAGATGCATGTTGGTCTCATGACTCCGAGGAAAGAAGGATGGTTTGGGATCAAAGGAACCCATAAGTCGATGACTTCTTCTAACCAAAATGCTATAGGTTGTAATAAAAGTGATAACACTCATGTACAAATGAATGAAAGGAAAGAAAAATGAGATGAAATTATCATATTTTAACTAAATATGAAAAAATAAAGTATTTTTAGGAAACACACATTAACTATAAAATTCAAACTAGATATGAATGCATAAAATGTAGCAAAGATGTAATTTAAATAGTGACTATCACAATGCATACAAAGTAGATCTAGATATGTAATTACAAGATTTCATACTAAAATGTATGTAATGAAGATCTAACTACCAAATCAAAAGGTATAATGCATGAAAGAGATCTAGATACCTAAATTCAATATGATGTAAATGCATAAATCTAGATACCTAGAGGAAAAGAAAGGGAATCTAACACCAAAATAAGAATGGAAATGGTCAATCAAATATTTAGGTGAACCAAAGCTAATTCTAGGAATGTATATATTAGGGGAAATTTCATCCCAAAGGCTTACCCTTAAACAGATCAGATTAACACAACCCAAATAGGATTAAGGGGTGCTAGTGCAAGATCCAAATAAGAATGGAAAATTAGGGTACACTTTCCCTTTATGTGTTGATGTGAATTTAATGTAATGTCAATCTGTAACATGTGTGATAATATGTGTAAATGTATGAAATGAAGTTATGGCTATGGTAAAGGAAATGATAACTAAGTATGAAATGATATCAAATCTGATGTATAGAAGTAAGAACAAGGAGGAAATAGAAAGAGTATAATTAAATTTTAGATAAGAAGAGGCCAGTGAACCTTCATATCCGATTTTGACTACCAAAGAGCTATTGGAATCATGAAAGGTTATGGATCTAGAACTCTATCACCTAAAAATGCACTCAATGAAACCCTTAGGCCTAGAGGACAAGGATGAAAATGGTGGCCTAGTCCTTTTACCTCGAGAAATGATGATAGTTGGAGAGGACCTATAAATAGCTCTAATACTTCTGAATCCAGATCCAAAAATAAAAACCTATTCTTGCACATAGAGAAAAAGGGGAAAATGTTGTGGAAAGGGGCTTGCCTTGGTCAAGCCCCTATATAGGAATCAAACTTGAAAGAGAATTGAAAGTGCATACAATACCATAAAAGAATTAAATGTAAGTATTCACCTTGCATGAAAAACCCTCATGAGTTATGGATGGATGGATCTAATAAACCCATGAAGATACTTGTAATGAATGTAGGATCAAGGATGTCTTCACAAACGCAATCGACCTACACTTTCCAATCCTAGATCTTGAATATATGTATTCTTGTGGATCTTCTTGCTAGCTCGAGAATTCCTCTACTTGGCCATCACGGGAGAGAAAATTGCATCAAATAGGGAATATTTCCTTTTCTTGAATGAAAAATTGGAGATCTTGAATGGGTGCTTGCCTTCAAATTTTGAATCCAAATCCTCAATCGCACAACTTGAATTCTTGAAATATTGACTTTCTTGCACTTGAAAGATATATTTCTCATGTATATTATTGATGATAATGGATGTCAAAAAGAGAGGCCTTGATGTATTTTTATACTCATTTCAGGATTCAAAATTATTGAGCTAACCAAAAATAAAGATTTGGAAGAAACCCTCTCGCATTAGGCTCGGAGTTCACCGAAGCTCAAATATCTAGGACAAGGCCAAAAATGGTGGCCTTTCCCTAGCGAGGATTTTGAAGCTTAAATAGGTCTAGGAAAGTGTGATAGGTCTAGGGGAAGAAAATAAACAAAGTAGCTATCAAGCATACAAGACATTTGGACCTAGAAGTCACCAAAATGTAGCCTAAAAGGTCCTAGAGCCTACAATTATGGGTGCTAAATTTTTAGGATGGTACAAAAGATAATCATAACATATTTCATATTTCATCTTTCATCTAAAATTATTCTCATTTGATATTTCATTCATGTCTTTAATGCACAAACAATCTCTTAAGGGGGTGTTGTATTACCATGTCATCCCCTCATTCCCATTGGTACATACTAGGGAATAATTATCAAGAAGTAAAGAATGTTATGTTTGATTAATAAGATAGGATAGATAGATTAATTAATTGAAATGATTGTATGAATGAATGGAAGAGATGTTGGTAAGATGAATAGACAAGATGGTGATGTATAATATTTGGTGAGATGAATGATTTGATCAAAATCCATTACTGATTGATAATTTTATCCTTGAGTCTTTTTTTATAGAGAAAATCAAAATGTTCACAAAAATATATGGAAGATCAAGGTGATAATGCTTTCCCTTTGTATTAAGAGGCACATATAAAAGATACAAAATATTTCCAACCACCTTAGGAGTCATGTCTTAAAGGTCAAGGTATGTACAATAGTCGAAAGCATTTTGATCCATAACCATAGGTTTGCATATTTTCCCAAAGTGAATGTACCAACACATACACCCAAAATATCTTTTTGTCTCAAGACTTCATAAAGAATCCCAAACTTGCAAAAAATAAAGAAAAATTAAACCATGAACTATCTTGATTCTCTAATCAATTGTGGATACCCTAGAGAAGCATTGAACATGATTCAAGATAAATTGATAAAAGGTAAGACTCACTTTGCTGGCAAGTCAATAGCCATACTAACCTTTGTCTTTGTTGATTGTTTATGTCACAATGATGATGGTGTATGGTTTGTAGAATGAAGTACCCCACTTAATACATGGCTTTTCTGGTTCTAGGAATGAGCTACCCCACTTAACATTGACCTGTCTAGTTTTGAGTGTACACATTCTTTGGATAAAACATATGAGTGTTGATAAAGGACTAATGTTGATTGATTTATTGATAAGACAAGGTGATCCATTTGATTGTGGACTAGTTGATAGGTTTGGACCTATCTTTGTACAACATGTTAATCTTGATGTTTTGGGCTTTTTTTGTGTTTGTGTTTGCTCAATGCCTATTGTTGCAAAGGGAAAATCATTATAGATTGTGATGGAAACATTATTTTTGGGTTATATATATATATATATATATATATATATATATATATATATATATATATATATATATATATATATATATATATATATATATATATATATATATATATATATATATATATATATATATATATATATATATATATATATATTCGGTAAAAGGCCGAAGCCATGGATTAATTTATATTAATAAAATTTGCTAAAAGATACAAGTCTTCGTTCACTGCAGGCATTGGTAGGAAAGAATGGAGAAGAAAACCTTCGGTCTAGCCCGGGACCAAAGTCATATCATAAAAAATAGGTTACAAAATGTATATGGAGGCATTCCTCCATTTACAAAGTATTCATGTTGAGAGATTACTAAGGATATCATTAGATTTTAGATATTCTAATTCTCACTATTCCAATGTTTTACATCATTTAGTAAGATCTACTCAAATATTCCTTGGTTGGTGAGTTCACCACTTCTTGCTTCCCTTGTAATAATCTTTCCTGAAGTATACTTATACCTGGATCTGCACATATCACAACTCACCAAAACTCTATCTACAAGATGTGTTACATAACAAAACTTACCTAGTAGTAATAACTCTTGTAAGATTTTAGAATCTAAGTATCCTCAATTGCTTTGACTATGTTATGCGAAAAAAACCATAAAATAAATCTACAACTGTGAAAATGGCTGGGTATAAATATTAGACTATACTAACATTCATATACAGTTGATAATATATTACTATATTAATTATATGATTATTATTATAATCATAATGATAGGTTTTTATTTAATGTTACCAATCATTCAACTGCCACTATTAGAGAATAAATAAATATAAGAGATACTATTCCATCATGAACCTTATTTTAAGAACCAAAAGATATTTAACCAAAATAACGATGAGATCACTTATCATAATTACTAGTAATCTAATGAGTATTAACTACTAAAAAGAAAGAAAATATTAATATATATGATGAAGGGTGCTCCCCTTAATACCACAAACACATAACAGACATAGAGAAACAACAACAATAATATGCAAGAACAGAAAATTGGCTTCTTATTATCTCCACAAATGTGGAATTACAACATGCAAAGCCACATGGGCATTCCCTTACAATATTCTGTAGGACAAAGCCTCGAACTGTTACCCAGATCTACTACCCAGAACTATTCTGAACTACCTAAGACAATAATACAACCTTCCTTATATAGGCAATTCCCCACCGCCTGGGAAGGTTCCAGAATTTTAGCCAATAAGGCCGACCAAACTTAGAATTATTTTATTTTACATTTCATTACATCATAGTCGGCTCAAGATAACCTTTGAAACCCGAACAGAAATTTTGAAGAAAATTATTTTCCGCCATTTCAGGTGGCCCAACTTCCGAAGACCATAAGTCATCACCAGTTGACCCGATCGGCTATTATAACCCCATTTCGGAAATGCCACGAAGCGCTCTACAGGCTTAACTAGTGCAAGCGCTTGTCACCCAAATTTTTGACCTCATCCGGGGCCTCTAAAGCCTTCAAAACTGAGTTCAAAGTTTCTGTACCCTGCTGCCAATACCGAAAATCTTCAATATCTTCCAATATACACTTGATCTGGCAATGAAACTTTACTGGCAGACTTGTATGACCAAAATGAACCTCCAAGAAAGAAATCAGATCATTCTGAGCACATACGAAAATGACCAAAAATAGTAACTTTCCATAAATAGCAGCTTTGCACAAAATAGCCCTTATTGAAAATAAAAATAGAAATATTTTTGGGTGATGCAAGATTGCTCTTACACCCAGGATGCTCCTGCATCAATATATCTATCCATTAATCCATGAATGTGATTTAGATAGTTCTTATCACATCCATTAAAGAAGATAGCAATAGTTAATGAAACCCTTATTGAAAATAAATGAAGGAAAGAAATTCACTGGAAAACTCAGTTGAAGAAAATCATTCAAAGCACATATAAGAAATATTATTCGAAAGAGAGTCAAGCATATCATCTCATAGCTCTCTTTTAATCAAATTTTTTGAAAGAGATCTAACTTATTGGCATAAGAAGTTTCATCCATGGCTTTGGGAGTCTTAGGAGATTCCTCATTTTTCCTCTTCTTCCTACTTGGACCTGAATTACCCAACCTTTCCATGGTCAGTTCTTCATCATCATGGTCACTAAAAATATCTCTGCCAATACTTTCCATATCATCTTCATGCCAATTATAAGTATAGAACCAATTGGATTCCTCTGGGGCCTTGACATGAAGGTAAAAAAATAGAAAGACTAAGTTTCTTCCGATTATAAGGGTTCCTGAGATTAGAGTAGTAAAATCATCTATGAAAAGAATAGGGGAAGATGGGACATGTTGTCCATTAAGCATTTCCATATTGTAAAATCTGGGCCTAGTTATTGAGGAGTCCCCACAAATATTCTGAATAATCAAATCTAGACCCCTTAAGTATTTGTGTTTGAAAATTTGAGCACAGAGCCTTCCAATGTCAGATTTTCTTGGGTCTACTTGAATGGCCATGACTATGAAAATTGCTGGAATATCTAAGTTGACCCTATACCGATCCTCGTTTATTAAAAATTCCCTCTCCAGGATCCTAAAGACAACCCTAAGAGTTAATGCATGAGTATTCAACATAACCGATCTTAATCTGTTTACTATGATTTCCTCGTCAAAGGTAATTTGTGGCTTAGAGCCCTTTAACTTGATGGGGGCTGACATTATTAAAGATATTAGGGCCAAGATATAGGAAGGCTTGTCAACGAGAGATCATGTGGCTTATTTAAGCAATGATGGGACAATGATTCTGTTTCTGCCCCTTCCCATACTTACCAGACTATTAAGCTTCCACTATTTGAGAAAGGGAAATCAAACAAACTTAGAATTTGAGCAAAGGGAAATATATAATTCTCTCTCTCTCTCTCTCTCTCTCTATATATATATATATATATATAAATTTGAATATCTGAAGATAGATGAATATATAAAATAAAATTTCTCTTAAGTGATAACCTTTAATATATATATCAATTAGATGATTATATTTTTATATTCCCAATTTTTAAATGAATATCGTCATCATAAATATATTTAGAGTTAAGTGAAGAGGAATTTACATATTGTCTTGACAGGGAGTAAGCCAAATGTCTAATGAAACCAATAGATTTTGAGACTAAGTAAAATCTATTCTATAAGAATAAAATTACTTTAAATTATTCTCTAAAGTAAGAAATTTTGAGAAATTACTTTACCAAACTTAGCTTCTGGATCTGATATAGTGATGCAATTCTAAATCGGTTATTTTAGAGCATTTGAATTTACCCCATCCTCAAACTAAAATGGAAAATTGTATGGACTTTTACAAAGAGAGTTTGTTTTGAAACATATTAAAAAAACCATGAAATTGACAAGCTTAATGTGACTATAATATCTATATTAGTATAATCTACTGTATAATAGATATCAAATCTGAAAAATTCATTATCCTGTAGTGTCTTCCTATTTTCTAGCCATAAAATCCAAAAGGATAATATGGATTATACAATATCTAGTTACTAACTAGTGCTAGTATTATCGAAACAACTATAAAAGCTGCCTTTATCTATTAGATGGCACATGAATAAGGTTATGAATTAATCCAATTTGATCCCCTTTCCTTTATCCTTTGTATTGCCGCCCATAGATGATGGGTCTTCATCTGAGGATGGCCTCCTTCCTTGGACCACTCCTTCCTCCTCATTGTCGCTATTAGAGTTGATGACCAATGAAGCCAAACTAGCCCAGTCCATGGCATCTTCGAAGCCGACAATATTTTCTTCCTTCTTATATGTCACAAACTAATTTGGGTTGTTTGGATACTTAACATGAAAAAGTCCAGTAAAAAAATTTAGATTGTGGCTTCTACTCTCCAGGGTACATTCTAGGGCTTCCTAGCTTTTGACCCATAGAATGGTATATCTAGGAACAAGATTGTCCCCTAGGTTCATTTTACTATAGTTCCTGGCTTTGGGAATCATGAGAGAAGCATAAATGTTGTCAAGGACAATGTCAATATCTCCCAATAAGATTTTCTTGAAAATTTTCTCACAAATCTCCTTGGCGATTTTCTTGTCTCTTTCAAAGAACATAGTTAGGGAAAGAAACATTGAGGCTATGTATGAATTTATCCTAGTCCTGTCTATGTTACCTAAGTACTCTTCACCTAAAACCTTCATAATTGCCTCCACCACAAGTGTGTTCTTGAATTTTACAGTTCCTCTAATCATCTATTCAGATACCTTATTCTTTACTTTTGTTTGTCTCTTCTTACTATGAAGACTTATAGGGGTATCCATTAAACTCTGTTTCGATTACTCTCCTTTGCTAAAATAAAGAAAAAATTTGAGGCTTAATGGGGGATTAATGATATTTAATGTCATCATTGCATTCTAAGAGAGTGATAGTTGTCTTGATGTGTCAAGTGTTAGACGCTCTCATAATAATTGGTCTGTATATTAAGTGTTAGGGTGTGTTAGATAAATGAGAGGGGGGGGGGGTGAATCAATTAAGTCTAGTTATCTTACAATCCCAAATCTTCGAGATGTATATATTAAATTTTTTCTCTCAAATAATCAACTTGGTAAGATATCAATTGTACATTTCTCTTCATCTATTGATTACTAGTAAATTAAGTACTATGTTCATCGATCTATCCAGTTATGAAATTTGTAAAGAAAAATAACAATTCAATACATCATACACACATAACATAGATTTTTAACGCAAAAACCTTGTTAGGGGAAAAACCACCTGGGATCGGTAACCCAAAATAATTCACTCGTCTAAAGTCAACTCGGTTAGGAGCCAAATAACAATTCAATACATCATACACACATAACATAGATTTTTAACGCAAAAACCTTGTTAGGGGAAAAACCACCTAGGATCGGTAACCCAAAATAATTCACTCGTTTGAAGTCAAATCGGTTAGGAGCCAACCCTGTTAAAGGTTACAAAACACACTATGAGGTGTGACCTGGTTAGAGGATTTATCAGTAACAGTTCTCCTTTGACAATGCATTCACTATGGGGTCAACAAGAAAATAAACAAAATTCATTGAATGTCATATTGAAATTCAAAAGACTTTTAAGTCTCACTCGATTAAGAGATTTATCTGTAACAATGGTTAAACTGATATAGTAATGATCTGATTCAAATACAACTTTGATTTGTATATTTTCAGATCTATGCTAAGCTCAAAATAACTCCTCTGATCAATAATAAATTCAATCCTTCATATCATCCAACTTTATTCCACTCAGTATATGCTTCTCTAATGCTCAGTTTTGTCTGTAGTTCATCTCGGTTCTATCTTCAACCAGTTTGATCAATGGTGCATGAAAATAATCCTTTTCACGTGAATTCTCCTATAGCATAAAAAATCCTAGAGTCAATAATGAATCCCATGTCTCCTTATATAGAAATCATAAACCATTTTCTTTTCATCTGTGGATTTTGCCTCTTAATCTTCACCATTCATTTTGCCGCTTTAACCATCCTCCACAGTTGTGTAATTAACAAATTTCATTCTCCTTCATTCCATCAATCTTGAATTTTGTCAACCATTAGATCATCATAAAAAACATTATCTTCTACCTCAGAATCATAAACAATTTTCTAGCTCATTATTTTCAGTTGGCTGTTATAAACTTTAATTGTTTCTTTCACTCTGTCAATATCATAATGCATTAGTTATTACTTTCTCGGTTAATACTATACTCGGTATACACTACACTTGCTCGGTGTATACATAAATCTTCATTTACCGATCACACAAACTTGTTCAGTCCTTAGCTTCAATACATAAAAAAATCAAGTAATACAATCAAGTCATCAACATGATGCCATAAAATCATCAATAAGTTACCCAATGTATACCATAGCCATATCTTTCATATCCATCTCATCTTCATGTAGGTATCTCATTCCATTACCATTTTTATTCTTTAGATGTTTGTAACCATCATGATAAGTACAGTCAAATCTAGTTGACATCAATGACAATACATTGATTGATTTAATTGTCTTACATATTACTTTAGTAGCTCGGTTATCATCAATCACTTGTCTTTCAATTATTCATACTTTCCTTTTAGATATTCAATCATTTGTAGGTTATCAATCTCTCCCTTTGGCATTTATGGAAAAAAATATGACATATGCCATAGAATACCAAACATATGTTCTACAACTCCATAAGAAAATGTTGTAACTCGCTAAGCTCTCCCTAGCTTGTTCATTTAATATGTTTAATCACTACACAATATTAATACCTCCAAGTAGACTCTCCCTACGGATTTGATCATCTTCACTCCTCATTTTCTTCCTCTGTTTTGTTTTACTTTTATCCATATTTCATTGATTCTTCTCTCCCTTTGACAAAAATTCCAAAATAAATAAATAAACATCTCTTCAGTAGCCAAAATATTATCTCTAGTGTTTGGCTTAAATCAAGTACCTTTCATGTACTGATATGCAGTGTCATTTTGTTCTCTAGTTTCTAGCTTTCACAACCTTAGGAGACCTAAAGTGTGAACACTTTTCATCAACATCATTTGTCATTCTAATAAAGTATAGGTTTATGCAACCTCCTGATCACCTTAGTGACTCATAGATAGGGGATGGACCCCTAGTCTAGTCCTAAAGTACTCAAATGTATCCTTAGGTAAGGGTTTAGTAAATATATCTGCAAATTGTTCTTTTAATTTCACAAACTTCAATTTCACTTTCTTTTCTTGTACTTGTTACCTCAAGCAGTGATATTTTATAGATATATTCTTTGTCTTTGCATGCATCACCAGATTCTTAGAAATGTTTATAGCACTTTTGTTATCACAATATATTATCACTGGGTCAGTGATCTCTTCATTCATACCTTTCAAGATTTTTTTTATCCATGCAATGTTTGAACAATTAACAACAACAACATATTCTGCTTCGATAGTGGACTGATAAATGCATCCTTATTTCTTTCTTATCTAAGTAACCAATCTATCTCCCAAAAAGAATGCTCCACCAGTAGTGCTCTTTCGATCATCATTATTTCCAGCCCAATATGCATCTGTATAAATGTTTAGTTCAAAATTGCCCTCTTTCTTGTACCATAAACCATAGTTTTCTATATTTTTCAAGTATCTCAAAATTCTTTTAACATCAGTCATATGCGATTCTTTAGGATTAGTAGAAAATCTTGCTACAATTCCAATTACATGTGCAATATCTAGTCTACTATGCACAACATACATCAATTTACCAGTCATTGATCTGTATAGTGTCTAATTTACCTAAGTTGACTGATCATCCTTTGTTAATTTACATCCTATGATCATAGGTGTACCAACCGGTTTTGAATCTTCCATACCAAAGGTCTTCAACATTTCTTTTATATACTTTGATTGTGTAATGAATATACCTTCACTTTGTTGTAGAATTTACAAACCAAGAAAGAATTTAATCTCTCCAAACATTGACATTTCAAATTCTTTTCTCATTTCATCAACAAATGATTTGCATAGATTATCATATCCTTCAAATATGATGTCATCAACAAATATTTTAGCAATAAGAATCTTATCATCAGTTTCACCTTTCAAGTATAAATTGTTGTTGTCACTTGTTCTAACAAATCCACTACTAATAAGATAGGAATGTAGTCTTTCATACCATGCTCTCAGTGCTTGTTTTAGTCCATATAGTGTTTTGTGCAACCTACATACCATGTTTTTCTGATTTAGATCAATAAAACCTTCTGGTTGTTCAATGTATACCTCTTCCTCAAGTATTCTATTAAAAAATGGAGATTTGACATGCATTTGATACACTTTAAATCCTTTGTAGGAAACATATGCAAGCAATATTCTAACTCCTTCAAGTCTAGCAACTGGTGAAAAAGTCTCACCATAATCAATACCTTCTTCTTGTGCATATCCTTTGCATACAAGTCTTGCCTTATTCCTAGTAACTTCACCATTTTCATTCAGCTTGTTCCTAAATATCCATTTGGTTCTAATTACATTCTTATCATTCAATCTCAGTACAAATGTCCATGTTTTGTTTTTTAGTATCTGCTCTATTTCCTCATTCATGGCTTTAATCCATTCATCATTTTCAAGTGCATCTCTAACATTTTTAGGTTCAAATTTATAAACTAAGCATGTGCTATTTCTCAACTTACTTCATGTCATTATGCCAACTTTCTTTTCTCCAATAATCTGATTCTGTGGATGGTGTCTCCTCACAAATTTTGCAAATACATGCTTTGTTCTTTGTTCTTTATTAGGTGTAGGATCAATATCTTCCTCGATAATTATTTCCTGAATCTCAGTCTGTATAGGCTAATGCTTGGTATCATTATTTTGTTCCTCGGTAATGCTAGGTTGTTGCTCAGGTAGAGTATCAGGTTGCTCAATGTATGCAAATCTACCATAATCTTTCGGTTCCCTTTTGCTTTCTTCATCATTTTTCTCAACAAACTCACCAACCTTCACATTTGTCCTTTCAATCATTTTATTAGTAGTCTTATTCAAACATTTGTAAGCTTTTCTTTTAGTAGAATATCCTAAGAATATTCCTTCATCACCTTTTGAATCAAATTTCCCATTTGTATCATCTTTCAAAATGTAACATCTACTTCCAAATACTCTTAGATAACTTACATTCGGTGTGTAATTACCATACCATAACTCATAGAGTTTTTTGTTTAAATATTTCTTCAGTTGTACTCGGTTTAATGTGTATACAACAATGCTAACAACTTCTCTCTAGTATATCTTTGCAACATATTTTTCAATCATTAGTATTCTAGCACAATCAACAATAGATCTATTCCTCCTTTCAGCAATTCCATTATACTGTGGTGTCCTCAATGCAGAAACCTGTCTTTTAATTCCATGCTCATTACAAAAATTAGTGAACTCATTAGAAATAAACTCACCACCTCTATTTGATCTCTAGCATTTTAACTCTTTTCCACTTTCTCTTTCCTCTTTATCTTTAAACCATTTAAACATCTTAAAAGATTCAGATTTTTATTTCAAAAATATAACAGTCATCATCCTAGAGTAGCCATCAATAAATAAGATGAAATATCCATCTCCATAATAACTCTGAGTTCTCATAGGACCACACAAGTTGGTATGAACCAACTCCAAAATAGCATTAGTTGAATATTTTTTTTCTCTTAAAACTAGATTTTGATATTTTTCACATTTGACATTATTTACACATGACATGGTCAGGTTTAGATAAGCTCAGTAAGCCTATAACTCTCCTTTTCTTACTGATTTTAACCATGTTGTCAAAATTTACATGACATAGCCTTTTGTGCCATAACCAAACATCTTCAATTCTAGCCAATAAACAAGAAGTTTCAACATTGTCAAGATAAATAGATTACCTTTAGATTGTTCACTAGTATCGACCAACTTTCCAGTCTCATCATATATTTTTACCTTTTTATTCTCAAATGCAATTCAGTGACCTATGTTATTCAATTGTGCTACACTCAACATATTATAGTTAAGTCCCTTCACCTAATATGAATTCTCACATCTGATCTTATTGTTCAACAAGATAGATCCTTTTTCTTTTACTAGACAAGGTGTATCATTTCTCATTTTAAAAGATCCACCATTATAATGTTCAAGGTATTCAAATTTGTCTTCATCACTAGTCATATGATGTGTACAACCACTATCAATAATCCAAGTATCATTCTTGCTAGCTTTAGAAATGAGTGCTATTTGAACATACCTTTTTTCTTCTTTTGAATCTTCTTTCAAGGCTACAAATACCACCTCAATGTCTTCATCAGTGTTGGTGTCATTGTTAGTGTCATCATCATATTCAACAAGGTTACATGCTTTCTTTCCTTTGTCTTTGTAGTCTTGGTTGCTTCTTCTGTCATACTGTCGGTTGCCTCTGTGTTCTCAGTTATCTCTCTTGCTAAATTTTATTTCACCAGACTGTTCGTTGTCTTTGTCATCTTCTTTTTGATTAGGACATCTAGCTTCATTGTGGCCAATTTCTTTACAGTTAAAACATACCAAAGGTAATGTCCCTTTATATCTTCCTTTACCTTTCTGTAGTCTTCTAGCCATTAATGCTTCAAGTTCATCCTCATCACTGTCACCATCACTCTCATTTATTATCATGTATTTCCTGCTTGATTTACCAATTTTCAAAGATAACATAAATGTAGACTCAACATTAGGAACAATACTGTTATCAAAGTTACTCAACTCAAAAGTAGTCAGTTTACCAATTAGACTATCAAGTGTAAGATGATTACCCAGAGCTAATCTCATTTCATGGATTGCAGAGACTCTAATAGCATAAGTAGGCAGAAAGGTTCTACGTATTTTACTTACAACAGTTTCTTCTTCAATAATACCTCTTGCTCCTCTGATAGCATTGATAATCTCCTTAATTCAATTGATGTATTGTGAAATGTTTTCTTCTTCTGTCATTTTCATGTCATCAAAATTTCCTCTAAGACTCTGATCTTTTGCCCTTAGCACATTTACATCTCCTTTGTGAACTAATGCAAGTTTGTTCCACACTCATTTAGAAAAAGTGCATGTCTTGACATCTTCAAATTCAACATCTGATAAGGCAACAACAATCTCTATCATTGAGATATTATGTTCATGTCTATCTCTCATCTAATCAATAGTCAAAGATCTAGTCAGTTGGATGATCATTCTCTAAGTAGTATATAGCAGATTCTCCAATTCCATATAGATGCAATCTCATTCTACTTTTCCATGTCAAGAAGTTATCTTTGTTTAGCTTCGACACCTCTCTTTTATACATCTTGTGATCTTTAGCTTAAGTCCTTCAAAATTTTCTTTCCAAGCACTCTATGCTATGATATGAATTGTTAGATAATTGAGGTTGGGGGGGGGGCGGGGGGTGAATCAGTTAAGTCCAGTTATCCTACAGTCCTCAATCTCCCAGATGTATATATCAAAACTTTTCTCTCAAATAATCAACTCAGTAAGATATCAACTGTGCCTTTCTCTTCATCTACAAATTAACAGTAAATTAAGTACTGTGTTCACTGATCTATCCAGTTATGAAATGTGTAAAGAAAAATAAAAATTCAATACATCATACACACATAACACATAGATTTTTAACATGGAAACCCTATTAGGGGAAAAACCACCTGGGATTGATAACCCAAATAATTCACTCTTCTAAAGTGTGCTTGGTTAGAAGCCAACCCTATTAAAGGTTACAAAACACACTGCGAGGTGTGACCTAGTTAAAGGATTTATCACTAACAGTTCTCCTTTGACCATGCATTCACTATGGGGTCAACAAGAAAACAAACAACATTAATTAGATGTCATATTGAAATACAAAAGGATGGTAAGTCTCACTCGGTTAAGAGATTTATTTGTAACAATGGTTAAACTAATACAATAATGATCTGATTCAAATACAAGTTTGATTTGTAGATTTTTAGATATATGCTAAGCTCAAAATACCTCATCTGATCAATAATCAATTCAATCCTTTATATCCTCCAACTTTGTTCCACTCGGTATATGCTTCTCTGATGCTCGGTGTTGTCTATAGTTCAGCTCGGTTCTATCTTCAACCAGTTTGATCAGTGGTGCATGAAAATAATCCTTTTCACATGAATTCTCCCACAACATAAAAAATCTCAGACTCAATAATGAATCCCATGTCTCATATAGACATCATAAACTGTTTTCTTTTCATCCATGGATTTTGCCTCTTAATATTCACCATTCATTTTTCCACTTTAACCTTCCTCAGTAGTTGTGGTATTAAAAAATTTCATTCTACTTCATTCAATCAATCTTGAATTTTGTCATCCATTAGATCATCATAACAAAACATTATCTTCTACCCTAGAATCATAAACAATTTTCTAGCTCATCATTTTCAGTCCACTGTTATAAACTTTAATTTTTTCTTTCACTCTGTCAATATCAGAATGCATTGATGATTACTTGCTCGATTAATACTATACTTGGTATACACTACACTTTCTTGGTGAATACATAAATATTTATTTGCCGACCGTACAAACTTGTCCAGTCCTGATCTTCAATACATAAAAAAATCATGTAATACAATCAAGTTATCAATATGATGGATAGACTCATCAATAACTTACCCAATGTATACCATAGCCATATCTTTCATATCCATCTCATCTTCATGTAGGTATCTCATTCCTTTACCATTTTTCTTCTTTAGATGTTTGTAACCATCATGATAAGTACAATCAAAGATAGTTGACATCAATGACAATACATTGACTAATTTAATTGTCTTACATATTACTTTAGTAGCTCGGTGATAATCAATCACTTGTCTTTCAATTATCCATTCTTTCCTTTTAGATATTCAATCAGTTGTAGGTTATCAATCTCTCCTTTTGGCATTGATGGAAATAAATATGAAATATACCATAGAATACCAAATATCTCTTCTAGAACTCTATAAGAAAATATTGTAACTCGGTAAGATCTCCCTAGATTGGTCATTTAATATGTTTAATTACTACACAACATTAATACCTCTAAGAAGACTCTCCCTACAGATTTGATCGTCTTCACTCCTCATTTTCTTCCTCTATTTTTCTTTTACTTTTATCCATATTTCATTTATTCTTCTCTCCCTTTGACTAAAATGCCAAAAAAATAAATAAATAGCTCTTTAGTAGCCAAAATATTATCTCTGGTGTTTGGCTCAAATCAAGTACCTTTCATGTACTGATATGCAGTGTCAGTTTGTTCTCCAATTTCTAGGTTTCACAACCTTAGGAGACCTAAAGTGTGAACACTTTGCATCAACACCATTTGTTATTCTGATAAAGGATTGGTTGATGCAACCTCTTGATCACCTTAGTGACTGATAGATAGGGGATGGACCCCTAGTCTAGTCCTCAAGTACTCAAATGTATCCTTAGGTAAGGGTTTAGTAAATATATCTGCAAGTTGTTATTTTGATTTAACAAACTCCAATTTCACTTGCTTTTCCTGTACTTGTTCCCTCAAGTAGTGATACTTTATAGATATATACTTTGTCTTTGCATGCATCACTAGATTATTAGAAATGTTTATAGTGTTGGTGTTATCATAATAATTTATCACTGGGTCAATGATCTCTTCATTCATATCTTTCAAGAGTTTTTTTAATCCATGCAATGTTTGAACAATTAGCAGCAGCAACAACATATTCTTCTTCGATAGTGGACTGAGAAATGCATCATTGTTTCTTGCTTATGCAAGTAACTAATATGTCTCCCAAAAATAACACTCCACTAGTAGTGCTCTTTTGGTCATCAATGTTTCTAGCCCAATCCGCATTGTGTAAATGTTTAGTTCA
The DNA here is from genome assembly GCA_027943335.1 of Chamaecyparis obtusa. NCBI lineage: Eukaryota > Viridiplantae > Streptophyta > Pinopsida > Cupressales > Cupressaceae > Chamaecyparis > Chamaecyparis obtusa. Next base: position 510,034 of record BSBK01001623.1, on the reverse strand, counting down.
AAATTGCCCTCTTTCTTGCACCATAAACCATAGTTTTTAGTATTTTTCAAGTATCTCAAAATTCTTTTAACAATAGTCATATGTGATTCTTTAGGATTAACAGAAAATCTTACTACATTTCCAACTACATGTGAAATATCTGGTCTACTATGCACAACATACATCAATTTACTAATCATTGATCTATTTAGTGTATGATTTACCTCATTTGACTGATCATCCTTTGTTAATTTTTATCCCATGATCATAGGTGTACCAACCGATTTTGAATCTTCCATACTGAATGATGAAGGGTGCTCCCCTTAATACCACAAACACATAACGGATATAGAGAAACAACAACAATATGCAAGAACATAAAATTGGCTTCTTATTATCTCCACAAATGTGGAATTACAAACTTTCAGAATTACAATGTGCAAAGCCACATGGGCATTCCTTACAATATTCTGTAGGATAAAGCCTCAAATCAATACCTAGATCTACTACCCAGAACTATTCTGAACTGCCTAAGACAATAATACAACCTTCCTTATATAGGCAATTTTCTACCGCCTGGGAAGGTTCTAGAATTTTAGCCAATAAGGCCGACCAAACTTAGAATCATTTTCTTTTACATTTTATTACATCATAGTCGGCTCAAGATAACTTTTGAAACCCGAACAAAATTTTTGAAGAAAATTATTTTCTGCCATTTCAGGTGGCCCAACTTCCGAAGACCATAAGTCATCACCAGTTGACCCGATCGGCTATTATAACCCCATTTCAGAAATGCCACGAAGCACTCTACAGGCTTGACCCGCGCAAGTGCCCATCACCCAAATTTTTGACCTCATCCGGGGCCTCTAAAGCCTTCAAAACTGAGTTCAAAGTTTCTGTACCCTGCTGCCAATACCGAAAATCTTCAATATCTTCCAATATACACTTGATCTGGCAATGAAACTTTACTGGCAGACTTATATGACCAAAATGAACCTCCAAGAAAGAAATTAGATCATTCTGAACACATACAAAAATTACCAAAAATAGTAACTTTCCATAAATAGCAGCTCTGCACAAAATAACCCTTATAAAAATAGAAATATTTTTTTTTTTTGGGGTGATGCAAGATTGCTCTTACACCCAGGATGCTCCTACATCAGACACCCAGGGTAATTTGAGAAGTGACCCCGTCACGACTCAGGTGTGCAGAGGAAAACCAAGATGGCTAACCTCCTCCATTGTCAGCCATGATGAATCTTCAACAGGTCATCCTTTCCACTTGACCAGATATTCTTCATATGTCCTATTTCTTGTGCTTCTTCCAACATGACTGTCCAGTATATCTTCGATCTCCTTAGTGTCTGAACTAGTTGCTGGAATATTCCACTGTGCTGCTGTGATCTCATCTTCAACACCTCCTTCATGATACTCTGTCAGATCTGAAATGTTAAACACGAGTGAAATATTTAGCTCAGTAGGCAATTCTACCTCATATGCGTTTCCTGAATCATGTTTCTTCAGTATCCTACATGGTCCAAACTTCTTCATTTTCAGCTTGTTATATGTACCAACTGGAAACTGCTCCTTCCGCAAATGAACCATGACTTCATCACCAACCTGAAATTCCTTATACCTCCTTTTCTCATCTGCCTTAGCCTTATACTATGCATTCATCTTGGTAATATGCTTCCTCACCTCCCCATGGATGTTCTTCAAGTGTTCTGCAAAATCCTCAGCTTCAGCACTACTTATTTCTCTTTTATCTATCTTCCTCAATTCAGATGCATTTCTCGAACTACTTCCGTATACAATCTGGAATGATGATTTACCAGTGCTCCTGTTGACAAAATTATTGTATGCAAATTCCGCCTATGGTAAAATCAAATTCCATCCTGTTGGCTTATCTCCAACCAAACATCTCAGCAAATTTCCCAAACTCCTATTCACCACCTCTGTCTGTCCATCAGTCTGTGGATGATGTGATGAACTGAACTTCAAATCTGTCTTCAACTTCTTCCACAATGTACGCTAGAAATATCCAAAAAACTTAGTGTCCCGATCTGAAACTATGGTCTTTGGCAAACCATGAAGTCTCACTACTTCTCTGAAAAATAATTCTGCTACATGAACAACATCATTAGTCTTCTTGCAGGGAATGAAATGTGCCATCTTTGAAAATCTATCAACCACCACAAAAATTGAATCATGTCCCCGCTGTGTCCTCGGTAAACCAAGAACAAAGTCCATACTGATATCCTCCCAAGGCTTCTCTGGTATAGGTAATGGCTGATACAACCCTATATTCTGCTTCACTCCTTTCGCCATCTGACATACTTTGCAACTCTGTACAAACTTCTTCACATCTTGCTACAACTGTGGCCAATAATAATTCTCACTAACCAAAGAAAGGGTTTTGTCACGACCAAAATGTCCAGCCAATCCTCCGCTATGCTTCTCCTTGATGAGATTCTCCCTCATAGAACTTCGTGGAATGCACAACTGACTCCCTTTGAATAGCATATCATCCTGGATGATGAAATCCAACCATTTCGTCTTGTCTAGAGTAATAGGTTCTGTACAAGCTTTCCAAGCTTCACCAAAATCAAGATCCTCTGGATATAAATTCTTGAGTTCCTTGAACCCAACCACCTCAATCTGCATCTCTGTCAGCAATAGTTGCCTTCTGCTAAGAGCATCTGCAACCCTGTTAGACTTTCCACTTCTGTGTTTCAAAACAAATGTATAACTCTGCAAAAACTCAACCCATTTCAAATGCCTCTGATTCAACTTTCCTTGACTATTCAAATATTGCAAAGCTTGATGATCAGTATACAAAACAAACTCCTTAGAAAGTAAATAATGTCTCCACTTCTTTAATGCCTGAACTATAGCATAAAATTCCTGATCATAAACAAAATATTTCCTCTTGGCATCATTTAACTTCTCACTGAAATAAGCAACAGGTTTACCTTCTTGGCTCATAACAACTCCTATTGCAGTACCACTAGCATCACAATCTACTTGAAACACCTTATTAAAATCTGGAAGTGCTAAAATAGGTTGTTCTGTAACTTTTTGTTTCAACAATTGAAAACTCTTTTCTGCCCCATTAGTCCACTTAAACTCTTTTCTATCCCCTCTCATTGTTTCAGTCAAGGGTCCACAAATACTGCTAAAATTTCTGATAAACTTTCTATAAAAGCTAGCCAAACCATGAAAAGATCTTACCTCGGTAGCACTCCTTGGAGTAGGCTATTCAAGGATAGCCTGTACCTTCTCTGGGTCCATTTTTAGACCTTCTGCTGAAACTACAAATCCCAAATACACTAACTCTTTCTTCACAAAACTGCACTTCTTCAAATTAATCAACAATTTCTCTTCTCTCAGCTTTTCAAATACCATACGAATATGCATCATATGCTCCTCCAATGTCTTACTAAAGATCAGAATATCATCTAGGTAAACAATGACAAACTTATCCAAAAATTCTTTCAAAACCTCATTCATGAGCCGCATGAAAGTGCTCGGTGCATTGGTTAGCCCAAAAGACATGACTAACCACTCATACAGTCCTTCCTTTGTCTTGAGGGTAGTCTTCCATTCATCTCCTTCTCTGATCCGAATCTGATGATATCCACTTTTCAGATCTATCTTTGAAAAATACACAGCTCCACTCAAACAGTCCATAATATCATCCATTCGTGGCAATGGAAACTTGTACTTGATTGTGATCTTGTTTATTGCCTTAGAATCTATACACATCCTCCATTCTCCATTCTTCTTTGGTGCTAATACCACTGGTACAGCACAGGGGCTCAGACTCTCATGGATCAATCCTTTCTGTAACAACTCATGTACTTGTCTGTTCAACTCCTCACTTTCTGCAGGTGTCATTCTGTGTGCTACCTTGTTCGGCAAACTCACTCCTAGGATCAAGTCCATCTGATGACTGATCTTCCTAACTGGTGGTAATCCATTAGGCACGTTATCAGATACAATATCCTGAAACTCATTCAACAAATCTGCAACTTCTACAGGAACATCTTCTACTTCTTCTTTACCAGCTTTTGGAATTAAAGTAAAACATACATGCTCATGCCTCATACCATCTAAGAAATTTCTTCCATCAACAAAAGTTATCCTTGCATTACCACATACCTTTTCTTCAGTCTCCTTCAATGGTTTTAGCTTATGTCGCACTCCATCCTTTGTCAGGGAATAGGTATTCGCACGGCCATCATGTACAGCACATCTGTCAAACTGCCATGGTCTACCCAACAACATATGACATGCATCCATAGATATGATATCACACAATACCTCATCTTGGTATCCGCCAATCTTGAACTTCACCAGGCACTGTTCACTAACCATGACCTTGTGGTCATCTTGCACCCAGGCAATCCGATATGGATGTGGGTGTTTTTGTCTCTTGAGCTTCAACTTTGTCACCATCTCTTCTGACACCAAATTGTCAGTGCTTCCACTATCGATAATCACATCACAACATTTACCCTCACACTTGCATCTAGTGCGAAACAGGCTCCTCCTTTGTTCAGGTTCATTCTCACCACTTAGCAAAACTCTTCTATTAATTAGCGTTTCTCCTCTTTCAGCATCTTCAAAATTTGACGATCTAGCATCTTCATCTACATGTGCAACTCTGGCTTGGCCTTCATTTCTCCTGTCTGTTCTGCCTTGGCGCTGAGGACATTCAAATGCCCTATGACCTTCTTCTCCATAGTGAAAACATGTTCCACAGAAGCCTCCTCTTCCAGATCCTTGTCCTCTTCCTCTTCCTCTCTGATCTCTATTATTCTGATCCTGGAAGTGATTGGAATTATTTCCTCATTGATTTTGACTGCTACAGGCCTCATCCTTCTTTTTCGGATCTTCATTTCGGCCACCATATGACTATCCACCAGATCGTCCACCGCGACCTCTTCCATTTTGTCTGCTCTCAAACTTCTTGTTCAACTTTTCCTCTACTTTTAGGGCAAACTGGTATGCCTCTTCAATACTGTTCATTCGAACTAGATTCAGCTCCTCCTAAATGCTTGGCCTTAACCCATTAAGGTATCAGGCAACTTTCTCCTTATCAACTTCTGCATGGCCTGTTCTGATGAGAAGTTGATAGAACTCCTCTGTATACTCCTGAATAGATCTTCCTGCTTGCTTCAAACTCTGCATTTTCTTCAATAGGTCAAGCTCATAATCAACAGGAATGAATTGTCACTTCAATTTATCCACCATCCGATCCCATCTCGTGATTTTCTCCTTTCCCCTTCTATTTCGCTCCAACTGAATCTCTTGCCACCATATCTTCGCATGACCTTTTAATCTGGCCTTCGCAAATTTGACCCTATTAGGATCCTCAACATCTTCATACTCAAAATATTTCTCACATTCATTGATCCAGTCGATTAATTCTTCTGGGTTAAGATTTCTAGAAAATGTAGGAACCTCAATCTTAGGTCTTTTCCCAATCTTAGAAATGGCCCGAAAAAGTCTTTCTTCCTCCTGGTTCACAATTTCAGCTTCTCCTTCTTGATATTCTTCTTCGGCTTCATCCTCACTTTCATCTCTGACATTAAGATTCATTCCTTTGTGAATCTCTTCTTGCAATGCTCACACTTGTCTCTGCAGCTCTCTAACCTCAGGTGTCACAGCACCAGGTCTTCCGCCACGTTCTTTTCGTGGAGGCATTTTCGCGATGCGTGCTGAAACCCTAACCACGGTCCTAGTGCAAACTGCCTCACAGTTGGCGATCTGTTTACACACTCAAGAACCCCTGCTCTGATACCACTTGATGAAGGGTGCTCCCCTTAATACCACAAACACATAACGAATATAGAGAAACAACAACAATATGCAAGAACAGAAAATTGGCTTCTTATTATCTCCACAAATGTGGAATTACAAACTTTCAGAATTACAATATGCAAAGCCACATGGGCATTTCTTACAATATTCTGTAGGACAAAGCCTCAAATCAATACCCAGATCTACTACCCAGAACTATTCTGAACTACCTAAGACAATAATACAGCCTTCCTTATATAGGCAATTTTCCACCGCTTGGGAAGGTTCTAGAATTTTAGCCAATAAGGCTGACCAAACTTAGAATCATTTTATTTTACATTTTATTACATCATAGTCGGCTCAAGATAACCTTTGAAACTCGAACATAAATTTTGAAGAAAAATATTTTCTGCCATTTCAGGTGGCCCAACTTTCGAAGACCATAAGTCATCACCAGTTGACCCGATCGGCTATTATAACCCCATTTCAGAAATGCCACGAAGCACTCTACAGGCTTGACCCGCGCAAGCGCCCGTCACCCAAATTTTTGACCTCATCCGGGGCCTCTAAAGCCTTCAAAATTGAGTTCAAAGTTTCTGTACCCTGCTGCCAATACTGAAAATCTTCAATATCTTCCAATATACACTTGATCTGGCAATAAAACTTTACTGGCAGACTTATATGACCAAAATGAACCTCCAAGAAAGAAATCAGATCATTCTGAGCACATACAAAAATTACCAAAAATAGTAACTTTCCATAAATAGCAGCTCTGCACAAAATAGCCCTTATAAAAATAGAATTTTTTTTTTTTTTTGGGTGATGCAAGATTGCTCTTACACCCAAGATGCTCCTGCATCACTGAAGGTCTTCAACACTTCTGTTATATACTTTGATTGTGTAATGAATATACCTACACTTTGTTGTAAAATTTGCAAACCAAGAAAGAATTTAATCTCTCCAAACATTGACATTTCAAATTCTTTTCTCATTTCATCAGCAAATGATTTGCATACATTATCATGTCCTCCAAATATGATGTCATAAAAAAATATTTCAGCAATAAGAATCTTATCATTAGTTTCACCTTTTAAGTATAAATTGTTGTTGTCACTTGTTCTAACAAATCCAATACTAATAAGATAGGAATGCAGTCTTTCATACCATGCTCTTGGTGCTTGTTTCAGCCCATATAGTGCTTTGTGCAACTTACATACCATGTTTTTCTAATTTGGATGAACAAAACCTTTCGATTGTTCAATGTAAACCTCTTCCTCAAGTATTCCATTAAAAAATGCAGATTTGACATCCATTTGATATACTTTAAATCCTTTGTAGGCAACATATGCAAGAAATATTCTAACTCCTTCAAGTCTAGAAACTAGTGAAAAAGTCTCACCATAATCAATACCTTCTTTTTGTGCATATCCTTTGCATACAAATCTTGCCTTATTCCTAGTAACTTCACTATTTTCATTCAACTTGTTCCTGAATATCCATTTGGTTCCAATTACATTCTTATCATTCGCTCTCGGTACAAATGTACATATTTTTTTTACAGTATCTACTCTATTTCCTCATTCATGGCTTTAATCCATTCATCATTTTCAAGTGCATCTCTAACATTTTTAGGTTCAAATTCACAAACTAAGCATGTGTTGTTTCTCAATTTATTTCGTGTCATCATGCTAGCTTTCTTGTCTCCAATAATATAATTCTATGGATGGTGTCTCCTCACAAATTTTGCAAGTACATGCTCTGTTCTTTGTTCTTCATTAGGTGTAGGATCAATATTTTCCTCAATAATTGTTTCATGATTCTCGGTCTATATAGGTTGATAATCGGTATGATTATTCTATTCCTCGGTAATGCTAGGTTGTTTCTCAGTTAGAGTATCAAGTTTCTCAATGTATGTGAATCTACCATAATCTTCCAATTTCCTTTTGCTTTCTTCATCATTTTTCTCAGCAAATTCACCAACCTTCACATTTGCACTTTCAATCATTTTATTAGTAGTCTTATTCAAACATTTGTAAGCTTTTCATTTAGTATAATATCCTAAGAATGTTCCTTCATCACCTTTTGAATCAAATTTCCATTTGTATCATCTTTCAGAATGTAACATCTACTTCCAAATATTCTTAAATAACTTACATTCGGTGTGTGACCATACCATACTTCATAGGGTGTTTTTTTTTAATCTTTCTTCAGTTGTACTCAATTTAATAATTATACAGTAGTGCTATCAGCTTCTCTCTAGTATATTTGTGCAACATCTTTTTCAATCATTAGTATTCTAGCACAATCAACAATAGATCTATTCCTCCTTTCAATAATTTCATTCTACTGTGGTGTCTTTGGTGCAGAAACTTGTCTTTTAATTCCATGCTCATTACAAAAATTAGTGAACTCATTAGAAATAAACCTACCACCTCTATTTGATCTCAAGCATTTTAACTTTTTTCCACTTTATCTTTAAACCATTTAAACATATTAAAAGATTCAAAATTTTCTTTCAAAAACATAATAGTCATCATCCTAGAGTAGTCATCAACAAATACGATGAAATATCTATCTCCACAATAACTTTGAGTTCTCATAGGACCACACAAGTCAGTATGAACCAACTCCAAAATAGCATTAGATGAATATTTTTTGCTCTTAAAACTAGATTTTGATATTTTTCCCATTTGACATTATTTACACATGACATGGTTAGGTTTAGATAAGCTTGGTAAGACTCTAACTCTCATTTTCTTACTAATTTTAACCATGTTGTCAAAATTTACATGAAATAGCCTTTTGTGCCATAACCACACATCTTCAGTTCTAGCCAACAAAAAATAAGTTTCAGCATTGTCAAGATAAAATAGATTACCTTTAGATTGTTCACTAGTACAAACCAACTTTCCATTCTCATCATAGATTTTCACCTTTCTATTCTCTAATGCAACTCAGTGACCTATGTTATTCAGTTGTGCTACACTCAACAGATTATAGTTAAGTCCCTTCACCCAATATGAATTCTCACATCTGATCTTATTGTTCAACAAGATAAATCCTTTTCCTTTTACTAGAGAAGGTGTATCATTTCCCATTTTAACAGATCTACCATTATAATGTTCAATGTATTCAAATTTGTCCTCATCAATAGCCATATGATGTGTACAACCACTATGAATAATCCAAGTATCATTCTTGCTAACTTTAGAAATGAGTGTTGTTTCAACATACCTTTCTTCTTCTTTTGAATCTTCTTTCAAGGCTACAAATACCACCTCAATGTCTTCATCAGTGTTGGTTTCGTTGTCAGTGTCATCATCATCTTCAACAAGGTAACATGATTTCTTGCCTTTGTCTTTGTATTCTCAGTTGCTTCTTCTATCATATTGTCGGTTGCCTCTATGTTCTCAGTTATCTCTCCTATCAAATTTTCTTTCACTAGATCATTCATTGTCTTTGTCATCTTCTTTCTGATTAGGACATCTAGCTACAATGTGGCCAATTTCTTTATAGTTAAAACATACCAAAGGTAATTTCCATTTATATCTTCCTTTACCTTTCTGTAGTCTTCTAGCCATTAATACTTCAAGCTCATCAAGTTCATCCTCATCACTATCACTATCACTCTCATTTCTTATCATGTGTTTACTGCTTGATTTACCAATTTTCAAGGATGACATAAATGTAGACTCAACATTAGGAACAATACTGTTATCAAAGTTACTCAACTCAAAAGTAGTCAGTTTATCGATTAGTCTATCAAGTGTAAGATGATTACCTAGAGCTGATCTCATTTCATGGATTGTAGAGACCCAAATAGGATAAGTAGGCAACAAGGTTATAAGAATTTTACTTACAATAATGTCTTCTTTAATAATACCTCCTACTCCTCTGATAGCATTTACACTCTCCTTAATTCGGTTGTTGTACTATGAAATGTTTTCTCCTTTCATTTTCATTTCATCAAACTTTCCTCTAAGACTCTTAGCTTTTTACCTTAGCACATTTACATCTCCTCCGTGAACTAGTGCAAGTTTGTTCCACATTCATTTAGTAGAAGTGCATGTCTTGACATCTTCAAATTTGACATATGATAAGGTAACAACAATCTCTTTCATTGAGACATTATGTTCATGTCTATCTCTCATCTGATCAATAGTCAAAGGTCCAGTCAGCTAGATGAATTCATTATCTAAGTAGTATATAGAAGATTTTCCAATTGTAGATAGATGCAATATCATTCTACTTTTCCATCTCAAGAAGTTATCTTTGTTGAACTTTGGCACCTCTCTCTTATACATCTTGTGATCTTTATCTTAAGTCCTTCAAACTTTTCTTTCCAAGCAATCTACGCTCTGATACAAATTGTTAGATAACTGAGAAGGGGGTTGAATCCATTAAGTCCAATTATCCTACAGTCCCAAATATCCCAGATGTATATATTAAAACTTTTCTCTCAAATAATCAACTTGGTAAGATATCAACTGTTCCTTTTTCTTCATCTACTGATTACCAGTAAATTAAGTACTGTGTTCACCGATCTATCTAGTTATAAAATGTGTAAAGAAAAATAACAAGTCAATACATCATACACACATAACAAATAGATTTTTAACATGGAAACCCTGTTAGGAGAAAAACCACCTGGGACCGGTAACCCAAAACAATTCACTCTTCTAAAGTGAGCTTGGTTAGGAGCCAACCCTATTAAAGGTTACAAAACACACTGTCAAGTGTGACTTGGTTAGAGGATTTATCACTAACAATTCTCCTTTGACCATGCACTCACTATGGGGTCAACAAGAAAACAAATAACATTCATTGAATCCCATATTGAAATACAAAAGACTGTTAAGTCTCACTCGGTTAAGAGATTTATCTATAACAATGGTTAAACTAATACAATAATCATCTGATTCAAATACAACTTTGATTTTTAGATTTTTAGATCTATGCTAAGCTCAAAATACATCCTCTGATCAATAATCAATTCAATCCTTCATATCCTCTGACTTTTTTCCACTCAATATATGCTTCTTTGATGCTCGGTGTTGTCTGCAGTTCATCTCGGCTCTGTCTTCAACCAGTTTAATCAGTGGTGCATGAAAATAATCCTTTTCACGTGAATTCTCCTACATCATAAAAAATTCCAGACTCAATAATGAATCCCATGTCTCCTTATATAGACATCATAAACCATTTTCTTTTCATCTGTGGATTTTGCCTCTTAATCTTCACCGTTCATTTTTCCGCTTTAACCTTCCTTGATAGTTGTGTTATTAACACATTTGATTATTCTTCATTTAATCAACCTTGAATTTTGTCAGCCATGATATCGTCATAACAAACATTATCTTCTACCCTGGAATCATAAATAATTGTCTAACTCATCATTTTCAGTCGGCTATTATAAACTTTAATTGTTTCTTTCACTCAATCAATATCAGAATGCGTCGGTGCTTACTTAATTGGTTATTACTATACTCGGTATACACTACACTTGCTTGGTGTATACAAAAATATTCATTGACTGACCACACAAACTTGTTCAGTCGTGATCTTCAATACATAACAAAATCATGTAATACAATCAAGTCATCAACATGATGTCGTAGACTCATCAATAAGTTACCCAATGTATACCATAGCCATATCTTTCATATCCATCTCATCTTCATGTAGGTATTTCATTCTTTTACCATTTTACTTCTTTAGATGTTTGTAACCATCATGATACAGTGAATCCACAATAGTGGGTTACACTTTTTTGCTTGAATGGGCACTGGACTCTACATTTTGAAATAAACTTTCAGATTAAGATGCATATTGTCATTAAACCATTTGAAATAAGAAGATGGAGTAAATTAGAGTCTTTTAGGATTTTCTATCTAGATTCTAAATATATTTTTTATTTTTATTTTTGAATTGATTTGACTATTTTTTTCTTTCTCCCACAAAAACTAGTATGTTGCAGAAAATGTCATTTTCAAAGAGTTACTTGGTTTTCATAGAGCATAACATGTTTTTTCTAAAATAGATATAAATGTGATTCTTTCGAATTTAGTTATGTAACATCCATATGGAGGGCATGCAATTTATTTTATGGCATTATCACTATTATTGCATATTTTATTAACATTTGAAGTTGACTAAATCGTAATTTTGACATACCTTGACTACATAGCTTATAAGTTGTGTATTTGTCCAATTTCATTTTTTTTTGATAGAAAGAGAACTTCAATATGTAGGGCATATATATTTTTTAGAATTTTTTTCTCTCATTTAGTATTTTTCCATAAGCATCAATGATGTAGGGGCATTCTAGGGTACTCGTTGAATCTGCATGGAGGTGTGTTGTTTTGGTTCTGTGATACTCAATTGTAGCTTTAACCAACGGTCTCGGTTATTGAAGGAAGCTTGGTTGCTGAAGGAACTTGATGAAACTTTTGCTGCTCGGTGGAACTTGTGCTTGGTGATGCCTGTGTTGCTCGGTGTTTCTTGGCTTGGTCGGTTATTTCACTGGTGCTCGGTTGTTTCTCTTCCGCTCAGTAGTTCTAGTTTATCAACTGGAGTTCTTGGTGTTTTGGTTGGCCGACTTGGTGCATTTATTTTTGGTATCTTTTGTTGTATTCTCCTATGTAGATCTTGAGGCCGACATGGAGAATTAAATGTTTGTAAGGCTATTTGAGAGCCGACTTGTGTTGCATTTAATATTTTTTTGTAGGTTTTAATTATGTCATCTAGTCGACTTGTGGCTGAAGATTAGTATTTAAAGAGGGTTTGGGTAGTTTGTTAGGAGAAGGAGATTGGGAAGATAGAAGATAGATCTAGATCCTGTGAGATCTTGAAGATCAGATTGAATTCTGATAGTTTGTAATAGAAGAGCTAGTGGTTGTTTTCTTGGAGTCAAGGAGATTGATTGGTGGCTTGCAAGATCAAGTTTGGATCTGCCTTAGGGTTTCCATCAGTTTTTGATTTGTTTCAAAACTGGACTAGCTAGAGTTGGATTGGATCTTTGTTGATCTTGCAGAACTATTTTTTATTGTAATTGGCCCTAACCCGGAAGGCCTTACAACCAGACATGTTAATGAAAATCTAATTTTGAGAAAATCTTGTTGTGTATTCTGCATTGTGGTGTTTGGCTACTTGTGGGGATTGTCCTTAATTAGATCCTCCTTTCTTGTCCTACGTTAGGTGGTATAAGAGCTTTAAGATCTTGAGTGTGTAAACTAGTTGATGCTATTTACACCAGGACCTTGTTTGTGACTTATTGCTTTGGGATTTTTTGAAAATCTTGAAGGATACCTTTGAGAAGATTAGACCCTAGAGCAATTGTAGATCTCTATGATTATGTGGAATCGATGATTACAAAGAAGGTGAAATCAGATTTTAGATCTGAGATGGAGTTGATGAAGAATGAAATGATCACTGAGATCATGAGGGCTATGACTGGTGTACCTCAGAATGTTGGTACTGAAGATGGTTATGAGGAAGCTTCTGAAGACTTTGAAGCTGCTGGATCTAGTGGTGATGACCAGAGAGATAGATCTGGTGAAGACAAAACTGGTCAGTTGCATAGATTTGGATCCTGGTTAAGTAATAGTTACCGAATGGAAGTTTCTACTTTCTCTGGTACTTTGAGACCTGAGGATCTGATTGATTGGATTGGTGAATTAGAAGACTTCTTTGAGCTTGAAGAAATTGAAAATCCTCTTCGAGTGAGATTGGCACAGACTAAGTTGAAAGGACATGCTGCTCTTTGGTGGAAAGAATTACAAAGAGATAGAGAAGATGAAGGTGAACTGAAGAACAATCGGTGGAGGTTGATGGTGACTAAATTGAAAGCTAAGTTCATACCTGCTAACTATGAGCTTGAATTGTTTAAGAAGTTACAAAATCTGAAGTAGAAATATTTGACTATTGAAGATTATACCGAGGAGTTCTAAAAAATTACTATTCGGTCTGGACATAGAGAACTTGGTAAGGAAAAGGTAGCTTGGTATGTGAATGGTTTGAGATTAAATATTCAGGATGAGCTTGGTATGTTGAAGATTGATTCTGTTGAAGATGCTTATCAGTATGCTCTGAAGGCAGAAGATAAGCTGAAAAGGAGACAACATAGTAATCCCTGAGGGAAGGAAAATATTTATCACTCAGTAAAGGATAAACTGATTATAGAAGATGAACATAAATCTATAGAATTGAAGAAGAAGATAGGTAGGGTTATCTTTAAGGGTACTTGTTATAACTGTGGTGAAGGACATCATTCTTTTGAGTGTGCACAAAAGAAGCTTGGTGACTAAAGAACTACTATGATAAATGAGAACATTCAGAATGAACCTAAATCTAAGAACTTGCTGGTTCGACAGACATTGCTTGGTGCAAAGGAGGAACCTTTTCAGCGGAGTAACTTGTTCAGGACTCAGTGCAAGTCTAGAGGTAAAATTTGTGATGTAATTGTTGATAGTGGTAGTACTGATAACCTTGTTGTTGAGGACATGGTTTAGAAACTTGGTTTGAATAGAATGAAGCATCCTTATCCTTATAGGATTGGCTGGTTACAAAATGATCATGCTCTGGAAGTAAGAGAACAGTGCTTTGTTGATGTTTAGATTGGCTAGTATAAGGATCCTGTGTTATATGATATTATGGAGATGAATAGTTGTCATATATTGCTCGATAGACCTTGGAAACATGATTGTAGAACTATGTGTGATTGTGTAAAGAATGTGTTTACTATTGAGAAGGATGACATGAAGTTTTCCCTGATGCCTTTGCTAGATACAACACTCGGTAGGAGAAGCTTGAGTATTGGTAGCTGAGTTGAGTTAGTGGATCCTGAAGGTATGGATGATCAATATGGAAAACAGACCTATGTGTTATCAAGGAAAGACTTGAAGAGATAGAGAAAACTAAAGTGGAAGAGTATGCAAGCTAAAAAGTTGGAGGACTTATATGTGAAGAACTAGTTCGGGGTTTATGTGCTGAATCTCGGAAGATGTTCTTCCAGCATATGAACATCTTTTCAAACCTGGGGTGTTTGATGTAGGGGCATACTAGGGTAGTTGGTGAATCTACATGGAGGTGTGTTGTTTTGGTTCTGCGATACTCAGTTGTAGCTTTAACTGAAGGTTTTGGTTATTGAAGGAAACTTGGTTGCTGAAGGAACCTATGGTTAGTTGTTTCTCTAGCACTCGGTAGTTATGGTTTACCGACTAGAGTTCTTGATGTTTTGGTTGGCCGACTTGGTGCATTTATTGTTGGTATCTTTTGTTGTATTCTCCTATGTAGATCTTGAGGCTGACATGGATAATTAAATGTTTGTAAGGCTATTTGAGAGATGACTTGTGTTGCATTTAATATTTGTTTGTAGGAGTTAATTATGTCATGCAGTTGACTTGTTGCTGAAGATTAGTATTTAATGAGTGTTTGGGTAGTTTTTTAGGAGAAGGGGATTGGGAAGATAGAAGATAGATCTAGATCCTACGAGATCTTGAAGATCAGATTGATTTCTGATAGTTTGTAATAGAAGAGCTAGTGGTTGTTTGCTTGGAGACAAGGAGATTTCTTGGTGGCTTGCAAGCTCAAGTTTAGATTTGCCTTAGGGTTTCCATTAGTTGTTGATTTGTTTCAAAACTGGACTAGCTAGAGTTGGATTGGATCTTTGTTGATCTTGCAGAACTATTTCTGATTGTAATTGGCCCTAACCTGGAAGGCCTTATAGCCAGGCATGTTAATGAAAATATGATTTTGAGAAAATATTGTTGTGTATTTTGCATTGTGGTGTTTGGTTGCTTGTGGGGACTATCCTTAATTGGATCCTCCTTGCCTATCTTGCATCAGTCAAACATAGAGGTAGACATACAATGAAATATCCATGTTTTGTAAAACTAAAAATACAAAGTCATAATAAAATTAATATATATATTAACATTATAATCATTGGAAAGATTTTTCTTAGTAGTACCTTACTACATAGATAGGTTTGTCAAATGGATTTGTTTGATCTACCAAAAGATAAATTCAAAGTGATTTTTATCAGCATTTTAATAGGTGTGAAGGAGACTCCATTGTAGGTATGAATGAGGAGTATAGATGTTATATCCATGTTTTTTTTATCTAAGAGGATTTGAGATAACCATTTGTAATTAATTCCTTCAAATGGAACCTCTCAAGGCTTAAATCATCACATTTTATTAAAAATCTATTATTTCAACAAAAATCAACATGTCTAAAAAAGTGTAACCCACTATTGTGGGGTCACCCGATAAGTATAGTCAAAGCTAGTTGACATCAATGACAATACATTAACTGATTTAATTGTCTTACATATTACTTTAGTAGCTCGATGATCATCAATCCCTTGTCTTTCAATTATTCATTCTTTCCTTTTAGATATTCAATCAGTTGTAGGTTATCAAGGGTGATGATTTGAAGATCATAAATTTCCTGCTATCACATCTTTTCAAAGCACGTGTAAGATATGGTGCCATGTGGTTTTCCTATGGTGACTTTAATTAACATCTTTATTAATCATTCTATTCATACTTCACATATGCTAGTTGTGATTTAGTGATTTCTAGATCAAGCCTTAGATTTAGTAGAGTGGATCGAGCAAGTATGGTATGTTTTTGGAAAAAATAAGTTAACAATTATCATGTTGTTTATTTGTTGGAGATGATGGGAAAATAATAGAAATAACTCCTTGATGAAACTGTTCCCAATGTATTAATATGAGTATTTATTGATATCATCTCATTATAATTCAATTTGAATGAATAATTGAAATTATGGTTACTAGTCATGATATTTGAATCACTATCTCAACAAATCTATCTACCCTATTTTATTAAAGCTCTAGGAAAAGTTTAAAATGTTTAGAAAAACAAAGTTATATATAACTAGGTATAAATGTGGAGAAATATTATCTAGGGTGACTAAATATTACTTTATATATTTATTAAACTATATCTTGGATAAAGAATATACATCTATGTGTTTGTCGATGTATATGTGGGCATGTATATAATGCTATATATCATTATACCTTTAGATGTGACACAAGGGCAAGGAGCAAGAGGGGCCAAAGGATGGTGCACCCTAATGATCCAAGCCTGCAACACACATGCGGAAGCAACAAACAACAAGAGTGAGAGAGAGAATGCCAGATATTTCATTAACTTTCATCAATTTGAATTATACATGCGAAGCTGTAAGGCCTTCCCAGTTGGGGCCTAAAATTATAATGAATTACAAAAGTCCTCAAACATGTGAGGATCTACTGCAAATCTCTAATCTAATGCCCTCTATCTTCTATCTAAACTTGACTCCTAAAAATACAACCAAACATCTACATTTATACAAGAAGCTACCAAGATGAGTCGGCCTTCAGATCCATAATTAATGGAAGTAACAGTCAAATTTGGGACCACACGCTTCCCAATGATGGATACAAATGTTAATTTTGCAATCCAATAAAAATGCACAAGTCGGCCACAATAGGAAACAAAACTATACCTGTCGGTAAGCAAGATAATTGAGCAGCAGACAGACAATGTCAAGTGCCAGTGAATTAACCGACTGCCCAAGAGATAACCGACCACACTCAGTAACCAAAGGAAACTGACCAACTACCAACCAACTCGGTCAAAGCATAAACTAAGCAACATAGACAAACTCCAAATTCTTTTTGGCGACACAAGATTGCCAAGGACCCGATATGCTCCTGCATCAGACACCTGGGGTTATTTTGAAATGATTCTCCAAATCATTTAGTAGGTCTGGTCTAATCTGCATCCAACTCAGACTGTGAAATCCATGAACTATCTTCCATCGGTCTATTCTTCCACTTAACTAGGTATTCCATATACTATTTTCCTCTCGTGCTCTTTCCAACTCTTTCCTTCAGAATCTGTTCAACTTCATCATTCTGCTTCTTAGGATATTCTATCGGTACTGTCATTTATTCATCAGGTTCATGATACTCATATAAATCAGCAATATTGAAAATCGGTGATATGTCCATGTCATCAGGTAACTCTATCTCATATGCATTTCCACTATCAAATTTTCTCAAAATCTTGCAAGGTCCAAACTTATTCATTTCCAGCTTTCCATATGTGCCAATAGGAAACTGGCCTTTCTTCAAATGAACCATCACTTCATCACCAACATCAAAAATCTTTTGTGTTCTTGATCTATCAACTCTATCTTTGTATTTTTGATTACTGTCTTTCAGCTTCAACTTCACATCTTCATGTATTCAACAAACTTTACTCCTTCAACACTTCTCTTATTCTCATCATCAATGTCTCTCAAATCAGATATTCCTCTCAGTTGTGTGCCATTCACAATCTCAAATGGTGTCTTTCTAGTACTCCTATTCATTGAATTATTATATGCAAACTCTGCTTGTGCTAACATAGAATCCCAATTACTCAGTGTGTCTCCAACTAAACATCTCAAAAAATTTCCCAAACTTCTGTTCACAACTTCAGTCTGTCCATCGGTTTGTGAGTGAAATGTAGAACTATATTTCAACTCACTCCCAAATTTCTTCCAAAGTTTTTTCCAAAAATATCCAACAAATTTACTATCTTGGTCAGAGATAATACTCCTCGATAACCCATGCAATCTGACAATTTCCTTAAAGAAAAGATCCGCTACATGTACTACATCTGATGTTTTTCTACAAGGTATAAAATGTGCCATCTTAGAAAATCTATCCACAACAACAAATATGGAATCATTACCTCTTACTATCTTCGGTAAGCCAAGAAAAAAATCAATATTGATATCAATCCAAGTTTTCTCAGGTACAACAATCGGTGTATACAATCTAGTATTCTGACTTACTCCTTTTGTAACTTGACAAATACCACAACTTTTCACAAATTTCTGAACATCTCTATACAACTACGGCCAAAAGTACTCCTCCTTCAGAAAATTCCATGTTTTATCAATGCCAAAATGTCCAGCCAAACCACTACTATGTTTCTCCTTTATCAAATTAGATCTCATTACTCCTCTTGGTATACATAGTTGAATACCTTTAAACAACATACCTTCCTAAATGAAATATTCATCCCATTTAGTATCTTGTTGATCTTGAATAGGTGCTTTGCACTTTCTCCATGGCTCAGAAAAATCAGGGTCATTTTCATACAAACCTCTCATCTCATCAAAACCAAGAACTTCAATTTTCATCTCGATCATCAAAGATCTTCTACTCAATGCATCATCAAATCGATTAGTGACTCTAGTCTTATGATTTATCACAAATGTATAACTCTGCAAATACTCAACCCACTTCATATGTCTCTGATTCAACTTATTTTGACTACCCAAATATTGTAAAGCCTTATGATTAGTATACAACACAAATTCACTCAGTATCAAATAATGTCTCCATTTCTTCAGTGCTTGAACAATAGCATATAATTCTTGATCATACACAGAATATTTCCTTCTAGCATCATTCAACTTTTCATTAAAGAAAGCAACAGGTTTACCTTCTTGACTCAACATAGCTCCAATTGCACTTCCACTTGCATCACATTCTATTTGAAATACTTTAGTGAAATTAGGTAATGCAAAAATAGGTAATTCAACAACCTTCCACTTCAGGGTCTCAGACTTCTATCAGCTCCATGTGTCCACTTGAATTCTCTTTTGTCTCCTCTCATAGTCTCAATCATAGTATTACAAATTGAACTGAAATTCCTTATGAACTTTTGGTAAAAACTTGCCAAACCATGAAATGATCTTACCTTAGTAGCATTCAAAGGTGTAGGCCAATTCAAAATAGCTTCAACCTTTTCAGGATCCATCTTCAAACCATCAGCTGAAATAACAAATCCCAAATACATAATCTCTTCTTTCATGAATAAACACTTTTTCAGATTTATCAACAACTTTTCCTCTTTCAATCTCTGCAAAACTTGTCTAACATGCAACAAATGTTCTTCTCTAGTCTTACTGAATATCAGAATATCATCAAGATATACAATCACAAACTTACCCAAGAATTTCTTCAAAACTTCATTCATCAACCTCATAAAAGTACTCGGTGCATTAGTTAAACCAAAAGGCATAACCAACCACTCATACAAACCTTCTTTTGTCTTGAAAGTAGTCTTCCATTCATCACCTTCTCTGATTCTGATATGGTGATCCCCACTTTTCAAATCAATCTTTGTGAAATACTTTTCTCCAGTCAAACTGTCCATTATGTCATCTATTCTCGGTATAGGAAACCTATACTTCACTATTATCTTATTGATTTCTCTGGAATTAGTACACATTCTCCATTCTCGATTCTTCTTTGGTGCCAATACATTAGGTACTGTACAAGGAATCAAACTTTCTCTGATCAAACCTTTCTCCAACAACTCCTGAATTTGTCAGTTCAATTCCTGATTCTTGGTAGGTGTCAATCGATGAGGTGCCTTATTCAGTAAACTAGCTCCAGGGATTAGATCCATACAATGATCAATGCTTCTTTTTGGTGGCAAACCAATAGGTACATTATTAGAAATGATATCACTGTACTCGGTGAGTAACTTATTAATCTCCTTAGGGACATTATCTTTTATTTTCTTACTCGGTTTATTAGGAATCACAGCAAAACATACATCATCCCTCTTCAAAGAGTTAACAAACTTCCTTCCTGCCATCAAGAAAACTTTCACAGATGTGCAAACATTATTAACAGGTTCTTCCATCAATGGTAACAAGATTTTTTTCTTGCCATCAACCACAATAGTATACTTATGCAATCTCCCATCACATATAGAATGTCTATCATATTGCCAAGGTCTACCCAACAAAATATGACAAAAATCCATAGGCATGATATCACATAACACCTTATCATAGTATTTTCCAATCTTCAAATTCACATAACATTGTTCACTTACCAGGAGTGTATGCTCATCCTTGATCCATGAAGTCTGATAGGGCTTCGGATGTACCAACCTTTCCAACTACAATTTTGTGACCATCTCTTCAGATTCTAGGTTCTTCGAGCTACCACTGTCAATGATTACCTTCCAAACTTTTTCAAAAACTCTACATCTGGTCTTGAACAAAATTTTCCTTACCGGATCTTCCTTCTTGCTTTCATTCCACAGTTCTCTCCTTAGCATGAAGTTATTTTCTTTCTTAGGTTCATTTGGTGACTCTTCTTGCACCAAAGCATTTCTACTGCTACCAGCCTTCTTACTAGTCTGTGTACATTCAAAAGATCTATGTCCTTCTTCTCCAAAATTGTAACAAGTTCCTCAAAAACTTCCTCTACTATAACCACCTCGGTATTTACTGCCTCTACCTCTAGAACTTTCACCTTTCCACTCGGTCTTGCCTTTGTCCATATTTGTCTTGTCTGGTTCAGTTCTACCATTTTCACCATTAGATCTACCTCTTCCTCTAGGGAATCTACCACCATGAGATCTCTATCTTTGCTCATGCCTTTTGTCCAATTTCTCCAAAAACTTTCAAAGAAAATTGATAAGCCTCCTAAATGTTCTCCAACTTGACCATGCTAATCTCCTCTTGGATCGAAACCCTCAAACCATTCAGGTATCTACTGATTCTTTCCACATCATCTTCATCATGTCTAGATCTGATATCTAATTTATAGAATTCCTCAGTATACTCTTTTATCAAGTTTTCCCTTTGTCTTAGACTTTGCATTCACCGAACTAGGCTAATCTGATAATCACAAGGTAAGAACTTTCCTTTCAAGTTATTGACCATTTTACTCCATACCTTGATTTTGTCTTTGCCTTTTCTCTTTTGATGCAATTGCAGATGTTCCCACCATAAAGATGCATGACTTTTCAACTTTGTGCTTGCAATCTTCACCTTCTTATCCTCAGGAATACTCTCATATTCAAAATACTTTTCCATCTCGGTGATCTAGTCCACCAATTCATCAGAATCTAGCTTTCCACCATACTCAGGGGGATTGAAATGTGGTGTTGACTTTAGATTTGTCAAAGCCTTCAAGAATATTTCTTTGCCTTGATCCATAACAGGAGCAGGTTCTGCATTCACCTGTTCTTCTTCAATCTCATCATCACTAATATCTTTAAGATGTCTGCCTCTTCTTTAGGTTGTTTCCACTACTTCTAATCTAGCAGCAATCTACCTTAGCATATCTGCCAATCTTGGATCTACATCTCACCTCCCATGAACCATCTTGATAACCCTCTGTAATTGTAGGTCAGATTGCAATTTGGTACCCTACAACAATTCAACTAGGGCTTCAAGAGGAACCTGCAAACCTAGATCCACAGACCTAGATCAAGATCTCACCTCACTTTGATACCACCTGATGCAAGGGCAGGGAGCAAGAGGGGCCAAAGGATGGTGCACCCTAATGATCCAAGCCTGCAATACACATGCGGAAGCAACAAACAACAAGAGTGAGAGAGAGAATGCCAATTCTTTCATTAACTTTCATCAATTTGAATTATACATGCCAGGCTGTAAGGCCTTCCCGGTTGGGGCCTGATATTACAATGAATTACAGAAGTCCTTAAACATGTGAGGATCTACTACAAATCTCTAATCTAATGCCCTCTATCTTTTATCTAAAACTAACTCCTAAAACTACAACCGAACATCTACATTTATACAAGAAGCTACTGAGCTGAGTCGGCCTTCAGATCCACAATTAATGGAAGTAACAGTCAAATCTAGGACCACACACTGCCCAATGATGGATACAAACATTAATTCCATGATGCAATATAAATGCACAAGTCAGCCACAACAGGAAACAAAACTAGACCCGTCGGTAAGAAAGATAGCCGAGCAACAGACAAACAACGCCGAGTGCCAGTGAATTAACCGACCACCTAGGAGATAACCAACCACACTCAGTAACCAAAGGAAACCAACCAACTACCAACCAACTCGGTCAAAGCATAAACTGAGCAACATAGACAAACTCCAAATTCTTTTTGGTGACACAGGATTGCCAAGGACCCGAGATGCTCCTACATCAAGATATATATATATATATATATATATATATATATATATATATATATATATACACATCCAAAAATAGATAATAACATTCTAATCATAGAGGTAAATCTTCTATGGACTTACTATTATAGATAATGAATTTAGAATCCAAAATTCCTGGGCTGAGAGGGAGGGAAGTGAAGCCTATTCTAAACATTCAAGTAAAAATGTGGAAATGCCTAATGCTTTCCTATCCATTTGGTAGATTTGGAATGTCCATCTCCACTATCTCTAAATATTCTTTCTTATAGATGTGTATGAGTTAGATACTAGTTGGATTCTTTCCTTTACTCATAAGTAAAGAAAGTCTATAAATTTTTATAAGTATAGAGAGAATAGGAAGTCTATAAGTTATGCTAAGTATGTGTTAGATTTCATTTTGGGTTCTTTCCTTTACTCATGGTATTTAAGATGATCTGGAAATTCCTTCTTCCTTTGTCTATCCCTAAATGTGTAAAACTAAGTTCTTTGCATATCTGCATATCTATTAGAGCTACTCAACAGGGTTCCTTAGGATAAAATGAGTATTATACATAGAGATCTTGATTTAATACTAGGTACCAGATGCTGGGAACTATATTGAATAGGTTATCCATTTTTAATATTTTGACCAAAGTATTTCTTGAAAAAGATGGCCTATGTTTATGAATCTCTAAGAATTACCTACATCTAAGAAATTTATATACTAAGCTCTATAATAACTTAGATTATCACTGTATCTATCTCATCTTATCCATTTTCATCTAAGATACTAGGTATAATGGTCTCATTAGATACTCCATCAACTCCCTCATTAGCTAGGGCATCTGCATATTTGTTTCCTTGTCTATAGATATAGTTCAGGGTATAGTGATTGAGTATGGAAAGAATCTCCATAGCCCTTTCTACTAGGCCATTGAGACGCCAATTTGGCATATAACCCTTCGTTACTACATTAATAACAAGAGATGAATCCCATTCAATTTCTATGTTATCTAGATTAAGATTTTTGTATAATAACATGCCTTCAATGAGAGTAGAGAGTTATGATTTATTTTTGGATTCTATCCCTAGTGGAATGGATTTTCTAGCAGTCTTGGATCCATCCCACTCATGGATATAGAAACCAGATCTTGCCTTTCCAGGATTACCCCTAGATGCTCCATCAGAGTTCAATTTGTACTAACCAAAACACATAGGTTTCTATATGTATTGTACTCATTTCTCCTCATTTTTCAATTTATTATTGCCATAGAAAGCAAGGATTTTTAAGCCATACCACTTGTTGCAAATAGCGTCATCCTCATTAGATAAATTGACATCTATCATGTCGAGAAAATTTCTACAATTAACCATTTCAACTATGCTAGCTTCTACTTTGTTTAAGAATTGATTGAAACTGAGTTTGGACTCCTTGAAGATATGTTGGTTTTTTTCCTTCTAGATTTCCCAAATCAACATAGAGGGGGCAATCCTCCATATTTTACTATACATATCATTTCTTTTGAATCTAGGCCAACTTTTAAATACTTCCAAAATGTCATTTTGGAATGCTATGGACCAACTTAACTTACCTAATAACTATTTCCAACATTGATTGGAAAAATTACATCCTATAAGTAAGTGATCCACACTCTCACTATCTTCCTCACATAGAGGCCATCTAGACGGACCCTGGTATCCTATTTTTCCTAAATCATTCTACGATCAAAATTCTCTTTTGTAAGGTGGCCCATGCAAACATCCCCGCTTTTGGCAAACATTCCTTATTCCAACATAGGTCAATAGGTAAATCCATTGGGACCGGGGGGGCTATTTGAAGGATTGCATATCCATCTTTTGAATTATACTCACCATTTTTAGATTTTTCCCATATAATGGCATCTTCTCCTTTTCTAGGATTGATTGTTGTTGTTACTAAAAAATACAACATACAATACAATAAGCATAAGTAGGAAACGATTGCATTTGTTTGTCTAATTAACACTACCTTGCAAGTTTTGTTATTTTACATGTCATTATTGCATTCATTCTAGATGTCATCATTGTACTCTAAGTATTGATTATTATTCCAAAGATTCCAAAATTCATAAATAATCATTACATTGTGCATTCAAATTGAATGTAATATACAAATGTCCTTTCTTGTTTCATATTTCATATCAATAAGTAGAGTACATTGCAGAATTGAAATAGGATTAAAGTATGGAATAGGGGTCCCATGCATTGCCTTTGTATTTGTTTGTGTCAGCTGGTTGTTTGCAAGGTCTCTGCATTTAAGTCTTCATACTTTGGGTCTTCATCTGCATCTAGGTCTTTAGGGTTTCATATCTGCATGAAAGAGAAAATATGGTTAGATCCTGTTGGATCTAAACAATACATGAGAAACAAATAACATACTATAGCAATCAAGTTTTCAATACTTCATATCAATCTGGAAAACTAAATGTAATAAGGAAATGTACACTGACACTCACTGCAAGGTAGTGTTAAAGGGACTTGTTTCTGACATGAAACCTTTTACTACTTATGATCATTGTGGTGTATGTTGTCCTTTTTATTAACTAGGTGCCTGAATTAAAGGGACTTAGTATGTTTCAGACTGAGAAATGTTTTTCAGATAATGCATTTCATAATGATGTTATTTGAGAGCTTAACAAATTATTTTGCAGATAATAGTTGACTAGTTTTCACATTCAATCATTGTTAAAGATACAGATCAAGCCGGATTTGTATGATAAAAGTGCTACATAAAGTGCCAATGATTTCCAATGTTCAAAGTTCAAGTTACAAATGAAGCTACAAAAATACTAGTATAACATGTCCTTGCTGTTTCAAAGTTACATTTTCAACTAATTACATTATTGTTGCTGAATACAAAAAGAGTGCTTTAAGATTGAGCCATAAAATTATAAAATGTTTACAATTTGTTTTTATTGAGTGTCACAAACCCATGTTCGAACCTCATTGACTAGCATTCTAGTATTTTTGAGTGTCACGAGCCCATGCTCGAACCTCATGAACAATGAACAAACATTTTCATCTTGTTGTACTTCTCATATTTTAAGTGCAGAATCAAAATCAATGAGAATTATATACAGTGGACATATTACATGAGCTTTAATGCTAAAAGCTGAAATTTCAAGTTACAAAATCAAATAGGATGCAAGCTGTGCAGAAGGTACAAATATGTATAAACTAGAACAGAGTATGTACAGTTAACAGAGGAATATCATAAAGGAGAAAGCTACTTATCTGTTGTGGAATAAATGATGATTATTCTTGAGCATCTCTTAGTTATAATCACCTTCTAAGGTTTGTAAAGGTTATGACTGAAAGATGTTATAGTTTTGTTTATAACTGAATATATCTTTTAACATTTTTCAGTCATAACCTTGCAACTTTAGTAAGCCATTAGAGGTGTTTCATGGTTTCCTGGATCAACTGTCTATCATTGCCAAGCTCATAGTATATGATTTTGTTTTCTAGTTTCAAAATGAGTCCACTAGTTCATCAAGTTTATTGCTGTTGATTACACAAATTCATTTTATATCAGTAGAATGAAACAGTTTGAATGCTATATGCTACAATCATAGTTTATGTACAAACTGTAGAAAGCTTTTGAAATCAATTTTTAGTAACTCTCTATTTTAACAGAGTGTTTTTATGAAGCTAATCAGAAAAGAGAAATTATCTGTTTATGTTCAAAATTCTCAGTCAAGGTATTCGGGCTTCATGTTATGTTGTCACAGCCATATGCTGAAGAAAGAAACTGAATTTAATAAGTCACTGCTAATAATAGAACTCAAATGTCCACGCAAGTGGGAGATGTGTGAATATAATGTCCAAAGAAAGCTTCATGTTATATGGAAGAGATTATGACATGTCTACCAGTTCAAAGTTGAGTTCTCAGTTGAGCTGAACTCTTAGTTGAGTCAACTTCATCTTTTTGAACCAAGATTCATTTTTAGTAAAAAGGTGAAGTCAAGCTTCACATATAAGCATATGGGATAAGAGCAGTATTTGTTAAAAATTCAAGAGTTCATGACTTACTAACAGTCATGGCTTTGTATTTGAAACAAAGGAAAACAACAGTCAAACAAGTCGTGATTGTTAGTAGGTCACGATGTGTAGAGTTACGGTTTTGTGCCAGTCACAAATAAGTCGTATATCATATAATGTATTCACAGTGGTCAATGAAAGGTAAGCATCAATCTCAGTTTGACATAACTAGATTTCCTCATATAAAGGCGTGACTGCTATAAAAAGTGTTTTGAACAAGTTTTGGACTCACAAGCTTCGAACCCATAACAAAAGAAAAGGGATGAATAAATAGTAGAGGCTGAGAATCATGGTGTGAAGCTCACAGAAACAAAGAGTAGTTACAATTTAATAGCATAAACATTGGATCAAATATATGGTGTAAGGTTCGAGTCACAGCTCGTAATCTACAAATGGAAATAAACTACAAAGATAACACCAGTTGTATGACTATTAATACAAAGTCATAGTGAAGCTCATGGCTTGCAAATAAATGAAGAGGAAACTCTCAAGAGAGTATGACCAAGCATGTGCATGATATATACCAGTTGACTATGACATATTTATAGCCTCATATTATCAAAACAACAGCCATATTTTAAAAAACACCAGTGAAGGAGTATGTAACAGAAAGAGGGGCTGTAACTTATGCTAAAAGATGATATGTGTATGCACCCTAAAATGGTCACCTAGACTTTGGGCCCCCATTCAGCAATTTATCAAATCCTTGAATCAATATTTTAAAAAATCAGCATTTTTTCAATTATATCAATTTCCTTGATCAAATCCTATTATATCATTTTTGATTATTTGCCTTCGGCTAACCATTTTATCCTAAGTCTTTATTTATTTAAAAGGAATATTTCCTCCCCTTTTAATAAATTAAAAAAAGCCCCCACTTTTCCTCTTATCCTAAGTTGCACAAATAAAGCATTATTCTTATTTTATAAAAATGAGAAAATCACTTTTTGTCTCATATGGACACAAAAGTCAACTCTTATTTTCTCATTGGAGGATATTTGTGCACAGGGATTGCTCCTCTTTCAAGCTCCAACCTTGATTAAATCTTTTGCCTCTTAATCTCCATGGTCCATTTCTCCTCATTTCCTATAAAAGAAGAGCTCTCTTCCTCATTCTAGGTCATTCATTTTTATGCTAATGTTATGCTGCAGGTTTTCTAGGTCACTTTGGAGCTTTTGAAGATTTGGAGCATTCTTGGATCTCATATTTACATGCTTTCATAGATTTCACTCTTGCATAGTAGTTTCATTATCATGGCATTCATAGTTTAGATTTCCTTCATGCTATAGATTAATCTCACATAGTCTAAATAGGAAGGATTTGTAACACTTGGTCTTTCCTTTCATAGATTAGCTTGCATTGCATTGCATTTCATTTTATTCTTTGGGGATATTGGCATTCTTGCCCTTGTCTTCACTTGAATCTCTCATTGTGTGGTTGACTAGTAAGGTCATTAGCTTAATAGCTCTAGCTGAGAGCAATTTTACAATCTTGCAACTCCATACATAAAGAGCTCTAGGTTGCTATTGAAGGTTTCCCTTTCATGGATTTCCTTTGATGTAATGACTTAGAGAAGTGCACTACTTTTGTGTGTACATTTATGGCGCTCACCGTGGGGCATAGTAGATTAGCTTTGTCCTTTAAATTTTGCATTTCCATCATATTTTTGATGATTTTTGGATATTATTCATGGTCTCTAGGTTTTCTATCTCAGAGTATCACATGATAATTCTAGGAATATCACATGATAGTTCTCTGTATACACGAGCAATACTTCACCTGTCAGAAGTATCGCCCACCTGTTTCAGGAGCTGTCGCCTGGTCTCAGACGAAGTATCACCTGGGTATAGAGCAGAGTATTGCTCGGACTAATATTATCACCCTAGTACACTGAGAAGTGTCGCATGATAATTTTGGTGTCTGCAGTCTATTTTTGTACTCAACAGTGGGCCTTTTTGAGATTTTTTGGCCGAATCTTGATTTAGTTAGCTTGTTGTTTCTATTTCCTGCACTTAGACAGAATTAATTTGCATAGTTGTACTTAGTTTCTTGCACCTTCATTTGGATTTTGGATCTAAAAAGAACCTCTCATGTGTTTGGCTTGAATGTTTACTTGCTTTCATAGGCACATCTCTTGTATGCTCTTAATGGTGAATGAAAGAACATAGATTTTTTTTTACAAGTTTGTGTAAGTGAATGCTTCTTGGTTTCCAATATCAAATATCTCATTGAGTGATTAGGGGCATGGATTCATTCCTTGTTTACATAGGGAGTTAAATGCACCACTTTGTGGACTCACTCTATGTTTTCTTGGAAAGTTAAATATTCCATTGATTCAACCCTTTGTCATTTGTGAGTAGTATTATAAGCAACTTTAGAGTACTTTTGATTGATCCTGTTAGCTAAATTGGGTTGTTGGACTCGCTTATTTCTAATCACCCCTCATTTCCACCCTTTGGATGCAATATCAACATTCATATATAGGGGAGGGATCTACTTGAAAAGAGCGTTAAGTGTTCCACAAAGTTTCCCCCTTTTTATGCTTTCTTAATCTCATTAGTTTTCTAAGGTGTGGACTCACCTTGAGTTTGTGTGAGGAGTTAAATGTTCCACCTTGTGGACTCACTTCACACTCACTTGAAGAGTACTTTTGATTGATCTTGTTAGCTACATTGGGTTGTTGGACTCGCTTATTTCTAATCACCCCTCGTTTCCACCCTTTGGATGCAATATCAACATTCATATATAGGGGAGGGGTCTACTTGAAAAGAGCGTTAAATGTTCCACAAAGTTCTCCGTTTTATGCTTTCTTGATCTCATTAGTTTTCTAAGGTGTTGACTTGCTTTGAGTTTGTGTGAAGAGTTAAATGTTCCACTTTTTGGACTCACTTCACATTTATTTGAAGAGTTAAGTGTTCCACCTTTAGTGCTTTAAATACTTTTGATAGTGGATTGCTTAATTTTTAGAGCTAATTGGATTTTGGATTGTTCTAACCTTGTTGGCCTAACAAGTTGTGGTTGTAGGTGCATTAGCTTTGCCATATTGCATGCAAAAAAAAAAAAAGGGGCTACTAATGGTTTTTGCAGGGCTTCCCTAAGCATACAGATCAAATCAAGTGCTTGTTTAATTGCTTTCTTTATTGAGTACGGCATATACTAGTTGTTTCATTTCATAGGCACTTAATATCTTGTGGAAGAGATTTTGAGGTGGTAGGAGAAGTATGCTCTTCACCATTGTGGTGAACCAGAAAATCTTGACCCATCTTGGGATTTTGGAAGCAAGAGGGTAATTGAACTTTTTCTTGGTGTGTTTGGGAGAAAGCTTTGAGATAAGGGGAGTATGCTCTTCACCCTTGTGGTGAAACAAAATCTTTGAATCTCATAAGTTGATCTATTTTTGTTTATATTGTTAGAATCCTTTAGCGAGCCTGCTCTTGAGCAATCAAGAGGAACGACCCAAGTGGGGACAAGCTTATTGTCAGCTATTCTGACCCACTATAAACTCAAGGCTATCAAGGACACAAAACTTTGATAGACGCAGTGCTTGTCTTCGCTTGATGTGAGTACTTGTGGGATTATGACCATGAGGAAAATGTTGAGCAAGAATGTTTAAGGTACTCTTGAGGCTGCGAGGTCCGTTACTTGCCGCAAGGTAAGAAGTCCCTTTGGGGAGCAAGAGGGGTACTACGAATGGAAGCCCTTATTAAGAACCATAGTTAGAGGCCACCCTATTTTTCCACTTAGCTTCTTGGTGCAAGGATTGATCTAAGTGGAATAACTTAGATCACCCCAAGATTACTCACCATATGTGTTCCTTTGGTTGTGTCTTTGGCACTTCCACATGACAAAGACAATATCTATTGTGGGCAACCACTTTGTGTGGGGCAAGGGAGCATCAAGTGTGGGCCAAGTTGTTAAGTATTGAGCTTTGAATTTCTAGGATAGATATTTCTTGAAGTGTCTTCGATTGTGTAATACAAGTGTTAATGTTTTTGAACATTCAAACAATTGGTAGTATTCATAGGGTGTTTTTCTATTTTGATATCACAAGTGTTTGTCTTGGCAAGGTTGCTTTTGCCCTTGTTTCAAGTGTTTTGAGACATGTTTGATCCTTTACTATTTGCAAACCTGTCAAATTTCTACTAATATTGTGATTGAGATCGAAAACATCAACCTTCAGACTGAAAACTTTGATCAAATAGACCTGAAAATGCACATTTCACACAATTCTGGTCAAGTGTCATGCAAACTAGCAATAGTATTGCCTACTTTGAGAAGAAATATCGCGCGATAGTTCATTTCTTCTGGATTATCGCCCGACCTGCCTGGAGTCTATCACCTGGTTATTGTGAGGTCTATCACCTAGTGAAAGGTGAAATATCACTTTAGTGAGAAGTATTGCCTGGTTAGCCTGGAAAGTGTCGCCTGAGAATTTTTTGCTGTATACCTGGTTTCAGTCATTTCGTAGTTGCTTTTAGTTGGCTAGGTCTTTAGGAAGGTAACTTATCTTGCCGCTGGAAGCCTCTCTTTACTCTGACTTTCTATTTTTATCTCTCTAGGGGTAGTGTCATTCAATTTACAAAGTCACTTTGGGAAGAATTGTCAAGTTAGAAGATTATTCTTGTTGAGAAAGTATATCTCTAGAGTTGTTAGTAACATTCTTGGAGAATTCTAGTACTTTTTTTGTCCAAATCATTTCCATTCAAATTCAATTTTAATTATACAATTTGGCTAAGTCCATCCTCCTGGTTCAAACATGCAAGGATATTGATCCTTTGATTTAAGCACCTCTTTGACAGTGTTGGTAACGCCTGTTGCAATTTTTATCTTACCATCTCTTTTTTTTTGGACATTAGAGAACTTTGATTATCTTAGTTTGGTGTTGACACTTTGAGAGGTCACCTTATCATCAAGACTCATTTTCTTTCATGTCAGTTACAACAAGGTACCAAGTGAATCAAGGAAAATGACCCCTGGTTATCTTTAATCAGTTACCCTTAGTTAAGACTCATCAACAGCGAAAGGGAAAAGAACCCATTTTCGATCGATCCCCTAAGAGTGAGTTTGAGGTTTGTTTTGACCCAAAGAGTAATCCCAATGAATTGAGTTCCTCTTTAGCACCTTTTTGATCAAATATGGACATGAGTTACACCTTCACTAGACAACAAAGAGAAGCAATGAATCAAACTCTTAATGACATGTTCCAATGACATAGGGGTGACATGATGTCTGCTTGGTCTTCTTCTGATAGTCCACTTGGATCACCTCCTACCAACACAAGGTATCTAGATGCTCATCAATGAGCTGAGAGACATCATAGGCAAGCTCACTTAGATGCACAATCACAACATGAAGACCAAAACAATGAATTTGGTGATGCTCATATCAATGCAGCTAATGTATCTAGACATTCAAGACAACCTTCTCCACTTAGATACACCTCATGATACGCGAGTGAGAGGTTAAAGAACATTGAGAGAGAAAAACAAACTTTCTTGGATAAACAAGGTTCTAAGAAAGAAAGATTCAAACAATTGGAGGATGAGGAATGAGCTTTGCTAGACATAAGGAGAAGAGCCGCACAAGAAGAACAAGATAGGATCCTAGTGCAACAACTCCATAATCAATTCAACAATAGAGGTACCAATAGTGGATTCAACTCTCCACCATCTACTCCCTCACCAAGTCCAAGAGCAAGAAGAAGGTCAAGGACCCCATCAAGATCACCTAGTCCTAGAGGAAGAAGGACTTCTCGGTATAACCATCGTAGGAGACAATCATGTTCAAGACAACCCTCCCAACAAGCTCATCATGGCTCTCAACATGGAGGAAAAAATGCCAACTTTGACACTATTGATTTCATGACAATGCAACAAGAACCATCCTTCCAAAAATATGTGTAGAAGTATGTGGAGGAAAATAAGGATCAGTTCTTGGAAAGTCTAATGAATAAGGGTGCAAAAGTCCCATACAACTTTGATGTGGACCAAAAGATTAAGAAGCAAAACCCTTCAACTGATGAGGTGATTAAGTAGATGCAAAAGACTATGGAAAAAATGATGGCTCCTAAGAGTTCCTTCAACTTGGATTCTATATGTCCTAATCCCATTGACAAAAGTGTGGTTATGGTAGATTTTCCTAGAAAGGTTGAAATCCCCACATATGACAAATATGATGGTAGTGGTGACCCCCATGGCCATGTGCGTTAGTTCTATATTATGAGTTTTGAATTCCACTATGAAGATTCCTATCTC
The DNA here is from genome assembly GCA_027943335.1 of Chamaecyparis obtusa. Classification (NCBI taxonomy): domain Eukaryota; kingdom Viridiplantae; phylum Streptophyta; class Pinopsida; order Cupressales; family Cupressaceae; genus Chamaecyparis; species Chamaecyparis obtusa. Next base: position 476,915 of record BSBK01001623.1, on the reverse strand, counting down.
ATGAGGTTATTCCCAAGGAGTCTAAAAGGTCAAGCAATGGAGTGGTTTACCAACATTACCCCTCCTATCAAAACTTTTAAAGAACTTGTTCAAAGATTTGTGCAACATTTTGCATATAATTTATCAAGGTCAGTCACCATGCTTGATTTGTGTAAGTTAAAATAGAATCAAGGGGAACCCTTTGTGACATTTTTACAAAGATGGAGACACTTATGTTCCAAATATTCTAGGACCATCCCCGATGAAGAAAGGATTGATATAATTGTGAGCAATCTAGTGCCAGAATTAAGATATGAAGTTAGGAAAATGGTCTTTAATTCTTTTGACACTATGGTAGAAACTGCATGTATTTTGGCCAAACAAAGTAACAACAACAATGGCCAAAACCATAACAACAACAATAAGGATAAAAAGAACTCATATTGGAACAAAAGTAAGCATGTAGTCAATGACGGAGTTGTTGACTCTCCACAACCTAAGGAACAAGGAGTTCTTAATTTATCTAACACAGTTCAAGCTCTGAAGCTGTAGACATCCTTAGACCAACAAGAGCACAAGCCCAAGTATTAAGATAAACCTAAGTCAGGAAAGAGACAATTCACTAAGCTTGGAGACTCTTATGCAGACATTTTTAAGACCTTGATTGCTCATAATTTGGCACAACCTCAGGATCCTACAAAGTTTCACTTACTGGATCCTAAACCTTATTGGTGGAATGAGAAAGCTTACTGTGTATACCACAATGGGATTGGACATGACATTGAAGGTTGTTTTAAACTCAAACATCTTGTTCAAGACCTTATTGAGAATGGGAAATTACAAGTTGATGGGTTGACCACAAACACAGACCACAAGGCCTTTAAGGAGCCCTTGCCTAAGTATGAGAAGGGGGAGACTTCTACAAAAAAGAATGGCAAGGATGCAATCAATTATACCTATACAACTGTAGAAAATGTCATTAATATGCTTGAGGTTGTAGACAATGATGTCAACATGATGAGAGGGAATGATCCCTATGATTATGATGCAAGCTCACCTCCAATATTTGATGAAGGACCCGTTGTTGTGCTTAGAGGTCCTTAATCTTGAAGGTCATCTCAACCTCTCAATGCTATTACTAGGAGTCAGTCCCAAGGTCCTATTATCATTAGAGGACCTAACTCTAGCAAATCTAAGCAACCAATGTCCAAAAGTGTTCCTCCCAAATCTGCAATTGGTCCTGATATGAGTTACAACCTTGTTGATCAGTTACAACGAATGCCAACATAGATTTCCATTTTTGAGCTCTTAGAATTGTCTCCTAAACATAAGTGTGTCCTTGAGGATGCTTTGCATGCAGCAAATGTCCCTAATAATGTAGATGTCAACCAATTCTAGAACATGGTCAACCACCTTGCTAGCCCACATTACCTTACATTTTTTGAAGAAGACGATAAAGCCTTGAGCCATCTGCACAATCTTGCCCTTCACATTGAGGTCATGATCCATAAAACCCATGTTAGGTGTGTGTTGAGAGATGGGGGTGCTAGGCTCAATATTTGTTCTTTAAGTCTTTTGAAAAACCTGGGTTACTCAGAGCATGCCATTGATACTAGGAAGAAAATTACTATCAAAGCCTATGATGAGGCTGAGAGAAGTTCTAAGGGGTTAGCTGTTCTTCTAGTAAGAATTGGTCCTGTTGAAAAGGACATTTTTTTTCAAATCATTGATGCTGGTCCTCTAGCATACAACATCCTACTAGGTAGACCATGGATTCATGACATGCAAGCAGTACCGTCTACCTATCACCAATGTGTCAAGTTTCCATACAATGGTGTAGAAGTTTTCATACCAGGTGATAGTACCTTATCTATTAATGCCATTTCAGCAGGGGCCCATGTTCCCTTAAATAGAGAAGCGGACAATTTTGGGGCAGCTCTTGAGCAATGTAAGGATAAATTCAAGTCCATAGACCTTGGTATGGGAGGATATCAAATTGACTCCTTTACAAAATTGCCAATTTCACCTAGGTCCTATGGTAAACTGTCACAAGAGAGGCATCCCTCATCTTCAGCCATGACTCTATTCGATAATTTTGTAGAATCTTCAGTACCTATTCAAGATGAGAAAGAAGAGGTGGCTATTAGAGATTAGATATACAGAGAAGAAAAGTACCTACATAATGAAAATTTTTCTCCATCTCCTAAGACTTATGGGAGATGATACACATTGGTCACCAACATGGGCTACCCAGGTCATGGCCCTCTCAGTCACAAGTTAGATGCCAAGACTGAACCACTCAACCATGCTCTTTTTGGTCATAGGACTAAATCAACAGTTGGCCTAGGTTTTGATCATGAAAGAAGACAAGTATCCCTATGCTAGCTACGATGAATAGTGACAGTGACTTAGATTATACACCCAATCTTCAAAACCAGCAAGACATGACTGATGATTGGGTGCCTTCCACAAATCTCCTTTGGGGGGATTCAGATGATTCAGCAACTAAAAATATAGACACCAGAGAAGGTGATACCCTTCACAATCTTGAAGCTTCTACATCAAGGCATCCTAAGCCTTCTTGGTGTAAACATCCTAGCAGAGATTCAGAAATAGATTCAGAAATAGATTCAAGTGGGACTCTCTCTTAGATGAAATAGTTGATTTGGACATGGATGTTGTCCACACCTATAGTACTCAACCTGATGTGACCAATGAACCTCGTGTAGGACTAGAGGATTGGACTCCTCGAACTGCCTTAGTGGATGACGCTTCATTTGGTAAGATGCACCCTAATTCAGGTATCCTAGAGGGAGACTTGACAGATCTTAACTATGCAATCACCAGAGATAATACCTTTTGTATCAATAATGTTGAACCAGTCATTGACCTACCCCTTGTAAACCATCATTTGATTGATTGGTCACAACTTTGTTAAGAGCCTCAGCTCCTCACTTTTCACAATGACTACGAAATAGCTTGCTACCTGAATGCTCTTGAACCCGTAGTCTCTTCCACCAGTGAACCTACAACAAATATGATAGAGCCAGATATTAAGTACCTCAGTCACAAAATAAAAGAAAAGAAAAAAAAGAGAAATGGTTCTGATGGTGAAAACCACTACGTGGTGGTGTCAGAACCCAAAAAAGTAAAAAGAAAGGATGTATCCAAAGGTGAAAACCTCTTTGAGGCACCTAAGGATGGGGTACTTAATAACCTACTGAGATATTTCCAAGACAGGTCATCAGTTCTTATTGAGCCTATAAAACTAGTAAATTTGAATATGAAAGAGGCTCCACGGGTGATTCATCTAGCTCAGTCTCTGTCAATGCAAGAAAAAGAGGCATACACAAAGTTCTTACAAAAGAAGAAAATCAATTTTTCTTGGACATATTCAGACATGCCAGGGTTTGACATTAATCTTATTATGCATCACTTATCTATAGCTCCAGGAATTAAACCAGTAAAATAGAAGTTGAGGAAAATGCATCCTCACATAGCTCTCCTTGTTAAGGCTGAATTAGAAAAGCTCTTAGGAGCAGGATTTATTAGAGCTATCGACTATGCCGAGTGGATCTCAAATATTATTCTAGTTTCAAAGCATGATGGGTCCATTCGTGTATGCATAGACTTTAGAGATCTTAACAAAGCTTGCCCAAAGGATGACTTTCCACTCCCTGTTATAGACATGATAGTGGATATGACTACGGGCTATGAGATATACTCTTTAATGGATGGTTTTTTCGGTTATAACCAAATAAAAATAGCTCCTGAGGATCAAGAAAAGATAGCCTTCACATGTGCATGGGGAACCTATTGTTGGAACGTCATGCCATTTGGATTCAAAAATGCAGGAGCCACATACCAAAGAGCTATGACCACAATATTTCATGATATGATGCATAAAAATATGGAGGATTATGTGGATGATACCTTGGCCAAGTCTAAGCAAAGGGATACACACCTTGAAGATTTGGAAGTAATTCTAGATCGAATGGAGCAGTTTCAGTTAAGATTGAACCCAAAAAAGTGTGCCTTTGGGGTTACCTCAGGTAAACTTCTAGGATTTATAATTTTAGCCAAAGGAATAGAGGTGGATCATGAAAAGGTTCAAGCTATATTAAATATGCCTCCTAAGAACATTAGTCAGATGAGAAGTCTTCAAGGATGACTCTAATCCATACAGAGGTTTATTTCACAACTTGCAAATAGCGCACAACCATTCAACAAGACATTGCATAAAGGAACCACATGTGCCTGGAATGAGGATTGCCAAAAGAGCCTAGATCAAATAAAGCAATACTTGGCTAATCCTCCAATTTTAATGCCTCCTATCCCAGGAAAACCATTAATTTTGTACATCTCAGCAACAGAATCTTCCTTGGGAGCATTGTTGGCTCAACTTGATGCTACTAGGAAGGAAAGAGCCATCTACTACATTAGCCATACTCTAGTGTCTTATGAGATCAATTATAATAGTATTGAAAAGTCTTGTCTTGTGGTAGTGTTTGCTTCCCAAAAGTTGCGACACTACATGCTTGCCCATACTATACATCTCATTGCAAAAATTGATCCTCTTAAGTATTTACTTGGTAAGGCTGCTCTCACGGGTAGACTCGCTAAGTGGATGATGGTTTTGTCAGAATTTGATATAGAGTATATTGAGCGTGTTGGTGCTTTTCCTTGCAGGACCAAACTTGAATCAATAGATGGGCTTGATTCTTAGGGTAGGCACTCAAGTTTGATAAGAAAACAATCCAATTGATGAGGATTGAAAGGAATCCTCCTTCTTCTTTGAGCTCCACATCACTCAGGTAGGTATTGCCTTATCTGCACACTCAAGACACCTCATGATAAACAATAGGCCTATAGATAGATTATTGTGGAATAGTCTTCAAACCTCTTTTGGGTATACTATACCCCAATGAAAATAATTCTTATGCAATAGCTCTATTTCCATAGAATGAATTTGAAGACTAGAATGGACCTCCTACTACTACTACCAACATGAAAGGGAAAGGTATTTGATTTGAATGATTTTAATGTTGGGTTGAAGGGACCCATGAGATACCCTAAGTCTCTCATAGACCAGTGCCTTATCCAATGGGCAGCAGAGTCAAATACATCACTACAACAAAGAGCTATGAGACAAGAAAACAATACATTCTAATATGCTGGTGCCTTACACCAAACATACACCATCAACCACATCATACTTTAACAATCCACTTGTGTACCCAAATGTGTTATCACCCATTCAAAGGATTTTAACCCTCCCCTTAGAAGAGACCTATAAACAAGCAATACATTAACCAACATCCACTGAAAGACAAAGATGAGATACCCTTGATACCCTAGTTCATACACACCTGAAAACTAGTCCTAGACCTAGTTGTTTCTACAAAAACAACTCTATTGTAGACACATAGGAAATGCATATAGAAAGATCACAACACCCTTGATGCCATAATCAATAAATCTAAAACCCAAGATGGAGACAATCTGATAACAATAGAAACATATTAAATCTCATACATAAGACAAATCAACTACAATATGTATTATATTCTCTGAACCAAAAAAAGGTAGAAAGAACACTCTATATGTAGAGAAGTAGAGAAAATCTACAAGAAAAGGACCCTTCATGGAACCGAAAGGGATCCCTTAGGAACCAGGATTTCAGAACCCTTGCAAAGTCAAAACTTCAACCATTTATACCACTAGCTGCCTTGGAATCCCAAAAGAATTTAGGATGCAACAAGCTTCGGACAGCTAGGGTAAGGGTTAGGGTTTCCACCCACCAAACAATTTAAATAGATCAAAAATTAAAACATTGGATGGAAAACCAAGAAATCCTGAGCAATCAGATCCAACAATTCAATCTTCACTTATGGTAAATCTTCTAGAAATGTACTAAAGATCATGAAACTCCTACAAATCCATCTAATTTGACTCCTGCAACATGCTTCGAGCAAGTAAACCTATCCCCCATGGTACAAAACTCTTTGGAAATAATCATCAGACTCACTGGACCACACCACAACAACTGCAAATCATTTCTATTAAGTTCGGCCGTCGAAACATTCAATTCTGGTCCTTTCTATTGCTGGAAAACATTCAAATTTTCAAATCTGTAGAGAAAAGCTACTTTATGGCACTTATCGATGTATCAATGGCCCACATTCAAATCTGATCTTGGTTTATATCGTGACCGTTAGATGCCTTTCCCCTTTTTCCAGGTTATGTTTTTACTATATAATAATCTGGCGAATACATGACTGAAAAACCCTCGCCCATTCGTGAAAACTTTGAGAGCACCGCTAAATCATTTAGCTACCACATGAACATTGTTTTCCAAATCGCTAAGTCCTTAGACCCTTAGCCAAAACATCACGTGAACTAGCAAACAAGCAAACATTTGTCAGAACCGTCAAAAAGATCGAGAAACTTTACTGGGCTCGCAAAGAAGATCAACGGTTGTCTCAAAAGTGCATAGACCTCCAAGATTCCATTAGATTATAAGACAACTGTCAAATGAAGAATCTTACCCTGCTTTGACAACCTTCTGACACTGAAAGAAATCAATGACCATCTTAAGTTCGCACGTGTCAGAAAAAACCCATTAGATTACACGCTGACCGTTGATGCTCTGCAAGTGTCAGAACCCACTAGACCTCAAAAAACTTGGCCCCACTGAAAAAATCCAATTCATCACCACATGGACAAATGAAAATTAGACAACTCAGCACACCATGGCACATAAAAACCATCTGGAAATTAGACCCACCTTTATACTGCCACCTAAGAATAAAGTAACATCGACAGCTGGCATAAGATCTCAAAGCTCTGACAAATCTCATGAGATCATACGCCCATCGTTGATTTATTGACAATGTCAGAACCCTCTGAGTCTCAGAAAATCAGGTCCCACTGACAATTGCCAACATGTTAATACATGGACCAATCATAGGTCACCATTTTTGCATACATGTCACCTTGGACCCATAGTTTGAAATGCTTGGCATAAAGGAAGATCAACGGACATCATGACATTGCATAGCTCTGACAAATCCTTTGCGCTTTAATGACCACCATTGGATTGAGATGCTGTCAGAGAGCCGAGCCCAGGAAAGACTACGCTGGAACATTAGGAAATAATTAAAATGCTGACTCAGGGAAAATTAAAGCACCCCTGGGCCAGTAGACTTAGGAAAGATTAACCGGGGAAACTTAGGTATAGGGAAATATTAAAAGGGACCCAAAAACCTTTAGTCACAAGATCACATAACATGAAAAAGGTTCACGTGATCATGCGACAAAGGGTTAACAATTTTAGCACATGTGCTTTAGAGCTTTAAGTGGCCTGAATAAAGTAACACAAAATTAGAACAAGGCCAGGGTATTTTAGGGATTTTTCACTACAACGACTAGTTTTTTCAAAAAATTGAACTAAGGGTTTATGACAGAGACCTAAAATCAATTGCAGAGACTAGGGGGAAATTGCTACAACCATGAAATTTTTTGCATGTGCTAACAGTGGCTCTAGTTGGGGATGATAGGTAACTTGTACCCATGCAAGAATTTAGGATTTTTGGGAGAGTAGACCACCCACAGGACAAAACTAGGGACCTCAAAAACTGGCAACCGAACCAGGGAAAGAGAAACACAACAGGAAAGGGAAATATTTACATAGATCTACAAAATTTTTTACAACTTTACTTGGTGGCCCTAGGCCACCAAAAGAAAACTAGTGACCCACCTGAATCAAAAATCTGATTTTCATCCACATATGTAACCAGAGACTTGAAATTATCCTGATCACCCAGCTGCCAACATATGTGAATTCTCATGGGCTGGAGAATAAAACTATAATGATCACTACCCATGTTCTTCCAGTCATAACTATTACATTCATACTCATATTCCAAGAAGTAAGGAACATCATTTACTTCTTCATGATGACTGAAAAAAATAAAAATTCCATCTAGTAATGCATCAGAGAATAAAACATGTTGAACATCATGCATTACAACATAATTACCTGGCTGAAAAGGACAAAAGTCCTTTGAGCCACCTTCACACACTGCCTCAGCCACTGAAAAACTTGGTTCCTCCCTGATATCTTCATGAACTAGATCATGAACCAAGGGAAGGTCTTCATCAAAATTTTTGTGACAGGGGAACAACTAATCTACATCATCATTTTCACGAAAAGAAATTCTATCCCAACTATTGAAGACTAAGTCCTCAACACTGTCACCATCACTGTCATATTTAGCAAAAGAAGGAAAAGGGTATAAACAAGAAACTTGTTCATCACTGCAATTTTTATGACAGGAAAACACACTGTCATGACCTTCAACTTCTTCTTCTGCAGATTCACTACATGAGGGGGTCTCTGGTGAAAATGGAACATCATCACTTTGCACACTGGCCTCATTATCAATGTCAAAGGATATAGAAAAGGGGAGCTGCAAATCAAAGCCCACAACAGGTGCATACCTTTGGAATTCTTCAGCCAAGAGTGCTGAAATCTTTTCACTACTCAACGCACTTTGGGCTTCATTATCATCTTCCTCAGCTTCACCCCTATTGCAAACATCTTCCTTGTCAGGAACAAGGATACACATTTCTGGCCTTAGATCATCGTGTGTGAAGCAATCTATACAAGAATCACCATCTGCATCATATCCAATATTCTACCCTTCATACAAAACATCATCAAACCGGGACAAGGAGAAATAATCCTGATATTGAAAAGAAGAAAAATCTGTAGACAAAAAGGAAAAATTGCCATCCTCAGATTCATCTTCAGTACTCTCATATGCATTGACCTCAATGTCAGCTTCATAGTCAGTACTTTCTGCATAATGAGAATCAACATCAGAGACACTGGCCTCCTCATGATCAACATAAGGAACCACCAGTCTTCTCAATCTCTTGTCCTCCTCTAACTGCTAGATCTCAGCTTTTAAGGACATAACCCCAAGTGCATCCTCAAGCCCAAGGCTGTCATCACTAAGTATCCAATCTCTGACACATATATAATATTCTTCCCATAATGCATCTGACCAACTGGTTGACTCATGAAAATAAAGATCCAAGAATAAACCAATGAACTTAGATTTTGAAAACTCAACATCATCAGGAAGCTCATTATATACATCCCAAAATCTATCATAGAAAAGAGATATGGATAGATCCTTTCTACATCCTACTTTCAATCTCATCAATGACATGCAATTCCTAAGGATGCCTTGCTCAAGGAAAGCAAGCTCCTCATCAAGCTTTCCCATCAGACTTAATACAATACTTCCATACAATTTTGTAGAGATGCAACTGAAAACTTGAAGTATGCGAACCTCTACTCACACCTTATCCTTTTCTTAGTGCTTGATCACTTAATAAGGAAACATCTCCAAACATGAAAGTATGATACCTGGAAGTTCTGCAGTAGAAAAACTTTGTTGACTGGAAGACAGGGCAGATCTAGAGCTCATCTTGAAACTCCATCAGATTCTTTGCTATGTAGAGTCACCACCTCCTTTGAGAGGAAAGTAATGTACTTGTTCTTGTTTCTTCTTCCAATCAACACAAAAATCCACCAAGTAAGCATGCACTATTTATTAGAAGATGCACTGATCAAATAGAGAAATCAGAGCCACCACTCAACACTCAGTGAGAAGATTTAGCAAATGCTTGTTTGTTTATCTGACTCTAGTCTAGACTCTCCCCAGTAGAGTCTCCATTTTGTTGGTGCTTTTCCTTGGAGGACCAAACTTGAATCAATAGATGGGCTTGATTCTCAGGGTAGGCACTCAAGTTTGACAAGAAAATAGTCCAATTGATGAGGATTAAAAGGAATCCTCCTTCTTCTTTAAGCTCCACATCACTTAGACGGGTATTGCCTTATCTGCATACTCAAGACACCTCATGATAAACAATAAGTCTATAGATAGATTATTGTGGAATAGTCTTCAAACCCCTTTTGGGTATACTCTACCCCAGTGAAACCAATTCTTATGCAATAGCCCTATTTGCATAGAATGAATCTGAAGACTAGAATGGACCTCCTACTACTACTACCAACATGAAAGGGAAAGGTATTTGATTTGAATGATTTTAATGTTGGGTTGAAGGGACCCATGAGATACCCTAAGTCTCTCATAGACCAATGCCTTATCCAATGGGCAGCAGAGTCAAATACATCACTACAACAAAGTGCTATGAGACAAGAAAACAATACATTCTAATATGCTGGTGCCTTACACCAAACATACACCATCAACCACATCATACTTTAAGAATCCACTTGTGTACCCAAATGTGTTATCACCCATTCAAAGGATTTTAACCCTCCCCTTAGAAGAGACCTATAAACAAGCAATACATTAACCAACATCCACTAAAAGACAAACATGAGATGCCCTTGGTACCCTAGTTCATACACACCTGAAAACCAATCCTAGACCTAGTTGTTTCTGTGAAAACAACTCTATTGTAGACACATAGGAAATGCATATAGAAAGATCACAACACCCTTGATGCCATAATGAATAAATCTAAAACCCAAGATGGAGACAATCTGATAATAGTAGAAACATATTAAATCTCATACATAAGACAAATCAACTACAATATGTATTATATTCTCTGAACCAAAAAAAGGAAGAAATAACACTCTATATGCAGAGAAGTAGAGAAAATATACAAGAAAAGGAACCTTCATGGAACCGAAAGGGAACCCTTAGGAACCAAGATTTCAAAACCCTTGCAAAGTCAAAACTTCAACCATTTATACCACTAGCTACCTTGGAATCCCAAAAAAATTTAGGATGCAACAAGCTTCGGACAGCTAGGGTAAGGGTTAGGGTTTCCACCCACCAAACAATTTAAATAGATCAGCAATTAAAACATTGGATGGAAAACCAAGCAATCTTGAGCAATCAGATCCAACAATTCAATCTTCACTTATGGTAAATCTTCTATAAATGTACTGAAGATCATGAAACTCCTGCAAATCCATCTGATTTGACTCTTGTAACATGCTTCAAGCAAGTAAACTCATCCCCCATGGTACAAAACTCTCTTAAAATAATCATTAGACTCACTGGACCACACCACAACAACTGCAAATCATTTCTATTAAGTTCGACCGTCGAAACATTCAATTCTGGTCCTTTCTGTCGCTGGAAAACATTCAAATTTTCAAATCTATAGAGAATGGCTACTTTATGGCGCTTACCAACGTATCAACGACCCACATTCAAATCTGATCTTGGTTTATATCATGACCGTTAGATGCCTTTCCCCTTTTCTTGGGTTATGTTTTTACTATATAATAATCTGGCGAATACGTGACTAAAAAACCCTCACCCATTTGCAAGAACTTTGAGAGCACCGCTAAATCATTTAGCTACTACGTGAACACTATTCACCAAATCGCTAAGTCCTTATACCCTTAGCCAAAACATCACATGAACTAGCGAAAAAAGCAAACATTTGTTAGAACTACCAAAAAGATCGAGAAACTTTACTGGGCCTGCAAAGAAGGTCGACAGTTGTCTCAAAAGTGCATAGACCTCCAAGATTCCATCAGATTATAAGACAATCGTCAGATGAAGAATCTTACCTTGCTCTGACAACCTTCTAACACCGAAAGAAATCAATGGCTGTCTTAAGTTTGCATGTGTCAGAAAAAATCCATCAGATTACACGCCAACCATCGATGCTCTGCAAGTGTCAGAACCCACTAGACCTCAAAAAACTTGGCCCCACTAAAAAAATCCAATTCATCACCACATGGATGAATGAAAAGTAGACAACTCAGCACACCATGGCACATAAAAACCATCTGGGAATCAGACCCACCTTTATACTGCTGCCTGAGAATAAAGTAACATCGACGACTGGCATAAGATCTCAAAGCTTTGAAAAATCTCATGAAATCATACGCCTGTCATTGATTTACTGACAATGTCAGGACCCTCTGAGTCTTAGAAAATTAGGTCCCACTGACAATTGCCAATGTGTTAATACATGGACCAATCATAGGCCGCCATTTGTGCATACGTGTCACCTTGGACCCACAGTTTGAAATGCTTGGCATAAAGGAAGATCAACGGACGTCGTGACATCGCATAGCTCTGACAAATCCTTTGTGCTTTAATGACCACCATCAGATTGAGATGTTGTTAGAGAGCTGTGCCTAGGAAAGACTAAGATAGAACATTAGGAAATAATTAAAACACTGACTTAGGGAAAATTAAAGCACCGTCGGGCCTGTAGACTTAGGAAAGATTAACTGGGGAAACTTAGGTATAGGGAAATATTAAAAGGGACTCAAAAACCTTTAGTCGCAAGATCGCATAACATGAAAAAGGTTCACATGATCATGCGACAAAGGGTTAACAATTTTAGCACATGTGCTTTAGAGCTTTAAGTGGCCTGAATAAAGTAACACAAAATTAGAACAAGGCCAGGGTATTTTAGGGCTTTTTCACTACAACGGCTAGTTTTTTCAAAAATTTGAACTAAGGGTTTATGGAAGAGACCTAAAATCAATTGCAGAGACCAAGGGGAAATTGCTACAGCCATGAAATTTTTTGCACGTGCTAACAGAGCATAAGGCTATAAAGGGGCAAGCTATTGTAGATCAACTTGCTGATTTCCCAGTCAAGGATAACATGCCTATTCAAGTAGAATTCTAAGATGAGCACATAATGTACATGACCAAATGTACTTGGAAAATGTTCTTTGATGGTTCAAATATGCAAAATGGATCAGGAGCTGGAGTATTATTTATTTCTCCTCATGAGTGCAACATACCTAATTTTTACAAACTTCTATTCCCATGCACAAATAATATTGCAGAATATGAGGCTCTAACCAATGGACTTAAGATGGCTATTGAGTGGAATATAACAAAGTTACATGTCTTTGGGGATTCACAATTAATTATCAACCAAGTGAAGGGAGAATACCAAACTAAGGATGATAAGTTGATACCTTACAAAAGGATGGTTGATTTATTGTGATGCTATTTCACATTTGTGAAATTTCAACAGATCCCTAGAGTAGAAAACAAGGCTGTAGATGCTATGGCTACATTAGTTTCACTACTTCAGTTGGAACAACACGAATCAAGATTTGAATTCCTAGTGGAAGAGCTACATCATCCCATCTTTGAATCCTCTGAAAGCCACATCATTTGTACCTTGGTCACTCATGAGTCTTCCTATTATGGTGCTATCTATTCATATCTTTGTGATGGCATCATTCCTGAATCCTTTAATCGCTCTGAAAGAAGAAACCTTGTCTGTAATGCCTCTCGTCATACCCTTATCTCTGGTGATCTGTATAGGAGGGGTTTAGATGGGATACTTCTTAGGTGCTTGGAAAAGGATGAGTCTGACCGAGCATTAGTTGACATTCACAAGGGCATTTGTGGAGGACATTCCAATGGTCTTGCCATGGCCTGAAAGTTGCTTAGGGTGGGGTACTATTGGCCCACAATACAGATAGATGCTATAGCTTTTTCCAAATCATGTGAAGAGTGTCAGAAACATGGAAACCTGATTCATGCTCTAGGTAGGGAGCTTATTCCTTCTATTTCTCATTGGCCATTTTAGCACTGGGCCTTTGACCTTGTTGGGCAGATTCATCCCAACTCATCAGGTGGACATAAATTCATTATTACTGCTACTGACTACTTTACCAAATGGGTAGAAGCCGTTCCACTATCTGTTGCTTCAGGAAAGACAATCTCTTTGTTCATATTGAATCACATCATTTGTCAATTTGGGATACCTTCTGAGATAATCACTAACAATGGAGGACAGTTCAAAAAAAAGGACCTTACACACCTCTGCAAGAAATTCAAGATAAAACAACATTGGTCCTCCATTTACTTCCCACAAGGAAATGGACAAGCAAAGGCCTCTAATAAAACTATTCTTAAGATTCTCCATAGAATAGTTCACAAGGATGGTCGAGACTGGCACTTACAGATCAATCCAGCCTTATGGGCCTACATAACGAGTATTCGTACTCCCACAGGGGCTACTCCTTTTTCCCTCACTTATGGTGTTGACACAATATTACCTTTAGAAGTTGAGATTCCCTCACTTAGAGTCTCTCTCAAAGGTTTGATTACAGATGAAGATTATCATGCCATGAGATTGCAAGAATTGGAACTTCTTGATGAGAAACGTAGAACATCTTTTCCTCACATGAGAGTCTACCAAAAGTGTATGTCCAAAGCATTCAACAAGAAGGTTCACCCTAGAGAATTTCAAGTAGGAGATCTTGTCCCACGTGAGAATCCTAAGAACCAACAACATCGAGAACAAAAGGGAAAATTTAAACCTAATTGGCTTGGACCATACATTATTATTGCTGCTTTTGGGACAGGTGCTTACTTGCTATCTGATGAATAGGGGGAACAACTCCCTGATCCTATTAATGTTTTGCACCTCAAGAAGTTCTATCCATGATGCCTCTTCTATCTAGGGGCATCCTTTGTATATATTTTATTGATCCTGAAAAAATTCCAAAAAAAATTCATATATGATGTTGAAAAAAATCCTAAAAAGCATATAAATTCCTGAAAAAAAATACAAAAAAAAATAAAATGCAAAAAATTCAAAAAAATAGAAAAAGTGCCTTGGTGAAAACCTAGAAACAGGCGCCTTGGTAGCAAAAATACAAAAAAATTGAAATATCAAAAAAATCTCCAAGTGGTGAAAACCTAGAAACAGGCCCTACTTAAGGCCTTTGCACCCTTGTCTTTTAGCATGCGTCCTTGACACTTAGCCATTCTCCATCATGCCTTGACCTTATTTGACTTAGTCTGGAATTGGTCTTTATTTTTATCTAGGGGGCATAGGTCCTTTAGGTGCATTTATCTTTTGGGGCATTTCACAAACATGTGTTTTTCAACACCACCCCAAATAGTGTTTTTTTACACTACCCTAGCGTCAAGTGTTTCTCAACACTTATCAAATGTCTTACCCACTAGTCTAAGTATGATGCGATATCGCTCATTAGCAAATTTGATACTCAAGGTTTGACTCTATGGCCAACACACATGCACTTAAACAATCAACTCAATTGAGATATGTTGACTTTATTTTTCTTTGTGTGCTGTCTATGATGATTTCTTTGATGCGTGTTCTCTCCCTAAGAAGTTTTTGATGATGCATAGCTAGAAGATTGAGGGCATGAGGATATGTTTTATTTCTTTTTTTGCTTGTGGGTATATTTCGTTGATCCTAACTATCATGAGCATTTATGCTGGTCTTACTTGACACTAGGGATTAACAAGGTATTATCCTTGACTATTTTGTGAGTACATGCTTATAGTCATCTTGACCTTCTTATGTCCTGATGCAAGCATAATCTCGCTATAGTAAACTTAGGTAATCTCACTGCACTAGTCATCTTGACCTACATGTCTTTGGTGCCTAGGTGGGATTTCCACATTTCATCTGATATAGATCATAATTATATATCCATAGTCATACTAGTGTGTATTGTATGATCTTATGAACTACCAATAAAAGCTCGATGATGATAACTAGATGTCTATAAGCATTGTGACCTTTCAAGTCAACCACTTTTTCATAGTAGCTTGCATTTTTAGGTTCATGTTAGTTAGTTTTGCATCTTGCATATGGAGAGAGCTCTCCTTTTATCTTTCATGGACTTGTTGGTCAACTATGCTCACCTTTCCTTTTCTCGATCATGTCTTTCACATCTTGTTTTTCATATCACATCCTTTTCACCCCTTTTATAGCATTTTGACTTTTTGACCAAATTTCAAAATACCTCAGAATTGCATGAAAATTGCACCCCTAGCTAATTTCGACGTCCTAGATCTATTTTCAGACTCGAAATCAAAATTTGAGTTCATCTTGATAGTCAAAATCACATTTCAAAAATTTCACCCTCATCTACGCAGTTGGCTGACCATTTGAGGCCTGATCCTTCGATCTTTGTTGGGGCATCTTCATTTCTTCACCCCCATCTCTTTCAAACTCCTAGTCTATCATTCATTATCACTCACTTCATTTCTCTAAGGTTTGACTTAATTTTTATCCTATATCTTTCCCAGTCAAACCTAGTCAACCTGGGGCATGTCTTCACTGCTTAATGGTTATCCTATTGTCCTATTCTTCAACTATGATTTCTAGTGCTTTGATCAAGTTTATCAATTTTCTGTTCTCCTCTACCTGATTTCAATTTTGATTTCAATTTTGAGGGGGTAGTACCTATCAACTTTAATCTTTGATTCAACTTATCATTCAGCTCAGCTTGAGATTCTTATTTTTAGACTTGATTATCACCTAGCAGCGATGGTGGTGATTTTGTCTTTTGATTTTTATCTCCTATTTTTCAAACTTGATTATTGCCCAGCAGCAATGGCGATAGTTTTTTCTAAGGCTTAATTTACATCTAGCAGCGACGGTGTCTTGTCTTTCAGCTTTTTGCTTATCTTTGTCCTGGCGTGTTCCCAAAATGAACACACGTTTGAGTTGTTTTGTGATCCCAAAATGAACTCACATTTCAACTTCTTTGACTGCATGTGTTCCTAAAATGATCACACATTAGTCAAAGAGGGGAAAATGTATGCACCCTAAAATGGTCGCCTAGACTTTGGGCCCCCATTCAGCAATTTATCAAATCCCTGAATCAATATTTTCAGAAATCAACATTTTTTCAATTATATCAATTTCCTTGATCAAATCCTATTATATCATTTTTGATTATTTGCCTTGGGCTAACCATTTTATCCTAAGTCTTTATTTATTTAAAAGGAATATTTCCTCCCCTTTTAATAAATTAAAAAAAAGCCCCCACTTTTCCTCTTATCCTAAGTTGCACAAATAAAACATTATTCTTATTTTATAAAAAGGAGAAAATCACTTTTTGTCTCATATGGACACAAAAGTCAACTCTTATTTTCTCATTGGAGGATATTTGTGCACAGGGATTTCTCCTCTTTCAAGCTCCAACCTTGATTAAATCTTTTGCCTCTTAATCTCCATGGTCCATTTCTCCTCATTTCCTATAAAAGAAGAGCTCTCTTCCTCATTCTAGGTCATTCATTTTTATTCTAATGTTATGTTGCAGGTTTTCTAGGTCACTTTGGAGCTTTTGAAGATTTGGAGCATTCTTGGATCTCATATTTACATGCTTTCATAGCTTTCACTCTTGCATAGTAGTTTCATTATCATGACATTCATAGTTTATATTTCCTTCATGCTATAGATTAATCTCACATAGTCTAAATAGGAAGGATTTGTAACACTTGGTCTTTCCTTTCATAGATTATCTTGCATTGCATTGCATTTCATTTGATTCTTTGGGGATATTGGCATTCTTTCCCTTGTCTTCACTTGAATCTCTCATTGTGTGGTTGACTAGCAAGGTCATTAGCTTAAATAGCTCTAGCTGAGAGCAATTTTACAATCTTGCAAGTCCATACATAGAGAGCTCTAGGTCGCTATTGAAGGTTTCCCTTTCATGGATTTTCTTTGATGTAATGACTTAGAGAAGTGCACTACTTTTGTGTGTACAATATGGTTTCATGGTATTCATTACCAAGAAATACATCTACAAAGGGAAAAACCAAGCTCGAAGATAACTTACAGTTGAATGTCGAGTTCTCTGTTTCAAAGGCTCAGTCGATGAGGAATAGTAGTGCTCACAGCAAGAAGCTAAGATTCTTAAAAAAAGTACACATGAAGCCCAAGTTCACTAGAAGGATGTAGTTACAGTCAACATGCCGAGCTCCTTCAAAAATTTTCAAAGCTTTCATACAAGTTAGGGTTTCATCTTCCTTATTCTTCTACAGGAAGAATGAGATAAGCACAACTGCCAAGAGTGAAAAATGAAGATAACAATTTGGAGTCCATAAGAAGAATGACATTCAATGCCATTAATGCAGATGTCATATTCCTATAGAGTCTTGAAAACTGCAACATGCCTCCTCAGACTTTCATCTCATTGTTTTAAAATTGAATTGCAAGTGGATGGGAACAGTCATGTCGACTTTCTCCAATTTGCATATATTTTACACTTAGTATTTTTTATCTAAGCTAGGAATTGAGAGTTAGATTATTTGATATTAGATCTTATCTAATATTTAATAAATATTAATATTGGTTAGAAATTGTAAAAGGATAGATTCCTTATTATAATCCAGTATTAAGGGGCACTTACACTTGAGCTTTGATAGGCTTAATTATTGGCATGATTTTGGCCAATTTTAGGGCATTTTTGTGGGGATTAGATTTTTAGATTTGAGGAATAGGTAGGCTATAAAATTGATTGTTGATGATCAATTAAGGGTTATAGATTTTGGAGAGAGGGCATATAGTGAACTCATTGTTCCTAGGTGCTTTATAGGCCATTTTTGTAATCACTTTTGTCAAATTTCAGAGGAAATAAAGTAGAGATTTCAATTCATATTTGTGGAGTTGTTTTTGATATTGAATCCCGTCTTCATCTTTTCTAACAAGTGCTAAATTCATTTTTGTCCAAAGGAAGTGAGTATATTTCTGTTCCTTCTTAAGGTAATAAATTTCTTCAAGGTCTTGTGTGAGAAACGTATGTATGTTGACTATCCAAGATATTCGTGGTAAAACCCTAAAAGTAAGTTTTATCAACCTATATGTTGAGAAGAGATTTGTAGTGTTGAGATCTTCATTTATGAGTTAGTATTGATGTTTTATCTTTTCTGCAACTCTAAAATATTTCTTGGTGTATCACCCTAATCTTTTTAGTTATAAGTATTCTTTTCCCTTTTCCCAACAAGTTACAGATCAGGAAAGTGATATTCTATATTTAATAGGAACCGACCTAGAATCCAGAGATTCCTCCTTATTCAGAGTCTACCCATAGTTTAAGGAGGTTTCCATTGTCAGGATAGAATTTTTGTATAGCCCTAATGCCTGAGTTAGGGTGACAATTCTAAACTTGAACAGTTCTGATAAGAAAAGTTTCAGAAATTTTGGAAACAAAATATCTGTTTAGGCTTAAATTCTCAAAAGATTTCCATTTCCAACCCAAATTTGGGTCACCTAAGGGGAATTCTATATAATCCTTAACAAATCTCCCTTTAATGGATATAATATGATTTATAGTTCTATCATCATTTATCTCTGTTCATAATGGAGGAAAAACACCCCATGAGTCATCCTAGAACAATGTTTTTCCTCTATCTATCACATCCCATGAGATGCCATCCAAAATATGGTCTCTACATTCATAGATAAAATTCCATACTCTCAAACCTTTAAGGAGAGAAAGCTTCCTGAATATGCTAAGTTCTTCCCTTCCTATTAGGTATTTGAATCTAATTATCTTTACCCATTTCGATTCTGGATTCTTAATCATATTCTAGACCAATTTATCTCCTAGAGCTCTATTTTGTAATTTAATATCTTTGATACCAAGTCTCCCACCCTCTTTCTCTTTATATATCAATTTCCATGTGATCAGGGCCATTCTAGATTTATCTTCGAAATCTTGTTAGAAGAAATTCCTTAGTTTTTAAACTATTTATTTTTAATACCTCCTGGTAAATTAAGACACATCATCTGATAAATCAGTATAGATGATAGGAATGACTTAATCAAAATAGCTTTACCTACATTAGTTAACCATATACCTTTCCAAGATTCTATTTTTTTATCAATACTATTAAGCACATTACTACATAGATTGGTAGATCGGTTGCCTTTGTCTAAAGGGAGACCTAAGTACTTACAAGGAAGGAAGCCTACTTTGATATTTAGTGTCCTACAAATTGCAGTTTCCATCTCTTTGTTAGAGTGAATAAAATCTTTGATTTATCCTTATTTATCTGTTGACCTGAGGCTGTAGAGTAATTTCTAAGAATGGCAGAGAAATCTCTAGCTTCTTGAATACTGGCTTCGCCAAAGAGTAGATTATCATCCACAAACTGTTGATGAGTACATAGTTCTAATTATGATGTGATTTTAATTCCTTCTAATGCTTCCACCATTAAAATAAAGAGAAAAGGGGAGAGAGGATCCCCCTACCCCAACCCTTGGGAAATATCAAAGAAACCTATTGGGGATCCATTTAACAAAATTGAAATTTTTGGACATGAGATGCATTCAAAGATAAAATTTATTTGGGGTTTGGAGAAGCCAAAAGCCTCCAAGAATTTGCATAAAAAATCAACTCTACTTTATCATATGCCTTTATTATATCCAATTTTAATAACATACTTGGTTTCTTGTTGTTTTGAATAGTATGGATAGCCTCCCATGCTATAATCACCCCATCTAGAATAGATCTACTAGGAACAGAGCCTATTTTCTGTTCAAAAATTAGTTCTGGAAGAAGAATCTTAATTCTATTAGCTAGAGTTTTGGTTAATAATTTGTAAATTGTATTGCATAAAGAGATAAGTCTAAAGTCCTCAAAGCTTTCCAGGTTTGATTTTTTGGGAATTAAAGTTACAAAGGAATTATTAATTTCTTTCAAAAGATTCCCTAATTTTATCATTCCTTCTAAGACATCTACTATCTCTAAACCTATAAAAGGTCAACATTTTTTAAAAAAAAGAGCAAGGAATCCATTTGGTCTAGGAGATTTATCAGGGTGGAGATTTTTGAGAGCCTTCTCCACCTCATCTATTGTGAAACTTGCATTTAAAGTTTTATTTTGGCTCTCTAATATAATTTTAGGTATATTGTTAAGGAAATCACATTGAGCTTCTCTATTCGAACCTTCTTCATTATTTAAGATATTTTTAAAGTAGTTTTCTACTTCCCTAGAGATTTCCTTCGGGTTTTCCACTATATCCCCATTTAGATTCTTAATTTTCATTATTCTATTTATGTTTTGCCTAAATTTTGTACTATTGTGAATTTTTTTTGTATTTTTGACACCTTCCACCAACCATGTTTTCTGTGATCTTTGTTTCCAGAAAGTTTCCTCATGTGCTAAAACCTCTTCATAGGTTTTGAGAAGCACTTTTTCTTTATTAAAGGTTCCTTCATTCATGCCATTAGAAAAGATTTCCTCATTCATAAGTTTAATATTGTTTTCAACTTCTATTTTTTTTCAAAAGTATTCCCAAATCTTTCTTTATTCCAGTTAATTAATTTCTTTTGATTAATTTTAGTTTTTTTTATAATTGCATACATTTTAGAGCCTTTGAAGCTTGCTTCCTTCCACCATTTCAATATATTTTTTAAGTATTTCTCATTCCTCAGCCACATCTTTTCAAACTTGAAAGGGTTTTTCTTTGGGAGATTAGGTTCTAAGAGATTTAAGGCTACATGAAAGTGGTATGATCTAGAGGTAGGCATAATGGACACTTGCATACCAAAATCCAAGTTCACCATATTTCCAATAAAAAAACCTATCCAATTTTTCAGCAACTAAACTCACATTTGCCCTCCTATTTGACCAGGTATAAGCTCTATTATCTATTCTTATTTCTATAGCATTCATATTTCAAAGCCAATTTTTAAATTCTATAGTCGTTTGTGTAATTTTCTTAGAACCACCTATTTTTTCATTTTCATCTAAAATGGAATTGAAATCTCCTCCTATGATGATATTTTCATTAGCATGCATATTGATAATTTTTTTTTATATCATTCCACATAATCCTTTTCT
Organism: Chamaecyparis obtusa; assembly: GCA_027943335.1. Taxonomy (NCBI): domain Eukaryota; kingdom Viridiplantae; phylum Streptophyta; class Pinopsida; order Cupressales; family Cupressaceae; genus Chamaecyparis; species Chamaecyparis obtusa. The sequence continues at coordinate 455,273 of BSBK01001623.1, read as the reverse complement.
CATGAAGGAATTTAGGACCATAAATATTTATTATTATAAATCTTAACTTACTTTTGGTACTTTTGATTCTTCCTCATATCCTATTAATATTCGTACTCAAAGGATTAAGACTACATTGTCTAGGATTTCATAACATCGCAACCCCACTGGATGCTCCAAATGATGGAGTACCCCAAATCTCCCACATTCCTAGTTTTATTTTAAAAGAACTATAACCTTCCTTATCTAACTTAGTATCCTGAATTATTACTATATCTGAATCAAATACTGATAATTGTCTTTTCAACAAGAGTTGTTTGTTAGGGGAGTTTAGGCCCTTAACATTCCACATTATAACCTTCATGACTGATTGTGAAGGAGCTTCCCCTTCCCTGCATTGAGAAGCTCTGTAATTTTAACTTGACCTAAAGCCTGACCTTCTCTATTTCTTCATTCTTTTAAAGATTTTTTGCCTCTTGATTTGGTCAGTTTGGCACAGTCTGCAGTGTCTTTGCCTATATCATTCATGCTTAATCCTAGCCTTAAAGGATTACTAGCTTTAATTTCTAAGAGATCCTCCTTCTCTAATTTGGTGTCATCGTTATCCATAAATTCTAAAATATTAACAATAATCTCCCTGTTTTCTACCCTTTTTCCTCCTTTATCATCCAAGATATCTAAATCTATACCTAAGAATTTATTAATGGCCTCAATTTCTGAGATCTTTGCAATATTATCATAACTAGGGAAGTCTATTTTACTTCATGATTCCTCCTTGTTTCTGAAATATAGGTCTTCCCTAAAAAAGTCCTTAGAATCTACATTTTTCACACAATTCTTAGTCATTTCTTTAGACAAGGGAGCACAATCCTTCATAATTACTAGATCTTGCTCACCCACTTTTTCTAACTCTTGGAAATTTGATATTCTTAAAACCTTGAGTTTATTTTTGTAGAAAACTAGTCTCGGGCTGAAGGATCTAAACCTACATGCTCTAACGAGTCCTCTTTAATTTTATCCAATTCTTGACTAACTACTTTACTCATATCTTTTGTCTGAGCCAGGATAATTTCTAGGGATTTCTTATAATCTTCAACTGTTATATACTCCTTACACTCACTATTGGTCTCACTATTGTTGTTGTTAAGTTCCAGATTTATATCAATGACTTTTGTCATAGTTTTCTCATGAGGTTTTGAGGATTTAGAAGGGATACTAATTTCCTCAATTTCTCCTTCCTCTATTACATCCATACTAGGGACCATAGTTTCCTTAATAGAAAAACCCCCTATGTTATCAAGAAAATAAACTAACATCCTAGGATACTTGTTTACTACTATCCTTGAAGATAAGCCATTCTTCATTGCAACTAGTTTGGGGCTATTAGATAAAGAAGATTCTAAATATTCCTCCTTTGCCTCAATAATTTTGGTTAAGAGAACATGAGAAATCGTGAAGATACTTTTTTTTACTTTTGATAAAAACTTTTAAAAGGGTTTTGATATTTATATTCATCCAGACAATGATAATATTATCTGGTTGATTAGATTCATAATCTACAAAACCCACAAATTTTCCTAACAAGTTACCTATTTTCCTAAAATAATCATTTCTCAATTTGATAGGGAGATCTGGGAGTAGAACTTCCCTTTCCACCAAGAATTCCAACAAATTGTTGGGACTAAAAAGAGGAGACTAGTCTAAAATTGAAAAATTAAGACCTCTAAAATTAGGACATCCTTCATTTAGTAGACTATTTTTTAATTCTAAATTTTTACACTCTACAAAAAAGAATTTATCTGACACTAGTAATGCAATACTTACCTGATTAGGGAACTTGTCCATCAACCAATCTACAATTTTTGATGATGGGACCCTATATCCATTTCATCTTAAAAAGAGCCCTAGTGATTTACACCTTTCTTGAGTTTTCTCTATTGTATCATCAAGGATATTAAGGGTAATCAAAACCTCATTGGAAGACAACAAATGTGAAGGGTTATTAGTGTTGAACCTATGATGAGTAGGGGAATAAGCTGCAATCAATGGGGGGGATGTGGGTTGGAATCCTATTTTTTAGAAGTCATCTGCTTTGATTCCCATTTTTGAAGAGGAGTAATCTATTTTCTATGGGGAGTGGAACAAACTGATCCTTATACTAAGGGTTCCCTATCAGATTCATGGGTCCTTAATGCATTGTTGCTTCCTAGATCAGACATTAATCCACAGATTAGGGTTGCCCCTTGAAGACGTAGGTTTACCATCATCATGCATATCCAAAGCCATGAAAGGGTTTGGGGAGAAGATGTTATGTGGTTGACCATTCCTAGGGAGGTTATTGAGAAGGGAAGATTTGCTATAATTTTCCTTACTCCAACCATCGTTGTTGCATTCAAGGTAATTTTTAGAGAAAGAAGGCAAAACCATAGCATATTAAGTTTTGGCAAAGAAATAAAATTGATCTTCTATTTTATCAACCGTAAAGATACCTGCCATCCTTCAAAAGGAAAAAGCATAGGAGTTTTTCCATGGAGGGGAGATAGACCTACGATCATAATAGAATTTCTTCCAGTGATGGAAGCCCTTGGCTACAGAAGAACCCCTGATACATTTGATGTTATGAAGCCTAGAGAGTAGAGCCACATGTGACGTGAATCTAATAGGAGAATTGTAGAAAGATCTATCATTAAAAACATGTCTAAACCTCAAAAGATGAGAAGGACACTTATCACACATTTGCACATGTAGAGCCATTTTTCACATAGTCTAAAATATGTTTTTTTATATATTTTTAATTATTTTATGATATTTTTAATTTTTGATGGTATTGATTCTTAGGATATTTTTTGATGTTTTTAGATTTTTAGGATTTTTTTGGAATTTTTGCAAAACATATGTGGATGTTTTTGGTTTTTTAAGGACTTTTTTTTTGGATTTTTTGACTTTTTTGAACTTTTTTGAAGACATTTTAAAAGTCATGATGAGTTTTGCCCCTAATGAAGACATATGAGAATTTATTATGGAGTGCACATGACTAAATAGTTAGACTGACTCATGTTTGAAAAACTCACAATGGATATGGGACAATGACACATATTAGTAAATCTTAGGCCTTGAATTGTGTGGTGACAAGGTTATTATGGATCAATGCAGTGGAATGAAAAAAGATTATTTTGGATGGATCAGGTTGAATAGTAGTAGATGATGGAGCCATAGTCTCTTATACATGATGCATAATTTCCAAGTTTTCACCATGGTACTTACTCAAGATGCCATTGAAGTAGTTTTCAACATAGGATAAGATTATTTATTTTTACTTTTTTTATTTCTCAATTTTTTTTGTGGTACACAAGATGCATGCTTGCCAAGTTTTCATTAGGATAATGATCTTTTAACTTTTCTATTTTTTTTGTATGTTTTATTTTTTTAAAAAAATTGTGTATTTCTTATTTCCTTTGAGTATTTATGAAATATTTAAATGTATTATCTAAGGATCATGTATATAAATTGAGAAGATGCATGATACTAATAGGATTTGGTAATGGTTCACCATTTGGTGTAGATAGCTAATAAGTTTTTGAACCATATATCGACATGACAATATATGGGCCCAACCAATTAGGTTCATTTTTTTGGGGCTTCTCTCCATTGACCAAGTTCCTTTAGTTTTTCATAAGTACTAAGTCTCCTATCTCAAAGAATCTAACTTTGAAACTCTTACTGCAGCTATAATATAGATAGTTTTGGTAGACTTGTAAGTGTTTTTAGAGCACAAGGATGCTTTTAATCTAGAAGTTAAAGCTCTTTTAATTGAGACACATGATACTCTTCATCTAATATTAGGTTCTACAATAACACTCTTAAGGATAATAGTTCAACCTCTATCAGAAGGATAAATCCAAATCCATAGATGAGGGAAAATGGAGTGGCTCTAGTTTGGGTAGAAATGATGGTTTTGTAAGACTCTAAGGTGGATTTAATTGTAGGTTCCATTCATGGAAAACATCATTGACTATATTCTTGAGGATTTTGAGTACGATTTTGTTAGACTCCTCAACTTGGTTTTTTCTCTAGGGGTAATATGGAGTGGCAAAGAGGTGTTGGATTTGGAAATGTGACAAATCTTACAAATATCTTGATTCTTAAAATGGTTATTACTATCTACGACAATATATAGTGGGACTCTATATCAAAATATGATGTAGTTAAGAAGAATCTCACCTATTTTATTTCTAGTAACATAGATAAGGGAGATGGCTTCTATACACTTTATGAAGTACTTAGTGTTGATAAGGATGAATTTATGGTTAGTGGAGGAGGTAGAATGGATCTTTCCAAAAAGAAAGAGTCTCCATTGTGAAAATAGCTATGAATATGTAATTGGTTGTAACTCTTAGGCTGGCGTGTATATCAAATCTCCATATATCTAACACTATCAACATTTTTGAACAAATTTGTAAGCATCCTTTTCCATAGTGGGACAATAATAGAAAATTTTCATGAGCTTATTTGCTAGGGTAGGACCACTAGAATGGGCACAAAAAATATTGTTGTGTACTTCTTGTAAATCCATTTGTGCTTCCTTTGAATCAAGACAACTAAGAAGGGTTCCATCTAGAATTTTTCTATATAGGGTTTTAGTGATGATAATATAATGGGAGCCTTATCATACAAAGATCTTACACTAATTTTAGGACAAGTGAAGAGGTTGGTATTGGTCATGTAGATAGGCATAAATGTCATGATACCAAGGGGAATCAAGCACAATAATTTCACCTATAAATTTAGATAGAGGGAATGCAAAAGTGGGGACCATCAACTATTCTACTAAGAACTCAGTGAATTATGTCTTTTGTATGTAAAGTAAAGATCCAATGGTTTCCATGGAATCAATTACATTGTTCTAAACCATTGGGATCTTCTCAAAGACAATATTATTAAAATACTTCTTAATGTCATCAACCATTCTCTTGTAGGGAATTATATTTTCATTTTTGGTTGTATAATCATTATCAAATTATTTTATTAGTATCTAGGAATCTCCACAGACATAACAAGGTAACAACAAATTTTTTTGTAAGAGGAGGCATGAGTAGGTAGATATTTTTAAAATATAGCATTGTAGAGGAGTATGAAGGTGATCTTGATGGCTTTGAGAGGGCTTTGTAGGAGTGATCTTACATGTCTTGTGATCCTGGCCCTTTTCTCTTCTTGGTATAGTTGTGTCCTCTCATTTGTTTATGACCTTATCTACTTGTGGCTGGTGGATTTTCCCTCCATTTTCCTAGTTCTAGTCTAGCCTATTGTCTGTGTTGGCTAGTACTTTTGTGGTTTATATCCTAGATGAATATGGTGTTGACTGCAGGGTGATCGATCATTTCCTATAGGTTAAGTTTTCTTCCAGTTCAATTTTTAATTAGTTGAGAGTTGTGAGGTCTCATCCTGATCCGTTATAGCTTATTAGTTTCTACTTATGGTAGATTTAGTATTTGACACTTTATTTTGACTTCACTATGCACTTAGACACCTTATGTCATGGATTTTATCACCTTAGATTCTAGATGCATATTATTTTTATGATGCTCATGATGATTACATTATGACACTATTATGGATTTGCATTTATGGTTAATATGATTTAATGAATGTTAAGATGATATGATGGATTTTATATATGTGATTAATTAGGAAATGGATATTTGATGAAATTATGATGTAATGAAATTTCTAATATGAATTCAAAGTTAATTGCTTAATTACATTAAGAGTGTATATATTTTCTTGAGTGAAAAAGTTAAATTATTATGCAATGTGAATTCAAAAATTGTTATGTGATGACATAGATTATTGTATAAGTAGAATCAAGATTATTTTATATATGTTGTAGATTATATTTCCTGGACTACTGATGTTGGATTTCATGTGTAGGGAATAAGACCATGGTAATAAATTAGGGAACCAAATATAGGCCAATGTGAATTCAGTGCTAGCCAAGGTTGCATCTAAAAAGAGACAAAACCTCATTGTATTGTGATTTATTTGTAAACGTATGAGTTTGTATGTGTTCTTTTCAAAAGTGTAAATTTTAATTTAATTGATGTGCGTGCTCAAGTGGAAATTACACGTGTCTTGTGATGTGTAAAATGTGTGTGTCACTTGACACTTGTATTGTGTACATGTGGCCATAACATGTCCACTTGAGGATTGGATACCCACCAACCTAGGTAAGTACCACATAGAATCCCCATGTGAACCCCTTGGATAGGGACCTTGAGGTGGGGTCATTTCATTGAATTTTGAAGGTAAGCTTTAAGTCAATTTTTGAGGGGTTAGAAAGATACCTAGGGGTGTGTTTGGGCCATTTTTAGGGAGCCCACTTATTATACCTGTGGGTAAGGGTAATTTTAAACCCTAGGAAAAATATCACTTGACCAAAATACCCTTCCAAAAGTTGGATTTTCAAGATGAACAAAATCAACTTTTGGAAGCATGGTCTTAGATAGACCACCCTTCCATTTGGGTGCAAGGACTTTTCTCACTCTTTGGGTAACCGTTTCTAGAACCCATTTTTGGTAAGTTATAAGAGACTTAGGGAAGAACAACCAATGAAAGACCTAACCTTATCCCTAGAGGTTGTGAGGAGTTGTGTGGAGGCCTTTTTAGTGGAGACCCTCCATTGTTTAGAGTTTTAACACCTAGTCTCTATCTTAGAGACTAGGCTAGATTTGGAGAAGTTTGGAAAGAAGGCTTGGACAAAAGGAGCTCAACCTCAACATTCTTTCCATAAGCTTGGACTTACATTGTTGGAACTCACTCCATTATCATGTTTCAAGATCTTGTGTATGAGTAAAATGGTTATTGTATGTAAAGTTTTGCTTTTTTGTTGTATTATATGTTTTGTGTTGTGTAGTGAACTTTTATTTTGTATTGTGTTGTGATTCTTTGTGTTTTGGGAGTCTCAAGGTCCACTCACCCTTGGGAGGGAAGAGTAGCCTTGGGGGTGAAGGGCTTTACGATAGCCCATGGGTGTAGAGTCTCTCCTCAAGGAGGAGATGGAGAGATCATGGAGTATGGGCTCCATGAAGCCATTCTCTGTATTTCTTTGGGGGGTTATAAGGGTGTTGATACGACATGTTGCCTTGGGGGTCATAAGGGAGTGAAGTTTTTAATATAAAGGGAATGCTTGAGGTTCTATTTTTGTATGCCTTGTGAAGGATTGATATTTCATTTTTGGTTTGGCTTTCTCCCCATCTGGTACTTGGTCCACCTTCACCCCAAATTTAGGGTCATTGTGAGACCCATTGTGAAGCCTTGGTTGGGAGTCTTTGTGTGACTATTCTATTTCTATTTTGGTTGTTGCATGTGTGTAACCTACCTATGTTCGGTTCCCCAAGCTCAGGGGTGGCCTCTTAGAGGCCTAGGATGAGAGGTGAGCATCTCATGGTCTTCCTACCAATTTTGTTTATTTGCAGGTCCTTGAAGCATTTTGTTTCCATGAAGAAATTAAAGAGAAGATAAAGCTTGTGTTGAGAAGTTTGTCTTGTTATGGATTGTTTTAAGTTTTTTTTTTGTTTGTGTTCTTTGGAAAATATGTGAGATAATTGTAAAAGAAGATTTAAACATATGTATTTCCATTTGAATTTTTAGTGGTGGTTGTCATTGTAAGGGCATGCTTATAATTTGAAGCCAATGCATTTGTAAACAAGTTATATGTAAATGTGGTTAACATATTTAGTAAAAGAATTTAAATGAAGAGGAATACTCTTGTATGTTAATATGTTTCAAAAAAATTATTGCAAAAGAAAGGTTATTCTTTATTGATGTTGTAAAAAAAATATATGCAAGTTTGTTGTTAAGTTTCTGTTCTAAAAAAATATGATAATAATTATTTTCTCAATTTCAGTTCTTTTTTTAAACAAAGAAAAAAACATAATACTTGTTTTCATGTAGAGTTAAATAAAAAATAATAATTATAGGTTTGCATCTCCTTATGTTATTATGTTTATAAACAATTAAACAAATATTGGCTTTGTTTTAAATGTATTATTGTATTCGAAGTTTATTGAATATGAAAGGTATATACTTTTTTTATAACTATAAATATGAATATGAAAGGTGACCCCCGTAAGGGAAGGGTCAGTTGGTGGTGGCCAGCCTTGTGGTGAGCCACAATGTGGCTGCTCACATCCATGGCAACTACAGGATGTGGCATGTCACAACCATGGCAACCAAATACTCTGGTGTGTCACAACGATAGCAACCATGGACTATGGCATGCCACACTATGGCAGCCACAACCGCATTCAAGGCCATGAGCTACAACAGTGCCACACGTCAGTGGCAAGGAGTGGGTGTTGACTTGGTGGTTAGCACCTCCTTGGAGATTTGTGACATGGCTTAACCACCTCTCGTGGATCAGGTTAAATCTGGCATTTGTATCGGGCATTGATAGTTCGAGCTTTTGGTGCAATGGCAAATGATTCCAACAATTGGTATCAGAGCCTTGGGTCATAGGTTCGAGTATCCCTTCAGTGGGTGTTGAAGGCTTAGTCAGTGTTGAGGGGGAGATTGTTGACTTGGTGGTTAGCACCTCCTTGGAGATTTGTGACATCACTTAACTGCCTCCCGTGGATCAGGTTAAATCTAGCATTTGTATCGGGCATTGATAGTTCAAGCTTTTGGTGCAATGACAAATGATTCCAATAGTGGGGATGGAGGTGGGCTTCAGCCCCCTTCAAACCCCATCTTCTTATGATTTTTTTTAATTATATATATATATATATATATATATAATAAACAAAAATAAAAGAGAAACATAGATTTTATTTTTAAACTACGTAAATTTGCAACAACATTCCCTAGGGAATGTATTAGCTCACTGATCTAGTTCTTTTGGCCATTGGTGTATATACATATGTGTATATAAATATATGTATATACACTTAATGTGTATATACATATATTTATACAACCATGGGTGTATTCTTTTGGTGAAGATTTCTTCTTGGGGTCTTCTTGGCTCCATACCTGCAACAAGATAAAGAAAAACATGCAAAAATGAACCCTAGGGTTTGGAGGAAGAAGGGAAGAAGAAAGAAGAGGGAAAGAAGTGGAATGAACTTCTTTTTGGAAGTTGTATTTTTCACCCTAACCCTAAATCCAAATTAGGGTTAGAGTGAAAGTCAACTTCTATTTTGAAATTTGCCTTTCCTTTTTCCCCCTCCTTTTAGTTAAATTAATATTATTTTGGTAAGGAAGTTTAAAATGATTTTGTGGTTTTATTTTAGCATATGCCCAGATCAAACTTTATTTAGTTTGGGGAAATATATAATATAAATTTAGTTAAAACTCCTAGTGACCTAAGCATGTAATATTAATATGGGGGTTTTATTAAATTTGAAGAATTTAATAAAGTGACTTTTATGGATGAAGATTTTAAACAAGTGAAATTTAAACTAATGAAAATGATATTTAAAATCCAAATGGACTTTTAAGAGCATTTAAAGTGCGATTAAGCAAAATTCTTTGTTAGAGAATATGTAACGAGTAATTAGTAAATTAATTAATTTAAATCCTATGATGGTATTTAAACCTAACCTCACTCGGTTGAAACCGTCTTAACGTAAGACAACTTTAAACTTTAAACCTAATTTAATTATAAAAAAAATTGGTGTGTTTTGCCTGATAACTTTTGGGCATTACATTTTGGTATTAGAGCCAAGTTGTGACACTGGATGCCTTAAACCCATTATGTTTCTCACTTTATTTGTCCTACTTGAACTTGTAGGATGCCTCCCCTTAAGAGACAAGCTTGTGGACATAATAGAGGCCCTAGGCATACCCCCTCGGTATGCAAGGAAGTAGAGAAGAGATTTGAAGTACTAGGAGGAGATTAGGGACCCCCTCTCATATCACCACTGAATCCTAACAAGAAGGTTTTGTTAAAACTTTAGAACCTTATTGGAGTTATCCAGGATATACTACCTCTAGTGGGTCATCAGTGAGAGAATCAGTTATTAGGGGGCATAGGTCAGAGGCTAGAGAGAGGACTAGGAGCCCACCACATGATCATGAGGAGGGTTAGTGAGCTCATGAGGTGAAATTAGTTCACATGCTAGAGCTACCACTGGGGGATAGTTCAGAGGGCACCACATGATGAAGGGGACTATATTAGAGAGCTCCTATTCTTATAGCCACAATTGTATACAGGGTGTATTGACAAAATAGAGGATGAGGCTTGGTTATTGAGCTTAGATAGGTGATTTGGGTTGCATCCTTATGAGAGAAACCTTAAGGAACATTTTACAGTTCACCTTTTGAGAGGAGGCGTCTCTACATGGTGGAAGAAGGAGGAATTTAAAAACAACCTAGCCATGGACAATATCACTTGGGAGAATTTTTTGGAGAGATTTATAGACATGTACTTGTTAGAGCATTACAGAAAACACCACATTGATGAGTTCCATGATCTCTAGTAGAGGGGACTCACAATATTGCAGTATGAGATCTATTTCCTTGAGTTACTACCCTATGTAGACTATATGAAAGATGAGAAATTGTGAGTAAATCACTTTGTCAAGGGGCTCAATGATTGGATATCAGGATAGGTTTGCATGACCACTCCAGGGAACCTTCAAGAGGCTATAGAGATGGAATTGATTGTAGAGGAGATTCAAGGTAGGTCACGAGATGCTCGAGATAGGTCTCAAAACCATAACTCCGCACCCTAGTCTCACAGTTATCAGAAAAACCATTGGAAAGATAACAACAAGAAGCCTCCAGGGTCTTATAGTAAGAACCCTCAACAATAGTCTCAGTAGAATTATAGGAAGAGGACACCTTAGGGACAACAAGTCTCTAAGCCCAAGTAGTGGCAGTCACAGGTTGCTAGGAAAGACCAATATCCACATAATTTAGATGCACCTCTAGCTCAGACTCAATAGTCCTCTCCAGAGGGTTATAGTGGGTCTAGTAGTATCGATGGACAATAGTACTCTAGGCCATAGGGAGCTCAGACTCACACATGTGGTCCTTGTTATGCATGTGGTTCCATGGGGAACTTAGCTCAAGATTTCCCTTAGGGTTAGATGGTAGGTAGTCACTGCATGAAAGTGTTAAAGCCTATAGTTGGGGACTCAAGAAAGTACCATAGGGTATTTGTTGTGGTTGATAACTACCTAGAAGAGATCAGGCCATAGTTATAGATGTTGTAGGTATGATCAGTGGTAGTAGCGTTACCATTTTATTTGATTCTGGAGCTACCGATTCATTTATATCTCCATTGGTTGTGGAGAATTACAGGCTAGTGGAAGATAGGAAAGATGTTGGTTGGGAGGCCGAGTTAGCTTCAAGATCTAGAGTGTCAGTCAACTCCTTGGTAAGGGATTTTTAGGTGCAAATTGGTAATTTTACCACCACTTTAGACCTTCGTATCACACCTCTTAGATCCTATGGCATAGTACTTGGTGTGGATTGGCTATATGCCCACAGAGCCAAGTTGGATTGTCGTCAGAAGAGGATTGAGTTTCTAGATGATCATGACGCACCTACTATAATTATAGGGATTCAGAGGCCTATATCTCTTTGTATGATCTTTGCCATGTAGCTTAAGCAGAGCATGCAAAAGGGATGTTAGTTATTTTCCATTACCAGTAGTGACAAAAAAGATGAGGAAGAAAGCGAGCCATATCTTGATGATTATCCTATACTTCAAGAGTTTTCTAACACATTTCCTACCAAGCCACCAAGTATGCATCCTCATAGGGTAGTGGATTTTTATATTGATCTTGTGCCAGGAGCTACACCAATTTTGAGGGCACCATACAAGATGACCACTAATGAGTTCAAGATCTAATTAGAGGAACTTTTGGAGAAAGGACACATTCATCCTAGTGTTTCACCTTGGGGCGCACCAATCATCTTTGTAAATAAGAAAGATGGATTCTTGCAATTGTGCATGGATTACTGATAATTGAATAAGCTAACTATTAAGAATTGGTATCTGCTTCCCAGGATTGATGATTTATTTTATCAGCTTCAGGGTGCCAAAGTATATTCTAAGATTAATCTTAAGTCAGGGTACCATTAGTTGTAAATTGTGGATAGTGACATCCCCAAGACTTTTTTCTGTACCAGATATGGACACTATGAGTTCATAGTTGTACCATTTGGTCTTACTAATGCCTTAGTTGTATTCATGAGCCTTATGAATAGGGTATTTCACACTTTTCTTGATAAGTTTGTAGTTGTGTTCCCTGATGATATTTTGATATATTCTTGGAATGAGGAGTACAAAGAGCACTTGAGGTAGGTGTTGCAGTATTTGAGAGACAAGCAATTGTATGGAAGCTTGTCAAAGTACACATTTTATAGGTCTGAGATTCATTAACTTGGGCATGTTATTTCAGGTGATGGAATCTCAGTTGATCCATCTAAGATTATAGCCATCACGGATTGGCCTACACCTACCACTATGACCGAGGTCAAGATATTTATGGGATTGGAAGGTTATTGCACACATTTTGTTGAGGGATTGTCTAGAGTGGGACATCTTATTACTTCTCTTAAACAAAAGGGGAAGAAGTTTGAGTGGACAGAAAAGTGTGAGAGGACCTTTCAGGAACTAAAGAAGGCACTTACCAGTACACCTATTCTTGTAGTTCCTGATCCTTCAATGGATTTTCTAGTATGCACAGATGCTTCCTTGGATGGTTTGGGAGTAGTTCTTATGTAGAATGGATGAGCCATTGCGTATGAGTCTAGGAAACTTAAGACTCACCAGCTTAATTACCCTACCCATGACCTTAAGCTTGCTGCAGTGGCTCATGCTTTAGTGAGATGGTGGCATTTCCTTTTGGGTCATCAATTTGATCTCCATTCTGATCATTAGAGCTTGCAGTATATATTCACTCAATCAAACCTAAATGCATGTTAGTAAAAATGGATGAAATTCCTATGCGAGTATGACTTTGATGTCCACTACATCAAGAGCAAGGAAAATGTAGTTGCAGGTGCCTTGAGTAGGAGACATCATGGGACATATTCTATGACTGAAGGAACAAAGTTGAAAGATAGGATAATGCACCATTTGCATGAGGATTATTGGTATTTTGAGGCCAGTTAGGTTATTCAGTCTCAGAGAGCTCTTGAGGGGAAATTTGTAGGTTATTCCTTAAAGTCTAATGGGATTTTATGCCATAGAGGTCACATCTATGTACCTTCCTTTAGGGATTTGCAAGTTTTTATCATGTTAGAGGCTCATAGAGCACCCTATGTAGCACATCCTAGAGTTAAGAAGATGCAAACAAATTTGAGGAGTTATACCATTGGCCAGGGATGAGACATGATATAGCTGAGATAGTGGCACGATGTCTGGAGTGTAAGAGAGTTAAGGCAGAACATCATCATCCAAGTGGTTTTCTTTAGCCACATGAGATACCTGAGTGGAAGTGGGATGTTATTTCTATGGATTTCATTGTTGATCTTCCTATGTCATCTCATCACCATGATGCCATCATGGTGAAAGTTGACAAGTTAACCAAGCTAGCCCATTTTTCACCTATACAAACCACTTTTAAAGCCCCAATAGTGGCACAAGTTTTCTTGTAGAATATTGTCAGACTTCATGGAATTACTTGTAAGATCATATCAGATAGAGATTCTCTCTTTACATATTCCTTTTGGAGAGGATTATAGGCAGGTTTGGGTACCAAGATCAATTTTAGCACCGCTTATCACCATAAGATAGATGGTTAGATGAAGAGGGTAAATTAGGTGTTGGAGGATATGCTTCACATGTATGTCATAGATCATTAGAATAGGTGGGAGGAGTACTTACACTTGGTAGAGTTTTCCTAAAATATTGGGCATCACTCTTCTCTAAGTATGCCCCCCTATCAGGCCTTATATGATAGACCATGCAGAATGCCTTTGAGTTGGGATGCATTGAGGATATAGTTACTTTAGGTCCTGAGTTAGTTCAAGAGTTGGAGTAGAAGGTGTCCTTGATTAGACAATGTTTGAGGGAAGTGCAGGATAGAAAAAAGAAACATGTAGATGCAAAGAGAGAAGATTGTAGTTTTTTGGTTGGAGATAGATTTTTTCTAAGAGTGTGGCCACATAAGAGTCTAATCCATTATGGAAATGTCTCTAAGCTTGTACCTAGATTTGTTGGTCCATTTGAGATTCTTAAGCAGATAGGCCTAGTCAGCTATCATCTAGCTTTTCCACCTAGCATAGTGTCACACATCCACGATGTGTTTCATACATCAGTTTTGAGGAAGTACATATTTGATGAGTCTCATATCATATATTGGGATGCCTTGCAGGTGGAGTCAGATGATTAGATAGCTTTGGAGTCCATTCACATTTTGGCTCCCTAGACGCTAGCTCTTCAAGGCCAAGATCTAGACCAGGTTAGGGTCTAATGGGATTGCTATGATGAGGTTATGACATCATGGGAGGATGTAGCATAGATGAGAGCATAGTATTCCCATATTTTTGATGAACTCTGGGAGGAAGTTCATGCCTAGGGGGGAGGATGTGAGGCCTCACCCTGATCCGTCATAGCTTATCAGTTTCTTCTTATGATAGATTTAGTATTTGACACTTTATTTTGACTTCACTATGGACTTAGACACCTTATGTCATGAATTTTATCACCTGAGATTCTAGATGCACATTTTTTGTATGATGCTCGTGATGATTACGTTATGACACTATTATGGATTTGCATTTATGGTTAATATGATTTAGTTATTGTTAAGATGACATGATGGATTTTATATATGTGATTAATTAGGAAATGGATATTTGATACAGTTATGATGTAATTGGATTTATATTATGAATTGAAAGTTAATTTCTTAATTACATTAAGAGTGTATATGTTTTCATGAGTGAAACAGTTAAATTATTATGCAATATGAATTCCAAATTGTTTATGTGATGATGTAGATGATTGTAAAAGTTGAATGAAGATTATTTAATATATGTTGTGGATTATATTTCTTGGGCTATTGATGTTGAATTTAGTGTGCAGGGAATAAGACCATGGTAATAAATTGGGGAACCAAATATAGGCCAATGTGAATTCAATGCAAGCCAAGGTTGCATCTAAAAAGAGATAGAACCTCATTGTATTGTGGTTTATTTGTAAACATATGAGTTTGTATGTGTTCTTTTCAAAATTGTAAATTGTAATTTAATTGAAATGTGTGCTCAAGTGGAAATGCCATGTGTCTTGTGATGTGTAAAATGTGCGTGTCACTCAAAACTTATATTGTGTACATGTGGCCATGACATGTCCACTTGAGTATTGGATGCCCAAAAACCTAGTAAGTACCACATAGAATCCCCATGTGAACCCCTTGGATAGGGAGCTTGAGGTAGGGTCATTTCATTGAATTTAGAAGCTAAGCTTTAATTGGATTTTTGAGGGGTTAGAAAGGTACCTAGGGGTGTGTTTGGGCCATTTTTAGGGATCCCACTTGTTATACCTATTGACAAGGGTCATTTTCAACCCTAGGACAACTCTTAGTTGACAAAAAGACCCTTCAAAAAGTTGAATTTTCAAGATGAACGAAAATCAACTTTTGGAAGCATGGTCCTAGATAGACCACCCTTCCATTTGGGTGCAAGGAATTTGCTCACTTTTTGGGTAACCTTTTCTAGAACCCATTTTTGGTAATTTGTAAGACACTTAGGGAAGACCAACCAATGAAAGACCCGGCCTTATCCCTAGTGGTTGTGGGGAGTTGTGTGGAGGCCTTTTTAGTGGAGACCCTCCATTGTTTAGAGTTTGAACACCCAGTCTCTATCTTAGAGACTAGGCTAGATTTGGAGAAGCTTGGAAAGAAGGAAGGCTTGGAAAAAAGGAGCTCAACCTCAACATTATTTTGATAATCTTGGACTTAGGTTGGTGGCACTGACTCCATTATCACATTGCAAGATCTTTTTTATGAGTAAAATGGTTATTGTATGTAAAGATTTGCATTTGTGTTGTATTGGATGTTGTGTATTGTGTAGTGAACTTTTCTTTGTATTGTGTTGCAAATATTTATGTTTTGGGAGTCTCAAGGTCCACTCACCCTTTGGGGGGAAGAGTAGCATTGGGGGTGAAGGGATTTAGGACAACCCATGGGTGTAGAATCTCTCCTCAAAGAGGAGAGGGAGAAATCATGGAGTATGGGCTCAATGAATCCATTCTTTGAATTTCTTTGGGGGTCATAAGGGTGTTAATATGGCATGTTGCCTCTGGGGTCATAAGGGACTAAATTTGTTTTAATGAAGGGAATGCTTGAGGTGTTGTTTTTGTATGCCTTGTGAAGGATTTATATTTCATTTTTGGTTTGGCTTTCTCCCCATAGGGTACTTGGTCCACCTTCACCCCAAATTTAGGGTCATTGTGAGACCCATTGTGAAGCATTGGTTGGGAATCTTTGTGTGAGTATTCTATTTGTATGTTGGTTGTTGCATGTGTGTAACCTGCCTATGTTTGGTTCCCCACGCTCAGGGTTGGCCACTTAGAGGCCTACGATGGGAGGTGAGCATCCCATGGTCTTCCTACAAATTTTTTTTATTTGTAGGTCCTTGAAGCATTTTGTTGCCATGAAGAAATTAAAGAGAAGATAAAGCTTGTGTTGAGAAGTTTATCCTCTTATGGACTATTTTAAGAAAAAAATATGTTTGTTGTGCTCTTTGGAAAATATGTAAGATGATTGTAAAAGTAGATTTAAACATATGTATTTCCATTTGAAGTTTTAGTGGTTGTCATTGTAAGGGCATGCTAATCATTTGAAGCCAATGCATTTGTAAACAAGTTATATATAAATGTGGTTATCAGATTTAGTAGCAGAATTTAAATGAATAGGAATACTCTTGTATGTTAATATGTTTCAAAAAAAAATATTGCAAAAGAAAGGTTATTCTTTATTGCTGTTGTAAAAAAAATATATGCAAGTTTGTTGTTAAGTTTCTGTTCTAAAAAAATGATAAGTTATTTTCTCAATTTCAGTTCTTTTTTTAAACAAATAAAAAACATAATACTTGTTTTCATGTAGAGTTAAATAAAAAATAATAATAATAGGTTTGCATCTCCTTATGTTATTATGTTTATAAACAATTAAATAAATATTGGCTTTCTTTTAAATGTATTGCCGTATTAGAATTTTATTGAATTGGAAAGGTATATACTTTTTTTATAACTATATATATATATATATATATATATATATATATATATATATATATATATATATATATATTATATATATATATATATATTATATATATATATATATATATATATATATATATATATATATATATATATATATATATATATATATATATATATATATATATATATATATATTATATTTATATAATATATATTCTGAAAGATATATATATATATATTGCAAACTATTTAAAAAAAAACTAAAAAAATAATAATAATACATTTTTTTGGGCCTATTGAACCCTAACCCTCGCAAGGGAAGGGTCAACTGGCTGTGGCCGACCCTATTGCCGCCACATCTATGGAAACCATGGGTTGTGGCACATCACAACTATCGAAGCAACAAATTGTGGCATGTCATAGCCATGGAAGCCACAGACTGTGGTGTGCCACACTATGGTAGCCACAGTCACAACCAAGGCCACAGGCTACGACAACACCACAGGTCAGTGACAGGGAGTGGGGATGGAGGTGAGATTCAACCCCCTTCAAAACCCATCTTCTTATGATTTATTTTATTTTTCTCTCTCTCTCTCTCTCTCTATATATATATATATATATATATATATATATATATATATATATAACAAAAATAAAAGAGAAAAAAGATTTTATTTTGAAACTACGTAAATTTGCAACAACATTCTTGAGGGAATGTATTAGCTCACTGATCTAGTTCTTTTGGCCATTGGTGTATATACACGTGTATATAAATATATGTATATACACTTAATGTGTATATACATATATTTATATAACCATGGGTGAATTCTTTTGGTGAAGATTTCTTCTTGGGGTCTTCTTGGCTCCATACCTACAACAAGATAAAGAAAAATATGCAAAAATGAACCCTAGGGTTTGGAGGAAGAAGGGAAGAAGAAAGGAGAGGGAAAGAAGTGGAATGAACTTCTTTTTGGAAGTTGTATTTTTCACCCTAACCCCAAATCTGAATTAGGGTTAGAGTGAAAGTCAACTTCCATTTGAAATTCACCTTTTCTTTTTCCCCCTCCTTTTAGTTAAATTAATATTATTTTGGTAAGGAAGTTTAAAATAAATTTGGAGGTTTTATTTTAGCATATGCCCAAATCAAACTTTATTTAGTTTGGGGAAATATATAATATAAATTTATTTAAAACTCCTAGTGACCTAAGCATGTAATATTAATATGGGGGTTTTATTAAATTTGAAGAATTTAATAAAGTGACTTTTATGGATGAAGATTTTAAACAAGTGAAATTTAAACTAATAAAAATGATATTTAAAATCCAAATGGACTTTTAAGAGCATTTAAAGTGCGATTAAGCAAAATTCTCTGTTAGGGAATATTTAATGAGTAATTAGTAAATTAATTTATTTACATCCTATGATGGTATTTTGTTGAAGGGATTATATTTAATTTAGAGAAATTTTTAATTAGAGTAAATTTGTTCAAGGATTAATACTTTTAATTAACACTTATATAATAATAGATTAATTTAATATGTTAGTAAAATAATTTTAACTTGGGTAAATACTAAAGTTTAGAAGGGAAATTTTAATTTATTAAGTTATAGTAATAAATTTTTTACTTAATGGAATAATCATTTAAATGAGAAAAGATAGGATATGATCAAGATAAGTTAAACGTAGTATTTTTGTTTTGCATTTATTGAGTGAGGGATGTCAGCAGGTTCAAAAACCACTTGTTATGATTCCCCTCAATCGGATGCAAACCTAACCTCACTTGGTTGCAATTGTTTCAACTTAAGAGAACTTTAAACTTTAAACCTAATTTAATTAAACAAAATTGGTGTGTTTTACTTGATAAATTTTGGGCATTACAAGAGTGAGCTTTGTTCCCTTCTCATTGGTGGCCAACTTTTGTTTAGGAGAGTTTGTAGGGAGGCTTGTATTGGTAGATACCTAGTGGAGTTGGGGGTTGGAGTGGTTGATCTAGGAGGGGATGTGTCCCTACTTTTAATTTTTTTTGAGGATCCTCTAGTTTAGATCTATCCTCTTTTTGCACTATGCTTGTTGGGTGCTCAATGAATGTATGCCTTTGGGAATCTATTGGTTATGGGGTATTGTGCTCTTCCTCAATTTTTTTTTGTTTATCTCCCCATTGGGAATTTATTTCCAAACCATTTGAAAACTTTTCTACTCGTACGAGGGAATTTGGTGGCTCTTTTCTTCTATTGATATTCATTACCCCCTACTATGAGAAGTCAATTATACCTTGCTATGTGTAACGTCCCGGCAGGGAACCCAAAAGAAACTAACCTAGAACATGATACTAAGTTTAGGTGAATAATTTTTTTTTTCTAAAGTTTAAAATTAAGATATACAATCACATGAATGCATTAACCATTATCTCACATAACACACATCGCATATATAGGTTACAAAACTAATGGGTCCCATGACGTAGTATTACTTTCTAACATAACTCATTAAATACATCAACAAATGATTCCATAAATTAAATACAACAATTACATCAAAATGATTACATCTCATGAATAATCATAAATCCTAATAAACATACATCCACTGCACATGTCGCAGGGTATGCAGTAATCACCCTAACAACTGAATTACAATATCTAGATTAGGTATCACATGTGATACTCTAATACAAGATTTACAATATAGAATACATAAACAAAGAACATCAAAGATGAAGTAACATAAGGAATCCAATTGCAAGACACCATCAAGCACCGGCACCAGGACGTTGAATCTTGAATGGTAAAGAATCACTACCACCCGTCTGTGTAGAACCATAAAGGTCTACCCCACCGTGCTGAGGAGATAACATTGGACTCCAAACGGATAATCAAGACAAATCAGGAAATACCACTAGGAAAGGAATCCTGATAGCTTACTAACTCAAGGTCAACAAGTATAGTATAGGTATGACTCACTATTCTAGAGGCAATTGACTCATGTAGAATAACTAGACTATGTGCAGAAAGGTGTCATCATGTACGTCTAACCCTTGAGTCTTGTCTTGGTAATCTCTCTGGATCCCGGCACTCAAGTGACCATACACAGAATCAATGACTTCTCATACTAACGAAGCCACCAACTATGCCAGAACACACACCTCAATAGGCAAAAAGCATCATCTCATCCTCATCTCAGTCTGTACTAGCACTCAAGCATGGGAGAGGAAATTATCTTATTAGGTTCATTTAATATCTCTCAATGTTATATTAGGTTATCACTTGTTTATAATAACTTACAATAAGTGATCCTGGTAGCCACTTGTGGGCCCCGACGCTTATTGCAAGCCACCTCCTAACACATATCTAAGTAAACTACCCTAGGCTCATAGATCTTTCCTAGATCAAAACTCAGATAAAACAGATAGTCACACATCCAGAATCATCATAGAAACTAGGATTGACTACATAAACATAATCACTGAGTCACATAATACAACAAGATCCTATAAGGTCAACTGGAACATAAATAGATCACACTCACACCAAACATGATAAATAGCATGAATAACAGATAATTCCCAAGCCTCTATCTCTCCTAGGTCATCTAGTTCCCATAAAGATGACAAACCAATCATCTAGGAAAGATAAAACCATATTGAACGAAACAACCAATTTCACTATAAATGATGCATACACAATCATACTAAAACTATCACATTGACCAAATCAACTAATAAAAATTTATCATAACATTAAACATCCATAGTTACTAGGTTATGATAACAGAAGCAATAGAAGAACTTAATCTAAAACTTAATAGTTCCACAAAAATATTTCTCTATCTAATATAGGACAAAAATTATTAATAAACTTTATTAATAAAAATTATCAATATTAAAAAAAAAATTCCCAACCAACATTTATATTGTTAATTACTAATATTTGATAAAACAAACTTATTACTAAATAAAACCTTTACTAACAAAATTATTATTATTAAACTAAATCTAATAATAACAAATAACATATTAAAATATCTTTAATTTAAAAGAATATTAATAAAATTAAACACGTTAATAATATTTATTATAACCAAATAATAAATATTAACAAAATATATTATAACATTTAAATAAAACTATTTTAACAAATTTTAATAAATAAATAAAAATGATTTATAATAATCGAATTTTAATAAAAACAAATTTTATAATTTAAAAAAAACAAAACAAAATCAAATAACAAGTAATCTCGTGGGGGGGCCCGCTGGTCCCCACCCACTGGCGTTGCAGTCATAGACTGCCGCGCCGCCCCTCCTTGGGGAACCCGTGCGCAGCACGGTACACCACTATGGTGGTGTTGGGGAGTGGGGATTGGTGGCCCCATTCCCCATTAAACTTTGCATTATGATTTTTTTTAAACAATTCAAATTTTCGTGCGACACTTTATAAGTGTCAAATCCATTTTTTTTAACATGGAAAG
Source organism: Chamaecyparis obtusa (assembly GCA_027943335.1). Classification (NCBI taxonomy): domain Eukaryota; kingdom Viridiplantae; phylum Streptophyta; class Pinopsida; order Cupressales; family Cupressaceae; genus Chamaecyparis; species Chamaecyparis obtusa. Next base: position 433,646 of record BSBK01001623.1, on the reverse strand, counting down.
CATTTTTTTTTAATTAAAAAGAAAAGCCAACAAGCAATAGGAATATTTTCAAAAATGGAATACACAGGTTGTAGGAAAAATTTTCCAGAAATGGAAATTTGTCTTTTTACTCACACAGTGAATTTGTCTTTTCTTCTAATTGTAATTTCTCCTATAGTTTGCAAAACACATTAATAGTTATTAATGAATTTTTTTGTCAAGTTAACAAATAGTTTTCTTACTATGGTAAATTTTGCTTTTGACTGTCATTTTTGACAGAGAGGGAATTTTTACACAGAATAGTGAATTTTCCCCCAAATTGAATTTTTGAGAACAACCCATTAATTTAATTTATTCATACTATAGAACTAACTATAGAAAGATTAATTTTTTCATTTTCTAGGTGCCCTAAGATGAATTTTTCCCCAAAAATTTTAGCAGCATAACGCTACTATGCCAAGTCACAAAATAAAATAAAAGACATAATTTAAAGGGTTTCCTAATACCCATAATGAAGCATAATTGAAAAATAGAACCACATCCATAAATCAAATTGAGCACATCTAAATAATGATAATTTTGTAAATGAAATTACAGTAAGATCAATTCAAGCCCTACCTCAATCCAATGCTAGATATTGAAACAGAATTCCTATGAGATGAATACAATCCAAAACTGCAAAAGAAAAGCTCAACCTGCAGGCTTTGAATCATAGTGCAAGAAATTCCCAAATCCAAAGCAAGCAATCTTCACGCAGAATTCATGCACAATCTCCAAAAACTCAAGAACACAAAGAAAACATAAAACTCCCAAAAGCTCTCTCCAAAATTGCTCTCCAAAAATTGATTAATCAAAATGAATGTCAAATCCCCCTATTAGGGGTTCAACTCCAACAATCAAGCAAACCCTAGATGACTCACACATAGACTTCTAATCCAACTCTCTTTCTTTTGTTGAGAGAAATTACCAATTAATAAAATAAAATAAATTTAATTATACACAACACAACTTAGTCTCCTAAAGACAAGTTATCACTTTTCCAAAACCAATCACTTTCATAGTAAATAAAGCACATGTTAATAATAAAAGCTATTATTAAATAATTTAAAATTCCTAACATCATTAAACCATGCTATAAATATTAATTTAATAACTATAGGACAATTTCAAATAAATTTTCACAAAATTAATTAATTAATATCAAATATACTAATATTTGATTTTTAATTAATTAACTATCATAAAATAACATAGGAAATAAACTTAATATTATTTTCCAATATAATATTAAATTAATAACTATAGAAAATTGCACATACAAACAACAATAAAATAAGACCATCAAATAAACATACCAACACAGAGATGGAATCCACAAACTTTGTCACCTGACAAATTCGGGTAAGGTGGTCAATGGATACTTTCTAATAATTAGGATAATTGGGCTTAGATTTAGGGTTTTTGGGTCCATCTATTACCTCCCCTCTTTACCATTGAGACGAGTATATTTTTGAGCACGCTCACTCCTACCAATTCAGGGAAGACAATGCCCTGTACCTACAAACCTGTCATCACAAATCAAAGCATGTACATACAACATATAACAAACAATGGTAGGGTACGGTCAGTCGTGTGGATCTCAACAAAGCGAGTAACTACACCTCCATCCTCTACCATACAGACACATAAAATAGATACATACATATGAACACCATACACATGCTAGTATGGGGTAAGTACATCATAATCCAACTAAAATATGAAGCATCTCAACATAATATATCAATATCCAAACATGGCATCATATGACATAATCAAAACCATAATCCAGATCATCAATAGTCACTGAAATAATAAAATCTGCACACAAAAATGTCGCCTAAAAGAGTATGGCATCTAAAAAATTGAAAGCAAAATATTTAGGTACTACATCCACCTCCCCTTGTATTAGGCTTACTCATGGAAGCCTGCAAACAAGTAGGGATAAGATTCACAGAATCTAATTGCATCCTCCCAAGTAGCTACTATCTCATCGTTTGGATCCCATTGGACCCTTACCTGGTCGACGGTTCGACCCCTGAGGATCAAATCTTGATGCTTTAGGATATGTATGGGCTCTAATGCCAACTCCCCATCCTCCACCTGCAAAGCATTCCAATCAAGTACATGTGTAACATCAGGAATATACCACCTAAGTACTGAAACATGGAATACATCATGAATGCGTGATAAGCTGGGTGGCAAAGCAAGACGGTATGCAATTGGACCTATCCTCTCTAAGATCTCAAAAGGACCAAGAAATCAAGGTGCCAACTTTGAACCCTTTCCATATCGGATCAGACTCTTCCACAGATGCACTCTCAAGAATACTTTGTCCCCAACTATAAACTATCAATTCGATGAGCATCTACATACTTCTTATGTCTATCCTATGAAGTAACAAGATGCTCTCAAACATGAATCACTTACTGCTCCATGTCACGAAGCTTATCTAGAACAATAAGAATATGATCCTCCAATCTATCCCAACTCAATGGTGTAGGACAAGGATGTCCATATAATGCATGGAAGGGTGACATGCCAATGGAACTATGATATCCATTATTATAAGAAAACTCCACTAGATACAGATAATCCTCCCAGTGAGTCTGTCTGTCCATGACATACATCCTCAACATATCTTCCAGCACCTGATTAACCCGTTCTGTTTAACCATCGATCTCAGGGTAATATGCTGAACTAAAATTCAACTAAGCACCAAGATCGTGCTGCAGTGAAGTCCAAAATGCAAATGTAAAAATAGGATCTCGATCAGAGATAATCTTACGTGGAACTTTGTGAAGTCTCACTATATCCTGCATGAAAACCCTGGCCATAGAAGTTGCTATATATGAAGATCTCATGGGAGAAAAGTGTGCCACCTTAGTCAACCGATCAATGGTCACCATGATAGCATCATGTCTATGAGGAGCCATAGGCAATCCAACAATGAAGTCCATAGAAATAATATCCCACTTCCAAGATGGAATGAGATTAGGTTGTAAAAGCCTTGTTGGATGCTGGTGATCTGCCTTGACCCTCTGACACTCTAGACATCTAGCCACAAAATCCACAATGTCACGTTTCATGCCAGGCCAATAATAAAGCTATCATAAATCTGCATGCATCTTCTTGTCACCAATATGTGCCGAATAAGGTGCACGATGAGCCTCTGATAAAACCAATGAATGCAAATCATCCAATGGTGGAACATATATCTAGCCCTTGTGTTGCATAAGTTCATCAGACTCCAAGAAAAATCCTAAGAACCTACCCTCTAATGGTCTACCTGACTCAATCAATGAACTCACCTCCTAATACAAAGTATCTCTAGGAAGTGATTGAAGAATCCTGCTCCTCAAATCCATGGTAAGAGTCATAGCTGAAACAATCTTCCTCTTGTGACTCAAAGCATCTGCTACCACATTCTCTTTACCCTGGATGTATTTGATCTCAAAATCATACTCGCATAGAAATTCCATCCACCTTCTCTATCTAGCATTTAGATTAGGTTGGGTAAATATGTATTGGAGACTACGGTGATCACTATGAAGCTCAAAACGGTGCCCTAATAGGAAGTGTCTCCATCTAACCAAAGCATGGATTACCACTGCCAACTCAAGATCGTGTGTAGGATAATTCAATTCATGATCCTTGAGTTTGCAAGACTCATATGCAATCACTCGTCCTTCCTGCATGAGGACTGCTCCAATACCCTCTAATGATGCATCAATGCAAACAACAAAATCTCTAGCTAGATCAGGTACTGCTAGAATAGGGGCACTAGTCAAACACCCCTTAAGCTTCTGAAAAGCTTCTTCACACTTCTCTATCCAAATGAACTTCTTCCATTTCATTTGTAATGTGGTGATAGGATGTGCAACCCTGGAGAAGTCCTTAACAAACTTGTGGTAATATCTGACCAAACCCATGAAACTACGGACTTTAGACACATTAGTGGGTGCTGGCCACTCCACAATTGCCTAAATCTTTGAAGGATCTACTAAGATACCTTCTCCTGAAATCATATGACCAAGATACTGAATCTCTATTTGAAAGAAATTACACTTCTTTGCATTAGCATAGAGTTGATTTTCCCTCAAACACTACAAAACCTGTCTAAGATGTTCCTCATGCTCCTCTATGGATCTAGAATAAATCAATATGTCATCCAAGAAGACCAAAACAAACTGATCCAAGTACTCACAGAACACTCCATTCATTAAGCACATGAACACTAATGGAGTGTTCGTTAAGCCAAAGGGTACTACTATGAACTCATAATGCCCATATCGTGTACGAAATGTAGTCTTATGAATATTTGCATCATGAATCTGCAGCCGATGATACCCTGACTTCAGATCAATTTTAGAAAACACCTTAGCTCCCTTAATCTGATAAAAAAGATCATCTATGCATGGCAAGGGATATCTATTTTTGATCGTTACCTTTTTCAATTGTCTGTAGTCAATACACAATCATAAAGATCCATCCTTCTTCTTAACGAAGAGGACTGGTGCTCCCCATGGAGAAACACTAGGTCTAATGTGTATGTGATTGAATGTGACCTCTGAATCAGACACAACACAACATGGTCATTATTCACTTGATATAATTCAAGAGAGAGTATGAAGAACTCAATCCAAATTCCATGGTGAGGTGACCTGTTGCCTCCTATGTGAATGGGGTGTTTGAATACTCTCAGAACAAGAGCCAACAACTGGGAGACCAATTCAACAATGGAGGATTCCCAAGAAGCACTAAAGATGAGCAAGATGAAATTAATCTAAGATGAAGTGCAATTTAATCTAAGAATGAGGATGCAATTAATCTAAGAGCTTGAAAATAAAGATGAGATGCAACTTAATCTAAGAACTTGAAACAAATATGATATTAAACTAAGAACAAATAAGCAAATTTAGTCTAAAATGTGATGCAAAGATTATACTAATAATGAGATATTAATCTAATAAATGCAATAAAAACCTTTGAAAACAATGAATCAAATGACACTAAAAAAAGCCTATAGTGTAGATGCTCTCAAAAATTGCTCTCCCTTGAATGAGAAAAAGAGGTTCATTAAATAGAGAAGCCCAGAGAGCAATGAAGAGTTTCTTGATTTGAAAATCCTGACTCTTCATTCCCCTTTGAGACAAAAAGGTATGAATTATTTAATTAAAAGAATGAAATTTGCCACATGTGGGGAGTGACCTTTCGAGTAATTTGAATTATTAAATTCAAATAAAGAGGTGTCCATTCAATTAACTAAATATTTATTAATTCCTTTTTAAGGGTAATTATCTAAAGGGGTAGATTTTAATTTAATTCAAAGTGCTTAGGACTTTAGAACTAAATTAAATTATCATAGAGGTAATTTAGCTAATTAAAGTCAAGGACTTTAGGAATTAATATTAATATTTGATTATTGCAATTTATGGTCTTTGCAATTGACATCAAGTCAAATTAAGTCAGGTAGGAGAGAGAAAATTGCCTAGGGAACTAGGACTTTGGTGATTTAAAATCGAGATAATGCACCAAAATTGATGAAATTAAATAGGTGCCAATTTTGGGGTATTACATTTGCCCCTCTTTGAATTGATGTGTGAGCAGTGCATTGATTTAAAGAATAGTCTGAAGTGACAGATGAAAGCAGATCAAAGCATGAATTTTCCAAAGTCTAAGTTAGATTGCAAAGACAACGGTTCTTGAGAGAGACGAGAATTGGGATTAGATTGCCCCAATGCCCCAGAGTGAGATTTAGATGTCGATTAGGACTGTCTCCAGAATTGGGGTTAGATTGCCCCAATACAAAGCTCATCCCTCTGAGACCCAGGTTAGATTTCCCAGATAATGGTCTAAAAGAGATTTCAAGAGTCATCTCCAGAACAAAGATTGACTCCTAGGAATCAGGGTTAGATTGCCCCAATACCCAAAAGATTTCAAGAATCATCTCCAGAATGAAGAGTGATCCTCAAGGATCCGAGTTAGATTGCTTAGATACCTAAGAGATAGATTTCTAGATGACAAGATGCGAGGCCTGAAGATGCCCCTAGCAATGAGGACTGATGATTCAAATCAGACTAATTCAAGAATAGATTTGACAAGATTCAAATGATGTAATCATCCTACCCCCTTGGGAGTGAAATCAAAAGATGACATGTCAGAAGGATGATAAACAACAAGAGATTGCAGAGCAAAAGCAATTAGACTAGATTCGCGAAGCTACAGAAGTGAATCAGAGCAAAGCAGAGGTCTTGTTGACCAAGTTTGACCATAGTTGACCATGGTTGACCAAATTTTGACTAGGGTTGACTTGATGAAAAGAAGCAAAGATTTGAGAACATGATGCAAAGATGAAGATTTTCCAGGAAGATGACACCAGAAGGCTGACTGCACAAGCATCCGATCCAGAAGGAGTCCAATATTTAAAACATGATTTTGAGCCACTTAGAGATGTCAAATTTTGATTTCAATCCTGAAAAAGGATGCAGCCAAGATGAGACTGGGACAAAAGATGAGAAACTTTGATGAGCAGATCCAGAAGAAAGCAATCAAGAGAGCAACAATAAAGCGCTCCAAATGCAAGCCTAGAATGAAAGATGCAAGTCTAAATGTAGGCCTAGGATGAACAAATGCAATCCCCCAGACTCAGCTATTGGACTCATCGTATTTACCATCATTGAGTTCATTTAAGCATGGGACAATCGCAAGATGCCATACAATTCTCCCCAACATGAGAATATGAATATGACATAAGTCTTAAATTTGTCGAAATGAGGTGTAAACATTAAGGCACAAGAAGCCAGAATGACCTGGACACCTATTCCTTTTAACTTAGCAAGTTAACATAAGCATCAAATCACATTTTCTAGAATGACCTGAATGTCTCTTGCAAAAAAACACACCAAACATGCAAGAGATCTTTCTTTTGCCAAAGAGTGCTCGCAGTGACCCCTACGTTCACTTAGCAAGATGAGCGTTAGCAATTCCAAATGTAGCAAAAGAAGTCACTCAAAAAAAACAAGGAGAAAAACCAACCTCACCAAGGCATCCATATAAAAGGAGTCAAGGTATGCATGGCCATCCAATACGAGATGAAGGCTCTTACAGATGGACACCCCTCTTATGTAGATTTCTTGGATCATTGGAACTAAACCAGCAAGCAGAAAACAAAGAAAAGATCATGCCCCCAGTCGTTGCATTTCTCAGTCAAGAAAGACATCTTAGATTCACTCGAGGGGAAATGATAAAGAAAACAAACAAGAAAGAGAAAAGATTAGTACACTACATAGGAACACACAAAGAGTTTTAGTTTCAGTTTACGTTTGTGTTCAAGCGGATTGAAGTCAAATCAGAAGTGAACAACATTCAAAGTCTCAATGGGATAGTGATAGTAGGCAAACACAGTGGAAAACCACTGGTGACCATTGCGAGAGACAAAGTCTCAAGAAGATATCGAAGCGTGAACCAAGTATCAGCAGGTGAACACAGTGAGAACCACTGGTGACCGATAGAAGGAAGATTCTCAAAAGAGAGAATGAAACATGAATGAAACATTAGTAGGCAGACACAGTGAGGACCACTGGTGACTGATGTAAGAAGGAGATCCTGAAAAGAGAGGTCAAATGGGAGCTAGGTATCAGCAAGTAGGCATAGTGAGAACCACTAGCGACCGATACATGAGAGATCCTTGAGGAGAGATCTCAAAAGTAGCTAGGCATCAGCAGGCAGACACAACATGAAATGCTAGTGACTGATGCACAAATGAATCTTTTGAAAGTGATAGGACAATGCCCCCTAGACTAGGGAGATGCCCCCAAGTATGACCAGTTCCAATCCATGAAGAGTCGAGGAAAACTCAAAGACAAGTGCATGAGCTAGCAAACCAAAGTAGGAAACAAACTAAAGCAAGAAAGCGGGAAAACAAACTAAAGCAGGAAAGGAAGGAAACTAAAGCAGGAAACTAAGAGCCAAGTGATGCTAAGATGAGATGCAGCTTCAGGAAACAAGAGGCACCTATTTACCAAGTTTTCACCATCTTGGCAGAGATTCTATTTTTGCTACCATGACGCCTGTTTACCAGGTTTTCATCAATGGCACATTTTCTTCTTTTTCAAATTTTTTGTACTTTTCTATTTTTTTGCATTTTTTTTAATATCTCATTTTTTTGTATTTTGATTTTTTGATTTTTTTTTGTATTTTTCCAAATTTTCTATTTTTTTGAGTATTATCAAGGTGTCTGTTTACCAGGTTTTCACTAGGATAATAGATACATCAAAGTGCCTGTTTGCCAGTTTTTCACTAAGATGATCATTTTTTTAAGGACATTTTGCAATTTTTAGGATTTTTGAGAATATACCATTTTTATGATTTTTTTAGGACCAATAAGTATGTACATGAGCACATAGAGAATGTCAGTTGTAGAATTTATTCAGATGAAGAGCGTTGATTGGCTCCTTGAGTGGCTCTCCCTCAGTGGTGGAGAGTTTGTAAGCACCAAATCTTTTGTAGTAATAATGAGTTGAGAAGTTGCAGAATCAAAACTAGATGTTGTAGCAGTAATAGGAGATCCAACCAGTAGTGTCCAACTATCAAGAGATCCATAGTCAAGGAAAGATCACTTAAGTGAGACCCACAAATATCCTTGTGAACACATCTTAACTCTTTGTCAGATTTCCCATGCTCTAAATGCTTAGGAAGAGTACGTTCTAGATTTTTCTTAGTCGTGTCATTAGTAATAAGGAGATACTGATATGTGCTTTGGGAAAAGGCAAGATGGAGTGAAGAGGGTAAAGTATGAGAGGCAAGGGTGATGGAATGGAAGGAAGTATGAGAATTTTGGAAGCTCGAATGAAAACTTTGATTTTTCCTTTCTTTGGAATCCACATAGCTTTTGAATTTTTTCTTCTTTACTTTGAGGTGCTTTTGATGACAATGCCTGTAGAATGGATTTTGAGATCCATTTTTTATTTTATTTTCTGGCTTTTGATTGTCTTCTTCTTTTTGAGGACCTTTGTGGTCTTTTGAACGCCTCTATTTCTTTCCTTTCTTCGTAGTCACATGTTGATTAGATGGGACATGGTGACCTTGAGATATAAGTGGATTCTCGTTGTTTTTGTTTTTATGTTGCACATCCAAGTTACTTCCAAAAGACTCAAGAATGGTGGATGAAAGATGCTTATATGACTGGTGCAAGTGGAGAGGTGGAAATGGAAGTGGACGGGCCACTTTTCTGGGAGATGAAGAGGGAAGAGAAGTCAATGGGATGGGCTCAAGTGCAAATATATCATTACCATCCTCATCATTCATGAATGCATTAGATATATCAAGAAAGTAATCTTCCATAGAGCATTGTCGATTATGAGTCATCTTAGAAGAGTCAGATAAGTTTGGAAGAATATTATGTGAGCCTAACCAAGATGGTCTATTCCAAGAGTCAGGTCCCCTTTCAGGTGGTAAGAGTGCATGAACAGGAACCATTTTTATTTTGGATCTGCCAACATTCCATGAAGCTGTAATAGAATGGGGTATTACATACCCATGATTTGCTGGAGTAGTAGGAGTATAACTTGGAACAGATGGCCTAGGAGGCATAGGAATGATCTCCACAGGAGGGTGGAAATGATCATCATTAGTTTATTGATCCGAAGGATTAGAACTTTCTTCTCTTTTAGAGTTGATAGGAGAAACACATTTGTGTATAACATCAACTGGTATTTTTGTAGTAGCATCTGATATGGAGTCCTTTTCATATTCCTTTGAGCTTATTTCTCTATGGTGATATAGTTTGATGTAATCAGCTAGAGATATAGTAAGTGGCAGATCCTCTTTATTGCTATCATCTATCACAGGAGGTGTTTCTTCAACAACAGGATCTTGTTCAGTAGTAGGAGTAGCAGAGTAATCTAGAATAGGCATACCTTGGGGCATACCCAAGATAAGGGAAGCATCCAATAGTTTCTCCCAATCAGTATGTGTGCCATTAGAGTTGGCAATAGTAGGAGTCTATTCAATAGCAAAAGTGGTGGAAAAATCTAGAATAGGCATACCCAAGATAAGCGAAGCATCCAACAGTTGCTCCCAATTAGTATGTGTGCCATTGGAGGCAATGACATATTTAATAGTAGCTACATTAGTAGAAATCTATTCAGTAGAGTGTATAAAATCCTTCTAGTGAGGACCAAGATCATGTTCTTGAAGCACTTGAGAAGGTAGATAAGACTCTTTTTGGTAGTCTGAATCAAAATTTTGATCATTCAAAGGTCTTTCATATGTCATAGGCTGAATCTATGTTTCTTCATCATCTAAATCTGCATGTGAGTGCAAGCTGTAGCTAGGTTGGTCAAGCTCATAGCTCTGATAGCTAATACCAAATTCATCTTTAGAAGGTTCCTCACAGGAACGTGGAGATGGAGGGAGAGTTGTCAATGTCAACATGGACTCAAACTGATATTCCCCCATGCCAATATCTTTGATCTTCAAGGTATTTTCTATTTCTTTTAGCTTAGCATCATAGAACTCAGTGGACTCTCAATTGATGGGAACAAAGTTGTCTATCGTTTGGGTAAGCAGCTTAGCAGAGCAAGTATTTAGGCTGGCATTATTGTCAATGAGGATGCATCAGACATGCTTGGGACCTTCCATAACTTCAATGTGTAGGGGAGCATTATGTGGGCGGCTTGGAGAGTGATCATCTTCTTCAGAGAAGGACAAATAATGAGGTGAGGTCAAATGACCCACCATAGATTGAAATTGGTCAAGATTGATATCTTTGGGGATGTTTGCCTTCGTGAGGGCTTTATCCATAGATAGTTTTGGTCTGGATGTCAAAGGTTCAGGACCTTTGAGAACAATATTTGCACAAGATTGAGTGATAGCATTTGCACAAGCTGGAGACTATGTAGAGTTATAAGAGGGAGACATAGGGCCTCACAAGATAAAGGGAGTTTTTGGTTTAGGAGCATCCTCACTCCTCGAAGCAATGATCATGTTATAGTACTCAACATCAACAGGTTCAATCTCATTGATGACAATGTCGCTAGTATCATACATATAGTTGACCACATCATTGGTACCTTTAGACTTGGATAATTCACTTTTCCCATGAGGAGGAAAGGAGTCTTTGAATTCTTGATGATTTGAATTCTTGTTATGGTTCTGCACCAAAGTCCTATAAACCACATCAAGAGGTTCTCCCAAGGAAGTAGAGTTACGCTTGGGTTGAGAGATCCAAGGTTTGTTTCTAGTGAATCTTGAAGGTGGTTGAGCTTCTATTGCAGCCTTCTCAATGACTTTGATTGTTTGTATGCTAGAGCTAAGATTAAAGATAGACTTTGAGGGTTTTAGCGTCACATTGTCAACAACCCTGTCATTCATAACATCTATGTTTTTGTTGACAATCTTATCCTTATCCTTGTTTGAGGGAGAAGGTCCTTGCTTGTTGTCTTTGTTCAAAGTCAATCCTCCCTTCTTGATCATAAAGGCTTCTTTCCTCACAGCCCACCTAATCATATTGTCAAAAGTGAGGGGACCTTGTAATCATATTTGGTATCCAAAGTCTGGGACAAGATTGCCCAAGAAAATATTGAGCTTTTCAGACTCGAGTAATTCATGCAGATACTTTGTGCATAACTAACTCCATCTCTGGAGAAATGTTAGGAATGGTTCCCCTTGTTGTTGCCTCAAATTATAAAGGTCCTGAATGTTGACCAAGTGTTGAATATTGTGGGATTGATCATAAATCTTGTTGTTTCGAGACTGACCATGACCTTGGTCATTTGGAGATTGCTCATGAATTTTGTTGAATTTGCCTCCCCTTGGGAAGTGGAATGGATCTCTCATCTTGTTGGTAGTATTCTAAGAGGTCATGAAAATAAGATCAAAATAGTCAATGGGTTCAATTCTAGAAAGTGACCCTTTAGAGCCTTGCTGATGTTGAAACAATGGGTTATAATATTCTTGAAATAATAAGTCAGACTCTATCTGAAACAATGGATTGTAATACTCTTGGAATGATGAAGAATGTGAGGATTCCTCATGACACTCAATTGCGCGATAGGTTTGGAATGACCTCTTCCTTGATTACAAGGTTTTCTTCTATCTTGATCAGTATTCTGAATGGGATAAGTCTTGCCACTTTGAGTTGTGACAGTCATAGACGAAGATGTGATGAGAAAAGATTCAGGATAAAGCTAGACTTTGTCTCTAAGATAAAGAAGGGGAGATGAATGGCTAGGACAGCCAAGATGCAAGATGGACCTGGTATGAATCATCAAAAGAAGTGGCTAGAACAGCTGAGATAAGACTATCGCAACACAAGGTACAAAAGGCATAAAGAGATAAGATGAATAGATGAGAGACAACATGAGTCAAAGCAAAGATCGATCGATTTGTAACTCAAGACAACCAGTTTTTGATGCTGAACGATAGGAAAATAGAAAAATAGATCATAGGCAAAAGGCAGATTAGTCATTGATCAAGCACGTAAGACAACAATCAAGGAGTTCAAGCAAACAGTCTTCAAGCAATGGGCAAGGGACAAAGCAACCTTGTGCATGAACAAGAATAGTGACTTAGTATTTCTACTTCCTAAGGACTCTACTTGTGTATGTTCTTGAGAATGTTTTAGCAGGCACTTAAAACACAACAACATCCTAGCAAGCTGTCTACAAGGCTATACATAGCTCTTCTAAAGGGAGTCCTTGATATACGCAAGGTACGTGAGGCCCAAATCTATAGATGAGAAGACTCCAAAATCACATAGCTGCGGGGAGACGGTAAACCAAATCTCCTCCTTCACTTCTCAAAGGTATGAAGTTCTTTGAGGCTTAGCCAAGAGTGATATCTAACTCATTCCCAATAGAGGTGTCTTTCGATTCACTACCCGCTATTTATACTCTGCCGGAACACAGGAGTTAATGTCATCCCTTGAGGTGATGAAATCCCCAAGCAGGCCTTCTAAAAATAAAAAAGTAAGTAATTCATTATCAAAAGTATTGGAAAGCACTAAAGGTGGAACACTTAACTCTTCAAGTAAATGTGAAGTGAGTCCAAAAAGTGAAACATTTAACTCCTCACACAAACTCAAAGCGAGTCCACACCTTAGAAAACTAATGAGATCAAGAAAGCATAAAAAGGGAGAAACTTTATGGAACACTTAATGCTCTTTTCAAGCAGAAACCTCCCCTATATATGAATGCTGACCTTGCATCCAAAGGGTGGTAATGAGGGGTGATTAGAAATAAGCGAGTCCAACACCCAATTTAGCTAACAAGCTCAATCAAAAGTACTCTAAAGTTGCTTATCAATACTACTCACAAATGAAAAAGGTTTGAATCAATGGAATATTTAATTTTCCAAGAAAACATAGAGTGAGTCCACAAAGTGGTGCATTTAACTCCCTATGCAAACAAGGAATGAATCCATGCCCTCAATCACTCAATGGGATATTTGATATTGGAAACCAAGAATTACTTATGGTTTAAACACAAGCATTCACTTACACAAACTTGTAAAAACAAATCTATGTTCTTTCATTTCCCATTAAGAGCATCAATTGAAATGTGTTCTATGAAAGCATGTAAACACTCAAGCCAAACACATGAGAGGTTCATTCTTATTTCCAAAATCCAAATGTTGTAGAGATGTAACAAAATACCTCAAGTCCAACGCAACACGCTTAGTAGATTTTACCCTTTTTTTGTTTATTTTAAGCATTTTCCATGAAAGCAAGCCATGAACCTTCAAATGATCAAGACAAGAAAACAAGAAAACAAGAAAACAAGATATGCAATGTATATCCAATTTATGCAAATCCTAAGATGGTTAGATATGAAAATCAATTGTTAGGAGTTTGATTTAACATATGTAACATTGCTGTCTTCAAGACAATCTTTAAATATTGATTTATTTGACCCACCAAAACTCCAAACCAAAATTTTTGGAAAACAAAAAGTTTGAAGATAATTACCATATCTATCACCTCATAAAATCTTAAGTTCTGATAACCTCATTTGATTCCTCAAAAAATTGTTTTTTCAGACTGCAAATTCTGATCCACATCCCTGTCATAATTCAGATTTAAAATACCAAACCCTGCCTAGGGAATCTCATATCTTTCTCAAAAAGAATATAAATGAAACCAAATCAATTTCATAGTAACTATTAATTAATCTAGTTTCCAAATATGTAAGCCATTTATTTTTTCCATTCATAAATTATTTTCTAAGAATAAATCATTGCCTGCAACTCCAATACAGATTGTTAAAAATCAGTTTTCACTCAAATGCCCATAACTTTCACAAATCTGCATAAAAATGACTCAAACTAAAAGGAAATGAAAGATAATTCATTTATCTTTCCAATGAATATTATTATAGGTCTTGATTATTCACAATTTGTCTGTACCAAATGTTTCAATCTGACTATATTCAGGGAATCTCAAATCTGCAAATACCTACTTTCACCAAAATGATCATAACTTATTCATTTCTTTATAAAAATGAACCAAACCAAAATCATGAGAAAGAGAATTCATCATTATATCCATCAATTACTATATTATAGGGTTTCTAGGCTATACATGGCTGTACAAGGCCTGGAACCAACACTAAAACTAAAAAACCAATCAAGAATGAGGCCAGAAATTGATCTTTTCTACCGCACGGTGGGCGCCAAAATGTATGTGACTGAATGTGACCTCTAAATTAGACACAACACAACATGGTCATTATTCAATTGATATAATTCGGGAGAGAGTATGAAGAACTCAATCCAAATTCCATGGTGAGGCGACCTGTTGCCTCCTATGTGAATGGGGTGTTTGAATACTCTCAAAACAAGAGCCAACAACCGGAAGACCAATTCAACAATGGAGGATTTCCAAGAAGCAACAAAGATGAGCAAGATGAAATTAATCTAAGATGAAGTGCAATTTAATCTAAGAATGAGGATGCAATTAATCTAAGAGCTTGAAAATAAAGATGAGATGCAACTTAATCTAAGAACTTGAAAAAAATATGATATTAAACTAAGAACAAATAAGCAAATTTAGTCTAAAATGTGATGCAAAGATTATGCTAATAATGAGATATTAATCTAATAAATGCAATAAAAACCTTTGAAAACAATGAATCAAATGAGACTTAAAAAAGCCTATAGTGTAGATGCTCTCAAAAATTGCTCTCCCTTGAATGAGAAAAAGAGGTTCATTAAATAGAGAAGCTCGAAGAGGAATGAAGAGTTTCTTGATTTGAAACTCCTGACTCTTCATTCCCCTTTGAGACAAAAAGGTATGAATTATTTAATTAAAAGAATGAAATTTGCCACATGTGGGGAGTGACCTTTCGAGTAATTTGAATTATTAAATTCAAATAAAGAGGTGTCCATTCAATTAACTAAATATTTATTAATTTATTTTTAAGGGTAATTAGCCAAAGGGGTAGATTTTAATTTAATTCAAAGTGCTTAGGACTTTAGAACTAAATTAAATTATCATAGAGGTAATTTAGCTAATTAAAGTCAAGGACTTTAGGAATTAATATTAATATTTGATTATTGCAATTTATGGTTTTTGCAATTGACATCAAGTCAAATTAAGTCAGGTAGGAGAGAGAAAATTGCCTAGGGAACTAGGACTTTGGTGATTTAAAATCAAGATAATGCACCAAAATTGATGAAATTAAATAGGTGCCAATTTTGGGGTATTACATAATGCTCCCCTTTGCCAACAACTCTTCCAAATGAAGCTTAAGCTCACTCAACTCATGAGTAGTCATTCGGTATGGAGCTCTAGAGATGGGCTCAGCTCCTGGAACAAGCTCGATCTGAAAATTGATGTCACGCTTAGGTGGCATACCAAGAATCTCTTTCGAAAAGACATCAAGAAATTCCTGCAACATAGGATGATCTAGGGTCTTGTCTTCACTCTCCTCCTCATCAATCTCATTCAAAGTCACTGCAAACATCTGGCAACCCTTTCGCATACAATGTTTCAGTTGCATAGCTGAAATCATTCGGAGAGAAATAGAATGTGGGATACCCACTACCTGACACTCCTTGCCCTTATCATCCTTGCAATTGATGGTCTTCTTGCTACAATCGATGCTAGCTCCATGAGCTCTTAGCCAATCCATACCCAAAATGACCCCATATGATCCCAAAGGAATCACACGTAGATCTACTGAGGTAGTGAAACTGCCCAAATTCAATTCACATTTAGGAACCAAAGATCCTGCTACAACCCTAGCTCCTGAGGCTAATTCCACTTGCCAACTACTATCTTTCTTTGTAGCCACTAACCCATAATACTCAACTAAATGTGGAGATATGAAAGAATCATTAGTACCAGAGTCATATAAAATAGAAATGGGTACACCTCGAATAGTACTTATGGTCTCTACTACCATGCACTGATGATCTACCTATCGCTAATCCAATGCTACAAAAACTCTATGACCTCATCCTGCATCACCCACTATGGGCTCAGAAGCTGCTAATCTCTGTGAGGAAAACTAAGGTGGGCACTATGGACAATTCATAGCAATATGTCCAAACTACCCGCAGGTGAAACAACATGTGCTCCTGAAATTGCCTTTCGCACCAAAAGGCACACTAGACTAGTGGAAGTTGCCTCTGCTAACACTTTGTTGAGCACTCTGAGCTGGTTGAGCGGTCTGATTGTGCTTAAAGAACTTTCCATTGCGAAAGTTCCTGGATTAGGTACCACCACTCTAAGTAGAAGGAGGTGGAGGTGACTTAACCTGTCGCTAATTTTGGTTACCTCTATAGAAGTTTGAAGACTTCCTGAAGTTCCCACCACCATGAGACTGATTCCCTCTGAATCCTGATCTTGAAGGTCCACCAGCTGAAGCATCTAATTTTTGACCATGGCCCAAGGCTAAGTTAGCCTCCTTAAGTGTAGCCTTAACAACCACTTCCTTGAGGGTCTTAGGCTCAAAGAGTAAGACCTCCCCAATAATGCAGGCATTCAACCCCCTAACAAAGTGCTGTACCAATAAGGCTGTGTCCTATCCAAATCTAGTGTACTATTTGAGCTCAAAGAATTTGCACTCATATTCACTCACTTTCATAGTCAGCTGTCTCAAATTATGAAACTCATCGGCCCTCTATTTCCTCCATTGATCAGATAAGAAACATTCCCAAAAATGTTCCAAGAACAATTCCCATGTAGCTGTGTCCATTTGAAGACCTAGCTTCTCTTCCTCAATTTTCCACCATACTGCTGCAAAATCTGTGAGCTGTGTCACAACATATCTAGCTTTGGTGTTGCTGCTAAATGGGTGCATGGAAAAACTTCACTCCAAGGCTATCAACCATGTCTCAGCCTCAAGACCTGTACCCTTCCCATCAAAAGGAATAGGTCGTCCCCTCATAAGATCCCGCATATGGTTTGCTGCTACCACTGAAGGATCCACATTAAATTTCCTCTTTTGAGGACTCCTGGATCTTTCCCTCTCTCTCTCTCTCTCTCTCCTTCATTCCTCTGGGAATGATGTGAACCTTCTTGATTTGTTCTATCCTGATCAGGACCGAGACGAGCAAGGATTGCCTGAAGGAGCTATCTAGTATCGAGCCCATTGGACTCTCCCTGATGCTCATCTCCCTGTTCATCTCTCGACTGCTGGTGGTTACTGACTTGCTAGACACTGGTGGAGGGGCTAGGCTGCCTTTCCCTTCCACATCTACTATACCTACCTCTACCTCTGCCTCTGGCTGCTCTAGTTTTAGGCATGATTCCTGCAACATAAAGAAACCAGCAAAATCTCACAACATAGATCAAAACATAAACCAAGACAAGATGATCACAAGCAATAGTCTAAAAATAGATATGTTATATGTCTAAGTTTTGTTTCGAGTTTAAACTACACATAGAAAACTTAATGAGTGTACATACCCAGAGTTCCTAGTGTAGAAACTTGGCTCTGATACCAAATGTAACGCCCTGCCAGGGAACCCAAAAGAAACTAACCTAGAACATGATACTAAGTTTAGGTGAATAATTTATTTTTTCTAAAGTTTACAATTAAGATATACAATCACATGAATGCATTAACCATTATCTCACATAACACACATCGCATACATAGGTTACAAAACTAATGGGTCCCATGATGTAGTATTACTTTCTAACATAACTCATTAAATACATCAACAAATGATTCCATAAATTAAATACAACAATTACATCAAAATGATTGCATCTCATGAATAATCATAATTAATCCTAATAAACATACATCCACTGCACATGTCGTAGGGTATGCAGTAATCACCCTAACAACTGAATTACAATATCTAGATTAGGTATCACATGCGATACTCTAATACAAGATTTACAATAAAGAATACATAAATAAAGAACATCAAAGATGAAGTAACATAAGGAGTCCAACTGCAAGACACCATCAAGCACTGACACCAGGATGTCGAATCTTGAATGGTAAAGAATCACTACCACCCGTCTATGTAGAACCACAAAGGTCTACCCCACCGTGCTGAGGAGATAACATTAGACCCCAAAGGGATAATCAAGACAAATTAGGAAATACCACTAGGAAAGGAATCCTGATAGCTTACTAACTCAAGGTTAACAAGTATAGTATAGGTATGACTCACTATTCCAGAGGCAACTGACTCATGTAGAATAACTAGACTATTTGTAGAAAGGTGTCATCGTATACATCTAACCCTTGAGTCTTGTCCTAGTAATCTCTCTAGATCCTGACACTCAAGTGACCATACACAGAATCAATGACTTCTCATACTGATGAAGCCACCAACTATGCCAGAACACCCACCTCAATAGGCGGCAATCATCATCTCATCCTCATCTCAGTCTGTACTAGCACTCAAGCATGGGAGAGGAAACTATCTTATTAGGTTCATTTAATATCTCTCAATGTTATATTAGGTTACAACTTGTTTATAATAACTTACAATAAGTGATCTTGGCAGCCAGTTGTGGGCCCCGATGCTTATTGCAAGCCACCTCCTAACACATATCTAGGTAAACTACCCTAGGCTCATAGATCTCCACTAGATCAAATCAGATACAATAGATAGTCACACATCCAGAATCATCATAGAAACTAGGATTGACTACATAAACATAATCACTGAGTCACATAATACAACAAGAGCCTATAAGGTCAACTGGAACATAAACAGATCACACTCATGCCAAACATGATAAACAACATGAATAACAGATAATTTCCAAGCCTCTATATCTCCTAGGTCATCTAGTTCCCATAAAACTGACAAACCAATCATCTAGAAAAGATAAAACCATATTGAACGAAACAACCAATTTCAGTATAAATGATGCATACACGATCATACTAAAACTATCACATTGACCAAATCAACTAATAAAAATTTATCATAACATTAAACATCCATAGTTACTAGGTTATGATAACAGAAGCAATAGAAGAACGTAATCTAAAACTTAATAGTTCCACAAAAATATTTCTCTATCTAATATAGGACAAAAATTATTAATAAACTTTATTAATAAAAATTATCAATATTAAAAAAAATATTCCCAACCAATGTTTATATTGTTAATTACTAATATTTGATAAAACAAACTTATTACTAAATAAAACCTTTACTAACAAAATTATTATTATTAAACTAAATCTAATAATAACAAATAACATATTAAAATATCTTTAATTTAAAAGAATATTAATAAAATTAAACACGTTAATAATATTTATTATAACCAAATAATAAATATTAACAAAATATATTATAACATTTAAATAAAACTATTTTAACAAATTTTAATAAATAAATAAAAATGATTTATAATAATCGAATTTTAATAAAAACAAATTTTATAATTTAAAAATAAAAATAAAAATCAAATAACAAGTAATCTCGTGGGGGGGGCTTGTTGGTCCCCACCCATTGGCACTGTAGTCATAGACTGCCGCGCCACCCCTCCTTGGGGAACCTGTGTGCAACATGGTACACCACTACGGTGGTGTTGGGGAGTGGGGATTGGTGGCCCCATTCCCCATTAAACTTTGCATTATAATTTTTTTTTAAACAATTCAGATTTTCGTGCGACACTTTATAAGTGTCAAATCCATTTTTTTTAACATGGAAAGTTTTTTTTTTAATTAAAAAGAAAAGCCAGCAAGCAATAGGAATATTTCCAAAAATGGAATACACAGGTTGTAGGAAAAATTTTCCAGAAATGGAAATTTGTCTTTTAACTCACACAATGAATTTGTCTTTTCTTCTAATTGTAATTTCTCCTATAGTTTGCAAAACACATTAATAGTTATTAATGAAATTTTTTGTCAAGTTAACAAATAGTTTTCATTCTGTGGTAAATTTTGCTTTTGATTGTCATTTTTGACAGAGAGGGAATTTTTACACAAAATAGTGAATTTTCCCCCAAATTGAATTTTTGAGAACAACCCATTAATTTAATTTATTCATACTATAGAACTAACTATAGAAAGATTAATTTTTTCATTTTCTAGGTGCCCTAGGATGAATTTTTCCCCAAAAATTTCAGCAGCATAACACTACTATGCCAAGTCACAAAATAAAATAAAAGACATAATTTAAAGGGTTTCCTAATACCCATAATGAAGCATAATTGAAAAATAGAGCCACATCTATAAATCAAATTGAGCACATCTAAATAATGATAATTTTGTAAATGAAATTACAGTAAGATCAATTCAAGCCCTACCTCAATCCAATGCTAGATACTGAAACATAATGCCTGTGAGATGAATACAGTCCAGAACTGTAAAAGAAAAGCTCAACCTATAGGCTCTGAATCACAGTGCAAGAAATTCCCAAATCCAAAGCAAGCAATCTTCACCCAAAATTCATGCACAATCTCCAAAAGCTCAAGAACACAAAGAAAACATAAAACTCCCAAAAGCTCTCTCCAAAATTGCTCTCCAAAAATTGATTAACCAAAATGAATGTCAAATCCCCCTATTAGGGGTTCAACTCCAACAATCAAGCAAACCCTAGATGACTCACACATAGACTTCTAATCCAACTCTCTCTCTTTTGGTGAGAGAAATTACCAATTAATAAAATAAAATAAATTTAATTATACACAACACAACTTAGTCTCCTAAAGACAAGTTGTCACTTTTCCAAAACCAATCACTTTCATAGTAAATAAAGCACATGTTAATAATAAAAGCTATTATTAAATAATTTAAAATTCCTAACATCATTAAATCATGCTATAAATATTAATTTAATAACTATAGAAAAATTTCAAATAAATTTTCACAAAATTAATTAATTAATATCAAATATACTAATATTTGATTTTTAATTAATTAATGATCATAAAATAACATAGGAAATAAACTTAATATTATTTTCCAATATAATATTAAATTAATAACTATAGAAAATCGCACATACAAAGAACAATAAAACAAGACCATCAAATAAACATACCAACACAGAGATGGAATCCACGAACTTTGTCACCTGACAAATTTGGCTAAGGTGGTCAAACAGATACTTATCCAATAATTATGATAATTGGGCTTAGATTTAGGGTTTTTGGGTCCATCTATTACCTCCCCTCTTTACCATTGAGATGAGTATATTTTTGGGCACACTCACTCCTGCCAATTCAGGGAAGACAATGCCCTGTACCTACAAACCTATCATCACAAATCAAAGCATGTACATACAACATATAACAAACAATGGTAGGGTACGGTCAGTCATGTGGATCTCAACAAAGTGAGTAACTACACCTCCTTCCTCTACCATATAGACACATAAAATAGATACATACATATGAACACCATACACATGTTAGTATGGGGTAAGTACATCGTAATCCAACTGAAATATGAAGCATCTCAACATAATATATCAATATCCAAACATGGCATCATATGACATAATCAAAACCATAATCCAGATCATCAATAGTCACTAAAATAATAAAATCTGCCCACAACAATGTGGCCTAAAAGAGTATGGCATCTGAAAAACTGAAAGCAAAATATGGAGGTACTACACTATGAGTTTATGTATAGTTTGTTGGAAATTTGGCTAATGTGGATGCATAGATGTTGTCATTATGGCAACATATGATCTCTACTGAGAGCGTAGAATCTGGAATGCAAGTATGGCAAGTTGAAGGAAGAAATTGTCTAAGTATGGATACAGTGATCCTGACAGAGCACCCAATGAAGATTTAGTTGGGGACGTCCACTAGAGAAATATTTTTGTTTGCGCAGTTAACTAAAGCTTCTACAAAGCATGAGGATACCCCATCTCAGTGCGCATAAAGTTTGGAGCAGTATGGATGAATTTATTCAAAGTTTACCGAAGACAGTTTTGCAGACATAACAGTTTTGGAGACATTATTAGCAAA
Organism: Chamaecyparis obtusa; assembly: GCA_027943335.1. NCBI lineage: Eukaryota > Viridiplantae > Streptophyta > Pinopsida > Cupressales > Cupressaceae > Chamaecyparis > Chamaecyparis obtusa. Next base: position 411,217 of record BSBK01001623.1, on the reverse strand, counting down.
AGAGTTAAGGGATTATTTTTGCTTGTCAGAATAATGACTTAACATTATGAAGGGATGACATCCTAGATGTTTACTCTTGGATAAATATTTTGGAAGCTGACCATATAAAGTTATTAGCTCTAATAACTCATATATTAGGCATACTTGAAATGTAATGATAATGATGTGTTTTGTGAAAAGAAAGAAAAGGATAACTTGCGAAAGTTGTATATTGTGATAGCAGCAAAGGCTATTGATGTGAAGTTGTAAGCAGTACCATACTATAGTTAGCAACATTTTGTATTACCTATTTGGGCAGTGAGCTCAACTGGTGATCAGGTTTTGTAATCTAACTCCTAACAGGGTTAAGGCTTCTAACAAGGCCTAAAGTCCTTTAACCAGGACAGATCTACTCTATATTGTAAATTGACTCTTAATAGGGTCCAATATCCCTAACAAGATACTTTTGATTAGTGATCTTTGTGGGTACCATCCACACCGGGGTTTTCCCTTGGCTAGGGTTTCCTCGAGAACATATCATGTGTTATGAGTTCTTTCTATTTACTACTATGTTTGTTAATCAGCTTGATAATCTTTTTATGCACTAAAGTAATCTGTTATATCCATAAGTGGGCAAAAGTAAAAGTTTTTGAAATACTGATTCACCCCCCCTCTCAGTATTTCCTATTTCTAACAATTGGTATCAGAGGACAGTTACTTGGAGAAGGAACATTCAAGGAAAGCTTAGTAGCTTGAGTAAGATCTCTATGGATATGGATCAACTTCAGAAGAATCTTGAAGAAGCTCTTGAACAGATTGATATGTTTACTGATGAAAGAAACTCCTTAAGAAGAAAGTATGAAGATGAAAAGAATGCTATTGACAAATTAAAAGGTAAGATTGAAGATCTGAAATCTGAAAAGAAATTTGATATTCTTGTTGAAGATTGTGATGAATTAGAAAAAGAAAATGAGATCCTTAAGCATGAGCTAAAGATAGTAAATCTAAAGCTTAGTATGAAAGATGGAAATTTGAGATCTGATAATGAAAAATTGAAAATTGAGAATGAAGATTTGAGATCAAGACTTGAAAAGGTAACATCCAAATCTGAAAAAGTAAAAGTGTAGTATGTGGAACTTGAGAAGTATAATAAAATTGTGAAAGGTGAATTAACTCAATCTAAACAACAACTTGAAAGGCTATATTCAAATAGTGATAGGACTGAAAAACAAATTTCTTTTGGAGAACCATTCTTTGATAAGACTAGATTTGGATTTAGTATGTTTAGAACAAATCATGAAAGTAAGAAGCCAGATCTGAAGACATTTGAAAGTATTGAGGAAATGAAGCTAGATGAGAACACATTGGAAGATCCACCTAAAGAAGAACCACCTAGAGAGAAAGAAGAATCAAAGCAAGAAGAATCAAAATAGGAAGAATCATCTAAAGGTATGCAAAGAGAATTCAAAGGTAGATGTTTTGCTTGTAATACTATTGGACACATGAAGAGAGATTGCACAGGTAAGCAATTTAAACCTCTTAATGGACATTGTTATAATTGTCATGGTTTTGGACATAGAGCTAATGAATGTAGAAGACCTAAAGTAATTTTGAATAATTATGATAATAGAATGATTGGGAATACTAACAATGCAGATAAGAGATCTATTGAAGAAATGATTAAAAGAAAAGTGGTAGTATGTTTTAGATGAAACAAAGTAGGACATATTGCTAGAAATTGCAGGTCACAGATTAATTAGCAAGGACAGAGATTTGGAAACAATGGAATCATTTGTCAGATATGCAACAAGTTTGGAAACTCAGCAAGAGTTTACAGAATGAACAATGGAGGTTATCATCATAACCCTAACCCTAGGAACAATGCAAGAAGGAATGAAAATGTAGGAAACAAAGAGAAAGGTTGCTGTAGCAATAAAGATGAAGTAAAATTTGATAAAGGCATAGATCAAGGAGGCATATTCAGCACTAAAAGTAGTCAGGAAGGTAATGTAACTAATGGTAAGGATGAATCTTTACCTGACCCTTCTTTAAGTACTTAAATTATGTAAGTTTCTGTAGTTTAGGACTTAGGATTAGTGTAGATTAGGAATTTGAATGAGTTAAGTTTTGCGCAGTTAGATATAGGTTTGTTATGTTGTACTAATGCTATGGTTAAGTGCACAAAAGAAAATATTGTGTTTTTCGAGGTCGCAAAAAGGTTTTATGGTTGCAGGTTTGCAGAATTAGCTTTTTGAGGTTTTAGCGGCAAAATGAATGAATGTGATGTCAGATCAAGTTAATGTGAAGTGTTATAAGGTTGAAATCAAAGTTATCATGATTAAAAAGTGATTGAAAAGAGATTTGAAAGAAGAAAAAGTGAGTTGAGGATGATTTGAAGAAGTTTGGAAGTAGTTTGTAGCGCCGATCATACCAAAACCCTAGATTTGCAAAGTTGAGGTATTTTTTTTGATCTTTAATCAGTTGATAAGATGGATATTTCTATGGTTCATAATGTTAAGGATAAGAATAGACCTAAGATTAAGAAAGAACCAGTAGAACCAGTTGAAATTGATGACAGACTAGCACTATCATCCGTAGCAGACAAAGTATTACACATTGAGAATGTTAAAGGATATTTAGGTTGCAAGTTTGAAACTTTGGGAGATGTAGATTTTAGTGATGATTATAGGAAATTGTATAATCAAGACATGTCAGTTAAACTAGCTTATGAGCACCTAGAGAACAATGAAATTATCAATTATTCCATGAAGTATGAATTTAATGATGAGGAATGTACCAAGATCATTTTAAGTAGAATCCACAATGGGAAATTCTGGATGGAGGATAGAGTTATTGATATAACTACCGACCTAACTCATGATGTTACTAGATTATCAAAATTTGGAGAGATTCCACTGAATGAAAAGAACATGAGAAAGATTGTCTTAGACAATACTGGATCTAGTTATAATGGTAGAGGAATTGCGATAAGTAAGATTAAGCAAGATGATGTTAGGTACCTTTGCAAGATCCTAACATCTAAATTTTGTGGTAGTTCAAGGGAAGATGACATGGCTACAGGAATGGTTCATGTAGCTTATCTTATGTGTATTGAGAAGAAACAAGTAGACCTATGTGAAATTCTGAAAATTCAGTTATTTGAGAATTTAGAAAAGATTAAGAAGGCTAAGTACACACAGTTTAGGTTTTCATCTCTGATAACCTATATGTTTTTCCATATTTTGTGAAGATTTCCTTACATAGTTGACTAGAGTGACAATGTGAACACAATGGAAAGAATAAAATCAGTCTACATGAAGCACCTAATTGATAAAGTCAATGATAGTGTGAAGCTTGTATTGAAGACTTTTCAGAATATTGTTAAGAATAGATCAATGATTCCTCAATCCTTAGTTGAAAAGCATAAAGATGACATTTGTTTTATGGTAGACACTAATTTCACCTACATTGAAGCATTTGAGCCTAGAATGGAATTCATAGACCCTCTTGGCTATGAAATATCTGAAGCAGAAACAATAGGATATGTGAATAGACTGTTAAAGTGTGGGTTGGATGGTCATGCAAATAGGTTTGGAACCTATGAAGAGAATTTCAACTCTGCAATAAGTTTGAAAGAAAAGAAGCAATCTAGTAGGAGAGTTGAATCTACTATGAAGAAAATACTGAAAGAATCAGGTATGTCAAGTCATGAGTTTGACATAGCTAAGAAGACTGCAGAAACCTTGAAGAAAAGTGAAAATCTTGTAGTTCCACCTGTGGCATCTAGTGCAAACCCTGTTGATCCTATTGCAGTAAAGGTAAAAGTTGAAGTACCTGAAAAAGATGAAGGAGAAAAATCCTTTTCTCCTATTCCTAGCAAAAGAGTAAAAGTGAGTGCAACAGGTCCCGACAAGAGATAGAAAGTGATTGTACCACTTGTACCTAGAAAAGTAGCAGTAATTAAAGATGATGAAGAAGTTTCAATCAAGAAGAAAACTTGGAAACCAAGAATTGAAAGAGTTAATGAAGATATATTGCAGCATGGAGACTTCACTAAGATAAATAAATTCTATGATCTATATGGATCATTTGACAGATTGAATTTTGAAAATACAATGATTACACATATGATTTTGATAGATAAGAAACTTAGCACTATTCATGGTAAGATCCCAGAAGATTTGTATAACAAACTTGTGAATAGAAAATAGAGAGCACAAGAAGAGGACATAAAGATGAGAGAACATGTAATCAGACAGTTCTGTGAAGTTGAGGATGAAGATCATTTGAAGAGAATCTTGAAGCCTCTTGGAACTTTATTGAGAACTAAGAAAAGAACAATTCTTATAATGGGAGGCAAAAAGGAGGAAGTACAGAAAGAGACTGAGCAAGCAATAATGCAAGTTCTTGCAGATATAGTTGTAGGAAAGCATGTTCAATCAGATCCTCAGCAGAAGCAATCAGAGGAACCGCATGCAGAGGAAGTTGGTATTGAAGAAGTCCCATCTTCTTCACATATCAATATTGGCAAAGAATCAATGGACATTGAAGGAACCAAAGTGACACTAGAGTCAGATGATATAGTATTTGATGATCTAGGAAACATTGTTGACAATTTGGCTTTAGAAGAGCAAGAGAAGGTTACAGAATAAGAAAAGGATACAGAGGCAGTGGAAGCACTGGCTGTATCAGAATCAATTCCAGCAGAGTAGATAGTTAAAGGTAAACAAATTTTGACAGAGGTCACTACCCCTACTGCACCTGACAGTAAGAGGAGACAAATTGGTTCAATTTTTGAAGACATTGGAAAAGAGGTTGAAGATGATGATCAGCTTGAGTTCATCACATCTCTTAATAAAATTATTGGAAAGAATAAGAAGGTGATGGACCTTGAAGGCAAAGTTAGAGTTTTGACAGAGAAACTTGAGAGTGTGATCAACACTAAGGTATTTGAATCGGATCCACTTGAGAAAGCTAAAATGGTGATAAACTCTTTTGACTCTGAATTTTCTAACTTAAAGGATATTGCTAGAATAAAAGTTCAGGAAGCCTTTGAAGCAAAAATGCAACAAAATTTAAGTGTAAATATTCGAAATGATATTGGTAATTTGGATGTATGCATAAAGAATTTGAGGAAACATTTTGAGAATGGAAAGAGTTTGTATATAAAATGCACAAAATCAGAAATCCTAATAGCTGAAGAAGATAAGAAGATCAGAGAGAAGATAGATGCAATTACAGCTGAAACAAACACCTTGACAAGCCCAAATGTAAAGATAAGTTCTATAGAGAAGAACATAAGAAAGTTAAATGATGAAATCAGAATGTTAGCAAAGGAGAAGAATAGAAAGATGATCAGGATTAACATCTTGAGAGAGCATATCTCAATCAAGACCTCAATTGTTGAAGACCAAATTGAGCAATGTCTTTCAGCAAAGACATCTTTTCAGAAGTTTAGCTTTAATTCCCTGCAAGCTTGTCAGACAGCAGCATACAGATTGAGTACTCTACTCAATGTTGCTGAATCCATCAAGAAGATATGGGAGAAACATTTTGAATCATGGAAGTCAGATTTTGGCGACTATGTTGGAAGCCTACCGGCTTTGCAATAGCTGATAACAAGGTATCAAGTTTTTATTGAAATTTTTGTACACCCTATCTTTGTCATTGTTGTCAAAGGGGGAGAGATAGCAGAAAATTGATAATATGTTGAGGAAGGATACTCATAAGGGGAGCTATTATATGGAGTACAATATTGTGTATGTGTTGTATAACATTTGGCCACAATTTTGTGTAAGTGTTTTGAAGTTTTGTTTGCACACTTAGCCAATTTTCCCATGTGTTGCCACCAATGACAAAGGGGGAGATTGTTGGAAATTTGGCTAATGTGGATGCATAGATGTTGTCATTATGGAAACATATGATCTCTAGTAAGAGAACAGAATCTGGAATGCAAGTATGGCAAGTTGAAGGAAGAAATTGTCTAAGTATGGATACCGTGATCCTGACAGAGCACCTGATGAAGATTTAGTTGGCGACATCCACTGGAGCAATATTTTTGTTTGCGTAGTTAACTAAAGCTTCTACAAAGCATGAGGATACCCCATCTTAGTGCACACAAAGTTTGGAGTAGTACAAAGGAAGTTATTCAAAGTTTACCGAAGATAGTTTTGCAGACAGAATAGTTTTGGAGACAGTATTAGCGAAAGAGTTAAGGGATTATTTTTGCTTGTCAAAATAATGACTTAACATCATGAAGGGATGAAATCCTAGATTTTTACTCTTGGATAAAGATTTTGGAAGCTGACCATATAAATTTATTAGCTCTAATAACTCATATATTAGGCATACTTGAAATGTAATGATAATGATGTGTTTTGTGAAAAGAAAGAAAAGGATAACTTGGGAAAGTTGTATATTGTGATAGCAGAAAAGGCTATTGATGTGAAGTTGTAAGTAGTACCATACTATAGTTAGAAACATTTTGTATTACCTATTTGGGTAGTGAGCTCAGCTGGTGATCAGGTTTTGTAATCTAACTCCTAACAGGGTTAAGGCTTCTAACAAGGCCTAAAGCCCTTTAACCAGGATAGATCTACTATATATTGTAAATTGACTCTTAACAGGGTCCAATATCCCTAACAAGATACTTTTGATTAGTGATCTTTGTGGGTACCATCCCCACCGGGGTTTTCTGTTGGCCAGGGTTTCCTCGAGAACATATCATGTGTTATGAGTTCTTTCTATTTACTACTATGTTTGTTAATTAGCTTGATAATCTTTGTATGCACTAAAGTAATTTGTTATATCCATAAGTGGGAAAAAGTAAAAGTTTGTGAAATATTGATTCACCCCCCCCTCTTAGTATTTCCTATTTCTAACATAGTTGTTGTGGTCATTATGTGAAATTGGGTTTCTAATGAGTTTTGCTCATTCTCTTCTCCCCATGTTATTTTTTTTTTGGTTTTTTTGGTTTTTGATGGGGTTCCCTTATGTTGGAGAATTGGTGTGCTAGAGACTAGACCTTGTTGGGTTTTTTGTTCTCCTTTTGTGCCTGGTGAGGTCAACTAGGATTCATGTTCCAAGCTGGGTGAATCTGCTAGAAGATTGGTGGAGTTTAACTATTGGAATACTAAGACCACTAAGAGGGGGTGTGAATTAGTTATTTATTTTAACAAGAATGTTTCTTATTTAATAAGAACTTTAACACAATATTATGTTATGTTGCAACATATTATAGAAGAGCTATCAACATTATAAAATGATGCAACTAAGAAGGTCAAGACACATGTATAACACTTGGGACAAAGTTTGTTAGGATTTAGGTTCCATCAACCTTGTAAATCCTTAATTTATTATTTTCTTAATATCTTTTATAATTTACCCATAAGAGGTTGAACTATTTAACCAACAGTGGTGAAAGAGACCATATAAAGGAAATGTTAGTTTTACCATTTGTCATTTAGGAAAAAGACAAAATATCTAGGTGTCCCCTCTTGGAACCCTCTATTTTCAGGTATTTAAAAACTTGTTAAAGGTTTTAAGATAATCTAAGATAGTTTTGAAAACTATCATTAGATTCTATGATAACATTTATGATAGTTTATGAAAAATTAGTTACATAGGTGGAAATGCATGTGAGATGCCTTATGGAAACTATAAGAGCATATGTAAGAGGCTATTTTTTTGGGGTGGGTGTGAGGTTTTTCTAGATGGTTTTTTTTCCTATTTTTTTATGATACCACAATGGTATTCATCCTAACAAATTCTTATATATTGGGGCATTTGGGTTGGATTTATTAATTAAGTCTTCTTTAGTTTCCAGGGTAATAGAGTGTTGCTGAATTTCTACATAGGTCTAAAGAGAAGTGCATTGCTGTTGTATTCTTTATTGAATTAGTAATATACTTTCCTCTATTTTTGTGGTGGATTTATTTCTCGAAAGGGTTTCTCCACATAAATATGGTGTTTTATGTGCAATGGATTTCTAGTTCTTGCTTTTATTTTGTAATCACTTTATTAAGGGTTAATATTTGGTTTCATATTTTTATTAATATTCAATTTAAGTTCATATTTAAATATTTTTTCACCTTTTTTTACAACATTTTCTATTAGAGATAATATATTTGTTGAGGGAGGGGCATCTTTCTCTATATGTGTTGAAGGTTTTTATTGTAGTGGGAGCTTTTGTTTTGTGGGTTTCTTGTAAATCTGATAAATGTTGTATACCATGAACTCCACATCTCATAAACATATTGAGAAGTTTAGTGATACTAGTTACAATATGTGGAAGTTGAAAGTTGAATATCTCCTTGAAGAGAGAGATCAATGGTTTCCAATTTTGGAAGAAAAGAAACCAAAGGATTTTACCTTAATTATCAGATGCATAGTAGAAAAAGTTAGAAAAAAGGTACAAGGAACCATTTGGTTGTGTCTCTTAGACTCTATCCTTTTGAATGTCTCTACAAAATACACAACCTACGAGCTATGGAGGAAAATAGGTGATATCTATCAAACTAAGAGTTTTTCTGACAAGATATATTTGAAATGACATTTTTATTATTTGAAAATAAAAGAGGGTGACTTTATTGTAGAATATATAAATGTAATTAATTTTATTTTAGTTCATCTTTCTTCACTAGATTTTAAGATAGAAGATGAAAATAATTATTTCTTTCTAATTTTATCTTTGCCTAATTCTTGGGAAAATCTATTTGTTACCATATGTAGAAGTGGTGCAGAGCCTAAGATGGATAGTATAGTTCTTCTTCTTCTTTTAGAAGAGATGAGGAGAAATAATATGAATTTTGGCTCCCATGATGCCTTGCATGTGTGAGGAATGCCTAAGGAGAAAGAGGCTAAATATGATAAAAAGATGAAGGATAAGTCAAAAGGACATTCTAAGATCCTTGGAAAGAGAAGAGTGAAGTGTTGGAACTATGGTAAGAGAGGACGTGATAGAATGAAAAAAGAAAAGAAAAAGAAAATTGATACTTCTAAGGATAAGTCCTTAGATGATGTTGATTTTGACTCTTTACTTATTTCGGCTAATTTTTTTAGTAATGATGCTTGGCTTGTTAATTCATATGCTTCCCACAATATGAATCCTCACAAGGAGTGGTTTTCTAAGTATAAGGAATATGATGGAGGAGAAGTTTTTCTTTCTGATAGTACCTTAGTAAAGATTGTTGGAAAAGAAAAGGTAAAGTTTTGTTTCATTAATGGGAGTATTATTTTCATTGATAATTTTTTACATATTCTAGATCTTAAAAGAAGTTTCTTTTTGGTTTCCGAGTTAAATAATTCTAGAATGCATGTGACATTTGATAAGTCTAGTTGTAGATTGGTAAGGGGAAGTTTGGTAGTTGTTAAAGGATCTCAGAAAAGGACTTTGTTTAAGCCCCATGCTTCTAATATTTTTAATTTAGGTTTTGTGACTAGGACTAAAAATACATGTATGTTGTGGAAATATAGATTGGGTCACATTGGTGAAAAAGGTCTTAAGACTATTCTAGTTAAGAAACTAGTTGAGGGGATTTATAGTTATTTTGTAAGAGTAATTTTTGTGAGTAGTATGTGTTTGGTAAGAAAAATAGATCTTAATTTCCTAAAGGATTCAATAAAGCTAAGAGACTTTTAGAGATTATTCATTCAGATGTATATGGTCTAGTAGATGTTGACTCTTTTAATAGATCTCAGCATTACTTTTCCTTTAGTGATGATATCTCAAGATATTCTTAGTTTTATTTTATGCATTCAAAATCTCAAATTTTCACTAAGTTTATGGAATTTAAGGAAATGGTTGAAAATAAATCATATAATAAAATATAAGTATTAAGATCTATCAATAGGGGTAAATATTGCTCTAGGGAATTTGATGATTTTTGCAAACATGCAAGAATTGTTAGGAAAAAGACTACACCTTACACTCCCCAAGAAAATGAGATAATGAAAAGAATGAACCATACATTAATAGAAAGATCTAGGAGCATGTTAAGTAGTGCTAAGATAGATAAAGGTTTCTAGGAAGAAGTTGTTGGTACTGCTTGTTATTTGATTAACAGATCTCCTTGTAAATCTCTTGTTGATAAAACTCATAATATGTAGTTTGGTAAAATGCCTTTAGTTTCACAATTAAGGGTCTTTAGTTGTGAGGATTTTATTCATGCGCCTCAAGAGAAGTGATCTTAATTGGATCCAAAAGTGCATAAATGCATATTTGTAAGATATGGTGAGAATGTAAAAGGTTATAAGATTTGAAATCCTAAAAAATGATTTTTTCTAGAGATCTATTTTTTTAGGGAATTTAGAGTTGACTCATGTTAAGAACAACCAAAGGAAAAGTCAAATATAATGCATTTTGAAACTAAGCAAGAAGATTCACATGTGGAAGAATAGAGTGATGGACAAGAAGATGGAGAAGAAGAAGAGAGTTCAAGTGAAATTTTAGAAGGTTTAATTGTAACATAAGTTGATTATAATGAGAAAGAACAAGGGGAAGAACCTCTTAATCTACATTTGAGAAGGCCCACAAGATTAAAAAAAAATCTAGTTGATAGGTATAGACCACTATATTTCTATTGTGAATTTTCTTTACTTTATACTGACGATGAACCTAGATCTTATAGGGATACACTCTCTTATGAAGAAAATTAGTATTGGATGTAGGCCATGCAGGAGGAGATGATAGATTTGGATAGTTGTGACACATGCGATCTTTTTTTAGTTTGTCTAAAGGAATGAAAATCATTGTATACAAATGGTCATTTAAGAATAAATTTAGAGTATATGGTTAGTTAGAAAGGTACAAAGATAGATTGGTGGCCAAGCGCTACTCCCACAAAGGAGTTGATTTTGGTAAAATATTCTCTCTTGTTGCTAAGTTAACTTTTATTAGATTCCTATTACCCATTATTGCTACTTGTGATTTTGAGGTAAAGTAAATGGATGTTAAACCTACTTTCTTACATGGGGATCATGAAGAAGAGATTTATATGCGACAACCTAAAAGTTTTGTTGAGAAACAAAAATAAATTGGTTTGTAGGTTAAAGAAGTCATTGTATTGTTTAAAACAGTCACCTATAATGTGGTACCAAAAGTTTGATGCATTTAAAGTTGGCTTATATTAGAAGAAAATATGATCACTATATTTATATTAAGACTATTGATGATTAAGTTATTAGTTATTTTATTGTATGTTGATGACATGTTATTTATTGGTAACAACAAGGAAATGATTAAAGATATCAAAATTCATCTTTCTAGAATATTTGATATGAAGGACTTGGGGGATGCTAGATATATTATTGAGATGGAAATCAATAGGGATTAGGGTCACAAAAATATTTCGTTAATTCAAAGTAAGTATGTTGACATTATTTTGTAGAGATTTAAAATGTAAGACTATAAGCCTTTGAGTATTCTATTCTAGTTGGTACTAAGTTGAGTTTAGGCATGTGTCCTAAATCTGATGATGATAGTGAATATATGTCTAATATTCCTTATGCTAGTACCATTGGTAGTTTAATATATGTGATGGTTTGTACTAGACCATATAAAGCCCAAGTAGTGGGAGTTCTAAGAAGGTCTATGTCTAACCCTAGTAAAGAGCATTGGACTTTTGTTAGAAGGGTTTCAAGATATTTGAAAGGTACTTCTAATTAGTGTTTGATTTGTCATGGTACTGATGATGTGGATAATTCATTGGACATACAAGTTTTTGTTGAAGTAGATTGGGCATGTGACTTGGATAGGTGGAGGTCCATAAGTGGCTATGTGTTTACTTTGTTTGGAGGTGTAATGAGTTGGATGAGTAAAAGAAAACATAAAGTTACTCGTGCAAGAGCACACCAAGGCTAACCTCCATGCTTAGTAGTTTTTGGCTTGTACTTGACTCTATCCAAGTAAAAAAGAGTATATTAGTTTGTTTTAAGACCTTAGAAGGTCATTTTGTATGTAGGCTAAGTGATTTAGTCACTAGTACTAAGGTCACACAACTAGCCAATGTTAGTAGTTTTAATTCTTAGTGTTAATAGTTAGAGATTGAGTCTTTAATGTGTCTTAGGAACATAAATGTTGTTAATGGATGTTGTAAAGATGCCTTAGGGTCATTAAGTGAGTTGGTTCCTTAGAATATAGTGAGGATAGAGATACTAAGAAATAGGATCATGGCATAGAGAAAGTTGCCAAATGTTGTAAAAAAGTTGTCATGACAACATTTACAATTATTGTAAATGTTGCATGCAACTCGGTTATCCTTGGATTCCCTTGAGTTTAGGAGATGGTGATTAGAAAATAAGCCCTAAAATGAAGGAGATTGCATCTACTATTAGCCAAGAATCAAATCTCGAGAGGATACATGCATTGTAATAGTTTTGAGTTTGTTAATAGAGCTCTGCAACAGTGTTACCAGGAATATCCCAAGCTTTTGAGTTGACAGTCGTATCTTATGGATTGAAAGTGCTAAGTTAGTGATTTCATAGTGTTATTTAGGATATTTTAAGACTTTTTCATTTGATAAGAAAGGTGTTTTGAGTAGTTTTAGTGCGTCGGTTAAATTATTTTAGTTCTAGAGTTCTCACTGGTCCTATTCTGACTAGTCCGAGCATTCATGGCTCCCCCATGAAATATAACCATGGGAAACACCTAAGGGTAGATGGAAATTTTAGGGGATTCATTAGTGTACATATGTCTAGGATTAGGAGTTGTCAAATTTTGGAGAGCTATTTTTAATGCTAGGCCCTAGGTGAGCAGACAAAGCCCGGTTAGAGGTCTAGGTTGTGAAAGATTGAAGATATATTGTAGGGTAGGAAAGTAAAGTATGGCTATGAGAATTTTTCTGGAAGGTGTTCATCATATCTAAACATCCTATGAAGATTGGGTTCATACTAATCATTTACATTGAGTTTTGGGAAAGATTTCTACTAGGATACAGTCAGTCCTAGAAAGTAGGTCAATTAGCCCTGTTTGCCCTAGATTGTAGGAAGATGGTGTACAGAGGCTTCCAGGACCTAAAAGTTGTAGAATGTTTAGTAAGATCAAAAATTGTATCTGAATCCCCAATTGGTTTTTCAAGTTTTTTGGAAAAGTTTGAAAAGAAAGGCCAAAAGCCTCTGCAAAAGGCTATAAGGATTAGGCCTATTTTGAGGTCTCTAAATGATGAACTATTGAAGCCGGTAAGATTATGATTCAAGATCCTTCCAAAATGGATCAAATGAACCAAGTTATGAATGTTTCCACAAGGATGAATACCCCTACAATGAAGATTGGAGCTTGTGAAGAACTGGCACTTAGAGCTTTCTAAGTGAGTGAGGAGAATTGAACTATCTATAGGGTGTTAGTCTTCTATGGTGAGGAAAAAGAGTTAAGAAATCTTAGAGAAGAGTTAGGATTGGTGTTATATAATCAACTAAACCAATCAGGACCTAGAGGAGACTAGGTTCCTAGAAGAGACTAGCTAGGTCTCTTAGATGCAGTGCAAGCAAGTCTTGGAACACTCACATCATATTGGTATCAGAGCTTGAATTGATCAGCCTTGTGGTGGATGTTGCAACCTATTGAATCAGTAGGAGAAAATACACCAATTGGACCAAGAGAAGACAAAACCATGGTGATTAATGCTGAGTTAGACAAGAAGGTTGGGGAACAAGAAGAAGATAACAAGTTGTTAAGGGAAAGACTAGCTCAAATGGAGCAGCTCTTGGGTGAAGTCCAAGACAAAGTTGATAAGGTCAAGGACAAGATTGACCAAAAGGAAGAAGCTAAAGAAAGGGAGAATGAATTAGAGTTGGAAGAGGAAGCACCAACACCTAACCCTGTTCTTCCTAAAGAGCCATTCTTAAAGGCATTGAAAACATTGAGTGGCAAAGCTTTGGAAGGTGTGCCACTATTTAGTGGACAAATGGATCTAGATTCAGTAGTGGATTGGATTGATAGCATTGAGAACCATTTTGAATGTGATGGTATCTTTGAGGCACAAAAGGTTGTTGTGTCCAAGTCTAGACTAAGAGGTTCATCTATTACTTGGTGGAAGTTTGAGCAAACCGAGAGGGAAAATGATGAAAAAGGTCCTATAGTGACATGGAAGGGCATGGTATCCAAAGTGAAGAAGACCTACCTTCCTGATGACTATAAATTTTAGCTTCATAGGAGGAGACACAATCTTAAACAAAAAGATTTAGATGTCCAAGCATACATCGAGGAGTTTCAAAAGCTATGTTTGAGATCTAAGGTGGTTGAAGAGGAAAGCATTAAGCTTGCAAGGTACTTGAATGGCCTCAAATGGTCTATTCAATAAGAGATGAGTCTAGTGAAGTTCAAATCCATTTGCCAATGCTATAAAATGGCCTTGAAGATAGAACATAAAAGTAAAAGGAAACAAGAAACCTCAAAAGGAAAAGGTAAAGGCAAGGATAGTAGAGGTCAAAGAGGTGGCTATGGTGGGAGAAGTTCTAAATCAAGGACTCAAGGAGACATAAAATTCAGTGAGAAGCAAGAAGGAAGCTCAAGTAGAGGTGGTAGAGGAAGAAACTCTAGCTCTAGAGGAAGAAGTTGTGGACAAGGAGGAAGAGGCACCTACTTTGCTAATATGAAGTGCTACCATTGCAATCAAATGGGGCACCCTACCTATAGATGTCCAGAGAAAGGTGGCTCTTCACAAGGAGGTGACAAGAGAGCTAACCTAGTCCAAGATGAGTCTAATGCAGTAGGGAAGCATGCTAAAGTACCATTGAATTCAGAAGAGGGAGATAACCTCATGATGAGGAGAACTTTGATCAAGGAGACAGTGAAGGAGGAGCCAAGCCAAAGGAGGTCTCTGTTTAGGATTAAGTGCAAGATGATGGGGAAAGTCTACAGGGTCATCATTGATTTAGGCTCTACTGACAATATTGTGTCAAAGGAAGTAGTCAGCAAGCTAAAGTTAACAAGGATACCCCACACCAATCCTTACAAGGTCACTTGGCTCAATAAAGGCCAACATGTGTTAGTGAATGAACAAGCATGGGTTGAGTTCTCCATTGGAAGGTACAAAAACAAAGTTGTGTGTGATGTGTTGCCTATGGATGCATTCCATTTTCTCCTAGGTAGACCTTGGAAATTTGACCACCAAGCCATACATGATGGAGGGAAGAATTCTTATTCTTTCAAGAAGGACAATGTAACCTTCAAAATACAGTCATTGTTGGAAGATGCTGAGGTGAAGACAGTAGGTCCAAATGTACTTATGGTGGGTGAAAAGGATTTCTTACAAACCATGGAAGAGAGTGAAGGTGTAGGCTTTGCATTGGTGCTAAGACCAAAGGAGTTAGATGAAGACAAGGTGGCTAAGAAGGTAGAATTACCAAAGGAAATTCAAGGTATGTTGCAGACTTACCAAGGTATTGTAAGTGATGGACAACCATCATCCTTACCCCCTAAAAGAGCCATAAGTCATAGGATAGACCTTATCCTAGGAGCTACCCTACCTAACAAATCAGCCTACAAGATGACCCCTCAACAAAATAAGGAAATAGCAAGACAAATACGACAACTCCTAAACCAAGGCCTAATTAGAAAGAGAATTAGTCCATGTGTCATACCCACTATACTTGCACCTAAGAAAGGAGGAACTTGGAGGCTTTGTACTGATTCAAGGGCTATCAATAGGATAACTATAAGGTATAGGTTCCCTATCCCTAGGATTGAAGACTTAATGGATTGTCTAGGTGAAGCTAAGTATTATAGCAAGATAGACTTGAAGAGTGGCTATCACCAAATAAGAATACATGAAGGAGATGAGTGGAAAACAAACTTCAAGACCAATGAAGGGCTGTATGAATGGCTTGTCATGCCATTTGGATTATCCAATGCCCCCTCCACATTCATGAGGCTCATGAATGAAGTTCTCAAAGAATACATAGGCAATTTTGTAGTTGTATATCTATATGATATACTAATCTATAGCAAGACAAGGAGTGAGCACCTAGAACACCTTGAGGTTGTTTTCAAGAAGCCACATGATGAGAATTTGGTGATCAACTTGGAGAAGTGTGAGTTCATCAAAATAGAGCTAGTGTACCTTGGATTTGTCCTATCACATGACAATCTAAAAATGGACAAAAGTAAAGTGGAGGCTATCATGAATTGGCCTACTCTAAGGACAACAACAAAGGTAAGGAGTTTTCATGGCCTTACACAATATTATAGGAGATTCATAAGGCAATTTAGTGCAATTTGTGCTCCTATGTTAGATACTATCAAGGGAGGAATGAAAACCAAGTTTTTATGGAATGAACATGCTAATAAGAGATTTGAGTTGCTAAAGGAGAAGATAGCTACCCAACCTATTTTAGTGTTGCCAAGCTTTGAGAAGCTTTTCACCATTGAGTGTGATGATAGCAATGTAGCAATTGGGGCTGTTCTAAGCCAAGAAGGTAGACTAATGGCTTTCCATTTAGAGAAGTTAAGTGAAGCCAAGAAGAAGTACTCTTCTTATGACCTAGAGATGTATGCATTGGTTCAAGCTCTAAGGAAATGGAGGCACTACTTGCTTCCCAAGGAAGTTATTGTGTATTTAGACAATCAAGCACTTAGTTTCCTGAATTCATAAGAGAAGTTGAGTCACAAGCACATGAAGTGGGTTGAGTACCTACAAGCTTATACATTCAATATCAAACACAAGAAAGGTGTCCTCAATAAGGTGGCAGATGTGTTGTCAAGAAGAGCTCTCACAATTTAGGAGATTTAGTTGAAGAGCATGGGAATAGATCATTTCAAGGATCTATAAGGTGATGATGAGGATTTTGTAGACATATATAAGGTATGTGCTGAATACAAGAATCATTTTCATAGTAGATATGCTGAGTATACTTTGAAAAGTGATATTTTGTTTAAGGGGAATCAACTATGTGTTCCTAGAAGCTCCATTAGAGAGAATTTAATTCAAGAAAAGCACAACGGTGCTTTGAGTGGTCAATTTGGGATCACTAAGACTCAAGAACTTGTTTCAAGGTTCTATTATTGGCCAAGGATGAATCTAGATGTTAGAAGTTATGTGGAAGGTTGTGTGGCATATCAAAAGGCTAAAGGCAATTCTACAAATGTAGGCCTTTATCAACCACTACCTATTCCTACTAGGCAATGGGAATTCTTGAGTATGGATTTTGTAGTTAGGTTACCCAAGATAAGACAAGGTATGGATAGTGTCTATGTGGTTGTGGATAGATTCAGAAAGATGGCTCACTTTGTGCCATGTAAAACCACTAATGATGCTAGTCAAATAGCCTCTCTTTTCTTCAAAGATATAGTGAGAATCCATGGGTTACCTATCAATATTGTGTTAGATAGAGACACTAAATTCATGAGTCATTTTTGAAAGACTCTTTGGAAAAGGTTAGGCACTAACTTGTCCTTTGGATTGGCCTACCATCCCCAAACTGATGGTCAGACCGAGGTTGTCAATAGAAGCCTTGGAAATCTACTAAGGTGCTTGACCAAGGAGTATGGTCAACAATGGGTTTAGTTGATTGGGCAAGCTAAATATGCCTACAATGATACTATCAATAGATCAACAAGGAAAATTCCATTTGAAATAGTGTATGGACTACATCCTAGAGGTGTCTATGAGTTGGGAGATTTGAAGGATGGAGTGAAAGGAAGTGGATATGCTAATGACTTTGCATATGCTATGGAAGAGATACACGAAATAGTGAGGAAGACTTTGATAGAGAACACCATGAAACACAAAGCCAAGGTGGATGAAAGTAGAAGGATAGTTGAGTTTAATGTTGGTGACTTGGTTATGGTGCATCTTAATAAGTGAAGATTGAAAAAGGGAGTACCTCACAAGTTACAGATGAGGAGGATAGGTCCATGTCCTATTTTGGCAAAGTATGGTGATAATGCATTCAAAGTTGAGCTCTTGGAAGATAGTGGGCTATCTCCTATTTTCAACATTGCAGACTTAGTCCATTAGAAAGGACCACAACAAGATATGGATCAAACTCTTCATGAAGTGATTAGAGATGTGGAAGATTTATAGTTACCTACTGCTCTAGTCAAAAGTGTTGACAGTGTGTTGGACACAAGGGTCTATAAAAGGACTAGAATTAAAGAGTATAAGGAACATCTCATAAAGAAGCATGGGAAAATGGATGCTGATGCAGTATGGATAAAGGAGTTAGAGTTCTAGAAGATGGGAATTGATCCAGGCATCCTCAATCCAAGGGTGGATTGATCTTTTTATTTTGGGGAGGATGGTACGGGAGCACACCAAGGCTAACCTCCATGCTTAGTAGTTTTTGGCTTGTACTTAACTCTAGCCAAGTCAAGAAGAGTAGATTAGTTTGTTTGAAGACCTTATAAGGTCATTTTCTATGTAGGCTAAGTGAGTTAGTCACTAGGACTAAGGTCAGACAACTAGCCAATGTTAGTAGTTTTAATTCTTAGTGTTAATAGTTAGAGATTGAGTCTTTAATGTGTCTTAGGCACATAAATATTGTTAATGGATGTTTTAATGATGCCTTAAGGTCATTAAGTGAGTTGGTTCCTTGGAATCTAGTGAGGATAGAGATCCTAAGAAATAGGATCATGGCATAGAGAAAGTTGCCAAATGTTGTAAAAAAGTTGTCATGACAACATTTACAATTATTGCAAATGTTGCATGCAACTCGGTTATCCTTGGATTCCCTTGAGTTTAGGAGATGGTGATCATACAAAAGGCCCTAAAATAAAGGAGATGGTATCTACTATTAGCCAAGACTTGAATCTCGAGAGGATACATGCATTGTAATAGTTTTGAGTTTGTTAATAGAGCTCTACAATAGTGTTACCAGGAATATCCTGAGCTTTTGAGTTGACAATCATATCTTATGGATTGAAAGTGCTAAGTTAGTGATTGAATAGTGTTCTTTAGGATATTTTAAAACTTTTTCATTTGATAAGAAAGGTGTTTTGAGTATTTTTAGTGCGTCAGTTAAATTGTTTTAGTTCTAGAGTTCTCACTGGTCCTGTTCTGACCAGTCTAAGCATTCATGGATCCCCCATGAAATCTAACCATGGGAAACACCTGAGGGTAGATGGAAATGTTAGGGGAGTCATTAGTGTACATATGTATAGGATTAGGAGTTGTCAAATTTTGGAGAGCTATTTTTAATTCTAGGCTGTAGGTGAGCAGACAGAGCCCGATTAGAGGTCTAGGTTGTGAAAGATTGAAGATATATTGTAGGGTAGGAAAGTATAGTACAGCTCCAGGAATTTTTCTGGAAGGTGGTCATCATATCTAAACATTATATGAAGATTGGGTTCATACCAATTATTTACATTGAGTTTTGAGCAAGATTTCTACTAGGATATAGTCAGTCCTAGAAAGTAGGTCAATTAGCCTTGTTTGTCCTAGATTGTAGGAAGGTGGTGTACGGAGGCTTCCAGGACCTAAAATTTGTAGAATTTTTAGTAATATCCAAAAGGGTATCCAAATCCCCAATTTTTTTTGTAGGTTGTTTGGAAAAGTTTGAAAAGAAATGCCAAAAGCCTCTGCAAAAGGCTACAAGGATTAGGTCTATTTTGAGGTCTCTAAATGATGAACTATTGAAGCCGGTAAGATTATGATTCAAGATCCTTCCAAAATGGATCAAATGAACCAAGTTATGAATTTTTACACAAGGATGAAGACCCATACAATGAAGATTGGAGTTTGTGAAGAATTGGCACTTAGAGCTTTCTAAGTGAGTGAGGAGAATTGAACTATCTATAGGGTGTTAGTCTTCTAAGGTGAAGAAAAAGAGTTAAGAACTCTTAGAGAAGAGTTAGGATTGGTGTTAGATAATCACCTAAACCAATCAAGACCTAGAGGAGACTAGGTTCCCATAAGAGACTAGCTAGGTCTCTTAGATGCAGTGCAAGCAAGCATTGGAACACTCACATCAGTTACATTGTCCACCACCAAAGAAAAGTATATGGTTTCTACACATGCCTATAAGGAGGTAGTTTGGTTGTAGATACTTAGTAATGGTATTAGTTTTTATTGTAGGATAGTGAGAATCGGATGTGATAGTTAGAGTGCTATATGTTTGGCCAAAAATGCTATGTATCATTCTTGTACTAAATATGTTACATTGTTTAGTACCAATTTGTGCGAGAAATGGTTGAAAGTGGACATGTATTGATTGAAAATTTAAAACTTTGGATAATGTTGCAAATTCTCTCATGAAGCTAGGGACCAGGGATAAGTTCTCTTAGTGCAGGAAGATCATGGGCCTTGATCACTCTACTTGATTCATATTTTGTAATTGTATGGGGTAATTTACAATGTATTATGTCAAGTGGGAGAATATTAGGATTTAATTTCCATAAACCTTCTAAATAATTAATTTTTTATTTTCCTAATATCTTTTGTAATTTACCCATAAGAGGTTCACCTGTTTAACCAACAATGGTGAAATAGACCATGTAAAGAAAAAGTTACCTTTATGTCATTTGGGAAAAATAAAAAAATAGCTAGGTTTCTCATCTTGGAATCTTCTATTTTGAGGAATTTGGACACTTTTTAAAGGTTTTAAGAGAATCTATGACATTTTTGACAAGTTTCATAAGATTCTATGACAACACTTATAATAGTTTATCATGACAGGTTCCTTACACATGTGGACATGCAAGTGAGATGCCTTATGATAGATGTAAGAGAATTTGTAAGAGGATATTTTTTAGGAGTGGGCATGAGTTTTTTATAGGTGGTTTTTTTTCCTATTATTTTATGATACCACAATGGTATTCATCCTCATAATTTCCTATAAATTAGGGCCTTTGAGCTAGAGTTAATCATTTAGTCTTGTTTAGTTTCCAAGGTAACAAAGCATTGCTAGATTTCTAGACAACTCTTTAGAGAAGTGTACTACTATTGTATTCTTCATTGTATTATTAATAAATACTTTCTTCTCTTTCCATGGTGGAGTTTTTTCTTGAAAGGGTTTCTCCATGTAAATTTGGTGTATTATGTACAATGGTTTTCTAGTTGTTGTTTTGATTTTGCAATCACTTTATTAAGGCTTAATATTTGGTTTTATATTTGTATTAATATTCAATTTAATTTCATATTGCAAGATTTATTCACCTTGTTTTAGAGAAAATATTTGAGTGTAAAACCCTTGTGTGTGTGTGAAAATTGTACCTGATCTATAGACACAACACTTCAGTAAAACATTAGAGGTTAGCTATAATCAAAATCGTGCAAAATTGAAATCTAATTTAACCAAGCGATTTACTGCCTTCTAGTAGGTGCGAGATTAATGTTCTCAGATTGGAATCGAGATCAGTGACCTAGACGACACCTAAATGAAGGATTTGAATGCAAAACTGATATGAAATATGAATGCAATTAATCTATTTTTTTGATAGTTTCTATGTAATAATATGATGAAAACTGATATGAATCTATGCTAATATGAAAATTGATCTATAATATGCTAATCTAGAAATGATATGATATGAAAATGAAAATTCTAACAATAATATGAAAGCTATGAATTTGAAATTGATCTCACAAAGCTTCGAATCCTCAAATTTATCTTTCAAGCTCCAATTGTGCAAATTCTCCAAATCTGATATGCTATGATTCCTGTAGAGTAAGTTTGCAATTTGCGAGATATATTATGAAGAGCTGAGCCTTGGTTTTATAGAAATCTAGGGCTTTGGAGGTGCATGAGAAAAAGTCATAAATCACTCAAATAACTCAGGTTGATTTTTGAGTTATCTGATAATAAAGATAATTAAGTCACAAAAATCATGCAAAAGCACAGTTCAACTCGAATTAGAAGTTTAGATCAACTTTAAAGCTCAAAAAGATGTTGAGTTTAAAAAAGCTAACAACTTGCATTGATTTTCCAATTTGAGTTTAACTGGTCCTTGAATGTGCACATGGATAATTATGATTTAATAAATAAATAAAGTGATTTATGCTCAACTTAACTGATTTTTGAAATAAAATAATTAATTTATGGGTTAATTAACTATTTTATCAAACTTTTATTAAAAATTATATTATTAAATAATGACAACCTGCTTTAATCAATTAAATAAGAATTTAATCAATTATTCATAAGATATTAGATTTATTGTCAAAATTAAATAATACAATTAATAATAGATAGAATTAAATTTAATTACATAATTAAGTGGCAAGATATTAAATCTAATTAATTAAATATGAAAATATTCAATTAATCAAACTTAGGATAAATGTGATTTATCACCAAATAATCATTAAATTAAAGATAATTAAGATAATTAGGAATATTGCTAGGAATATTCCCCGATGCAAAATTTAAGATAATCAATTAGGATTCGATGATGTTTAGACGTGCCTTAGATTAGGAATTTGATGTCAATTTTGTTCGATTTGTTGATATAGAAGATTAATGAACTTATAGCCCATTTTTGGGGTATTACATTTTGCCCCTCTTTGAATTACTGTGCGAAGCGCAGTGGTTCAAAGAAAGTCTGTGTTTGATAGACATATGAAAATGATTCGAAATTGATAATTGATATGAGACAAAAGCTAATTGATATTGATTTGATATGGAGATAATAGGTCCTTAATGACCAAAGATAATGTTCACTATAACAGCAAATGAACCTATGATTGTGAAAAAGTGTCAAAATGCCCGATTCCAAACCTTAGGATTGCAAAGAAGTGAGTGACCAGTTCTAGACTCGATTGTCTTAGCAGAACTAGCAGGTATCACATTTGAATCCTTCAGTTGTTGAAGAACCAAGGAAAGAACACTATGATTCGATGGTTACAAAACTGATATAGTTTACAAGATTAGGAGAATACCAGATTGATATGGATCTTGATGAATTTGATATGCCCCAAGTGATGATAGATTTGCCCCGAGTGATGAGGTCTTTTTTGATGAATCAGTAACTAGACGTGATTGTTTGTCTTGATCACTAATGAAAGATATTGATAGAAATTGATTTACAAACTTTGAATGATGTGCAATACCATGCCCCTTTCAGGATTAAAATTGAAATCTGATAAGAAAAGTCAGCGTTGATAGTTTAGAAGCATGTAAATTGATTTGAGAAGTGGTTAAACACGTCTAGGAATGCATTCTGCATCATTGGACAGTCCCGAAAGACCAAGTTTGACTAGGTTAAACCATGAGTTGACCATAGTTGACCAAGTTGAAATTTTGATAGTTTGATGTAAGATAATCAGTTAAGTTGAATACTGGATTTCTGTGATGATCGAAGGTCGAATATGCAAGCAGTAGACTGTCCTAGGCCCAAAAATTTTAAATCACGATTTTGACATAATAAACGATCTCAGATTTTGATTTTGATCCCAAAAAAGGATTATACTTGTTGTTTCATTGGAGGAACCTTCGTGTAAGATTCAGCTCTTATTAGATTTGAAGATGCAATTTGAAGAATCATTTAAGCATTGAAGTTCGTTTAGCCATTGTGAGATCATGCAACATGAAAAATGCAAAGAGACATGCAAAATGAAATGCAACCTAAGACCTAGGACCTAGTCACTGATCATGTGTCAATTTGTTATCATCATTGAAATTTTAGGTAATCGGATAAATCAATACAATGCCCACTAGCTATGAAACCATAGACATATGAATATCAATTTGTATGTGCAAGAATCAATACAACACCCACTAGTCAACAACCATGGATATATGAATATTGATTTTATTTTCAGAATGTTGGATTAGATATAAGCACCAAGGCATAAATGCTAGGATGACCTGAATATCACATCCATTTTGATATAGCAATTTGTACAAGCATCAAAACATAAATGTCATGATGACTTGAATATGCCTTGCGTGACAAATACATCAAACAGCTAAGAGATTATTCTAAATCCAATGTGAATTACCTGTAGTGACCCTTTATTGTTCATAGCCTTAGGTAAGATTGCATTTCACAGTAGGAGAAAGAACTCACTCAAAAGGACAATAGTTAGATCAAACTTCCTTGAATTTTTTGGGTATCAATGGTCGAGGTACGCATGGCCATCCAATTCGAGATAGAGGCTCTTACAGTCAGACACCATTTCAATCCAGAATTTTCAAAGTTGTTATATTTTCACATACAAGTAGAAGACAAAGAAAAGATTATGCCCCCAGTCATCACTCTCTAAATCCTGTAAAGGACATCATCAAAGGGCTCAAAGGGACACAATATGTAAAAATCTCAATGTGAATCAGTAAGCATACAAGGAGATAAAAGCATGTAAAAAAAGCATAGATTGTTTTCAGTTTTCAGTTTGATGTTGATTGCATTGTTGTAGATGCAAAATTCTTTCGGGAGACAAGACTGACTGATTGACTCACATGAAGCTTCAAAATGACTCTGAATAGATATCATACATCTAAGATACACTAGAGACCATAGGATATGACATTGATTGCCCCCAAGTTTGAACATTGATAGGATACAGACACTTGAGTAGATTGGTGGACAAACTGACTTATTGAAAACTAGAAATGCAGAAACAAATCAAGAGATATGTACAAACTAAAGCAAGACTAAAAGCTGGGAAAGACCAAGATTGCACTGATAGATGGAGAATTTTGAAACAAGTGGCACCCATTTGCTGAGTTTTCACCATCTTGGCAGAGATTCTATTTTTGCTACCAAGGCACTTGTTTCCAAGTTTTCACCAAGGCATTTTTTTTTTCAATTTTTTTGTACTTTTGATATTTTTTACTTTTTTTGTGAATCATCAAGGCACCTATTGCTAGGTTTTCACCAAGATGTTCATTTTTTAAAGGACTTTTTCTAATTTTTCTAATTTTTTCAAGACATTTTACCATAGACTGAATGCCTTAGGTGTAGAATTTCTTTAGATGGAGAATGTTGATTGGTTCTCGGAGCTGTTCTCCTTCAGTCATTGAGAGTTGATAGGCACCAAAGCCAAAAGTAGCAGTGATTACAAAGGGACCTAGCCAGTTGGGTTTGAACTTCCCCTTGCATTCTCGATGTGATTGATTTTTAGGATTTTCTCTCAAGACTAGATCACCAACCTGAAATTCTCTATGTCTGACTTTCTTGTTGTAGCCTCTAGACATTCTCTTCTGATATACTTTGAGATGATCATACACTACTTGTCTTCACTCATCTAGTAGTTCAAGTTATTGCAACCTAGACACTCTGTAGTCATCATCAGTTACTACACCATGCATTCTGATTCTTAGTGATGGGATTTCAACCTCAATAGGTAGTACCACTTCATACCCATAAACTAAAGTGAAAGGTGTAGCCCCTATAGGCATTCTGATACTTGTTCTGATACTGGTTCTGATACTTGTTTTGATACTGGTTCTGGTACTTGTTCTTATACTTGTTCAGATACTTGGTATACTTGATAGCATCTTTTTCCATTGCAAACTCCCAAACAAGATCATATCATGCAGTCCCAATGTCTAGCAAGGTGGAGAACAAGAGGGATTGACAAGCTGGTGGAAGAGATGGAAGACAAGAGAATAAAGGATAATGAAGGGAAGAAATCCTCAAGGGAAAACTCCTCAAGAATACCCAAGCTAGGGAAAAATTGTCATGTAAAGTGAATTTGGACAAGCAATGAAAGGCTAGCATAGGATAAGTCACAAAAGTGTAATGCCAGAGTAGAAAAGGATGCAGTCCAAAAGAGTAGACATGTCAAGAGGCTTCATAGCATTGTGTTTTAATCTTTCTTTTTTTTTATTTTTATTAGATCAAGACCAAAGGGGAAAAGGATAGCGATAGGTGAAAATGAATGGAGGAAGATGGATATGAAGGCTAAACATGGAAGGAATGAAAGTAAGATCATCGTAAGATAGCTCACAAAATAGCCAAATGTTCATGTATAGATCAACATTGTTAAGATCAAAGAGAGAAGATGGAATGGATGAAATATGTAGAAGAACTACTCATGACACCTGTTTGCCAGGTTTTCATCATGGTACTTATCCAAGGCACCACAAGGGAGTGGTTTTCACCATAAGATGAATTTATTTCTCTTTACTTTCACTACCAAAGTGCCTGTTTCCAAGTTTTCACCAAGGCACATTTTCATTTTTTTTTCATTTTTTTTTTTTTGGAAGAAGGCAAGCTTTTTAGATAGTGCTCCTTGAAAGGATAAACCATGATATGCCAAGGATTCAAAATGATATGCTCAAAGATGCTGATAGGGAAAGGGAGATGGAAGAGAAAATGGAGGATAAGGTTTTATGTAAAGCGAGTGAGGTTGGAAGATAGGAGGAATAGGCAAGTGAGGAAAAGGGATAGGAGGTAGAAGGATAATGAATGGAAGGATTGTGAAAGGGTAGATGGAAAGGAAGGCAAGATCAACATCAACACACACCTTGAAGCATGGCAAGAGGATGGAGGAAATGTGAATGAAGGAATATGTGAAGGAATATGGCAAATGGATAGCAGAGGTTGCGGTTCAGGCACATGGAATGGAAGAATGTTTTTGGAGGGAGATGAAGTGGAAGCCTTTGGAAGCTTGAATGTCAACTTAACTTTTTGCTCAACACCAAACTCTTTCAAGAGAGACTTTGGAATCTATATAGCCATAGGCTTTTTATTTCCTTTTGATGATCTAGAGAGAATATCTTCAATGATGGATTTTGGAACCCATACTTGTCTTGTAGTTTTTTTCTTAGATATCTCTTTTGACTTTATGTTTCCATGTCTATTAGAGGAGACATGGTGATCTTTTTTTTTTTATGGATTCTTGTATTGCTTCTTTTTCTTGTATTGAACATTCAAGTTACATCCAAAAGACTTGGGACTTGTGGAAGCAGCAGGAGGATATGACTAGTTTAGATGGGTGGGTGGATGAAAAGGATTCAAGGGTGTGCATCTATGTTGATCTTGAGGAAAGATAAGAGATGGAGGGATGTAAGGACCCAAGATGGATGGTGAATTAGGAGAGTTAGGAGGGGAAAGTGAAGGGACATAAGGACCCAAGATGGAAGGTAGACTTGAAGCCTTTAGTAGTGGTGGAAGAGGTCCAAAGATGGAAGTGGAAGACGCAAAAGGATAATTAATAAGTTCATCAGCATCTATATGACAACCAAGGATATCAACATCTTTAGAGTGAGCATTAGAATTTTCAATAGAATCAAGTACATCTTGAATATGAGCACCTTCTTTGATAGGATTGTTCAAAGCTTGCAAAGACTTAGGAAGAGTAGAAAGTGGAAATGAACATGGAGTGGTAGAATAAGAAGATGGAAGACTTTGATCTTGACAAGGATCTTTGGATAGCACAAGCACATAATTTTTCTCTTGATTTTCAATAGGCTTAACATTGGAAGTAACAATACCATTTTGACCAACCTTAATGGAAGTATCATCTTTGGAAAGCGGAAGTGGGGTAAGGTTATTTTGATTGTTAATAAGCTCAATAGTGTAAGTAGTAGCTTGATCTTGCTTAGGAGAAGACTTAAGACATGGTGGAATGAATGGAAAAGGGGATGCAGGATCAAAAGAACCATGAAGTGGATAAGAGACATCGTGAAAAGGAGTGGATGACATGGAGGGCTCTTGATCTTGATCTTTCTTTATGTTTTTTTCTTCATCATTTTTAGAGTCCTCTTGACATGGAGCCACTTCTAAGGACAAGGAAGCATGTTGGGATTGTATGGATGACTTTGGAAGAGATGGTGGAGGACCAACTGAAGTAGGCATTGTAGCGTATGAAGGTTAGGCTCTTTAGGTTTAGCATTATTGAAAGTATTTGCAGCTAGGTGAAGGTTAGCTTGAGTTTCTTTAAGAGGTAGCCCTGGAGGATAACTATAGGGAACCGCATGAAAAGTATCAGGGCTTGTGTCAGATGAAGGTTCTGTGAAAGATTTGAAAGACTCAAAAGCTTTAGGAAATGTACGAGTATTGGAGGAAGTAGGGGATGGAAGGGAACCATCACAAGACAAAGGTCTAACATTAAAATGATCTTGCTTGAGAGTGTAATCTTTATTTTCAGCCTGAGAGTTCTTAGAGGAGAGATCCTTATAGTATTGATGTTTCAAGCTAGCACGATACATTTTATAGTCCTCAGTAGTAGTAGATGGATCATAATCAAGGTATTGTCCACAAAAGCCATCAAAGTCTCTTTCAAAATCAGAATCACATGGATCACCATCACGATCTATCCAATGTGAAAACCCATTTGTAGTAAGTAGGAACACATGATGAGGAGGACTCTTAGGAATAGAGGTGTCATAGGTATCATTACATTGTCTATCATCATAGTCATCATAGTCTCCAAAGCTTGATGTGTCACTCTCTATGGAAGAGGTATCATAAGGGTTGTCACGTTGCTCACATTTTGTCTGAGGGCATGGTGACATGTACAAGTCTTTATCAAATGGAAAAGAGCATAGAGTTTCCATGGAGAACTCTTTAGGTTCCTTTTCTTTCTCAAGTTTGTCAAGATGGACTTGCATAGCTTGCAGCTGCTTCATCATAGCGGTGATTAGAGCTTCTTCCTCTTGTGTACTAATTCTTTGAGACATGTGTACTGATTCTCAATAGCTATTGCTCTGTTCCTGACATAGTGATTTGTTCGACAGATTTTGGAAATAGACTGAAAAAGCTAAATATCTGGCAATTCTGACAATTTTTTGACAACTTTCAAAAATTTCCCAAACAACACTCTGTAGACTCATATGACAATGAGTATGCTGTGAAACGACAGTTGCAAAACTCGTACAAAAATTGCAAGCAAGATTTTGACTCAAAAGTTTTTGGCATCAAAATTCGTACGACACTGGGTTGGTTATCATACGACAGTTGGGTATCATTGAAATGACAATTGAAAATTTCATATGACAGTTGGGTAGCAATGAAACGACAGTTGAAAATCTCATACGACAGTTGCAAGATTTTGACTTTGAGAATTTGCTGGCATGAAAACTCGTACGACACTGGGTTTGCTATCATATGACAGATGGGTTGTAATGAAACGACACTTGATGGAAACTCGTATGACTTTCTGACCTCCTGAGATGACTTTTGACTCCAAAAAAGGATTTTACTTCAGATTTTGCAAATTTTGAGTTTTTAGTTTTGAATCATTTGCAAATTTCAATGTCCAAATTTGAGGATTGTAACAGGTTTGTCCATTTTCAATAACCAGATAGATAAACAAGCATGAAAAATAGCAAGCAAGTGATTTCAAGCATGTTTGAAAACAATGAACAAGGGCAAAAGCAACCTTGCGCATGAACAATCAAGTGACTTATTCATTCTAATCCTCAGAAGTGCTAATTGTGTATGTTCCAAAAATGTTTTGCAATAACGCACATATACCCTATAAAATGAAAATTTGGCCTCACTAGGGTTTTTAGTAATGGTTTGACTCTGCAACTTTTATGATCCAAAGGGGTGAACTCCAATCCTGGTGCACCAGAGTTTTGACATAGTTTGAGAACTTAATCTTCAGGAGCTGCTAGGGAGATCTGACAACCCAACAATGAACCATACCCGTGGAGATTTCTTCCATAAGGACATTTATATAGCGACTATCACTACCATGACAAAAATGGCTATTACCACTTGAGGTTCTGTCAACGTAGTTTACCTTGTGAAGGGATTGTCCGATATGGTTAACCCTCTCTAAAGGTGACTCATAGTATGATACCACAAGGGGACTTGGCTCTAGATCCAAGGTTTTGATACCTCTTCACTTTTAACCCAAACAAAGCAAGTAGATTAATCTAACATGCTAAGACAAAGCTTGTCTCACCAAGGTCTATGATATCAACCCCATGTGATCTATCAACCTCTCTGGAGAGAGAATGTATCGATCAATAAGAGAAGACACACTAACCAATTTTGATTCACCAAAGCTCATGATGTCTACCTCATGTGATCTATCAACCTCTCCTGGGAGAGAATGTATCGATCAATAAGAGAAGACACACTAACCAAGTTGAATGTGAAACGCACTAAGTATCCTCCCTACCTACAAGGATTCTATCATCAAGAAGGATTTCTCCGGGAATCCAATCTCTCAAGAATCACAAATAGTGTTCATAGGGCCTAATTACTATGTGAGCACAGATGTATGTTTCCAAAAGAAAATCTACCAAAAGTATCCAAAAAGTAGAAAGAGGAACACTTAACGCTTAAAGTGAATATGAGATGAGTACACAAGGTGGAACACTTAACACCTCATACAAGCTGAAAATGAGTCCCCAACTTAGAAAACAAGTGAGTTCCTAAAAGCACAAAGGGTTGCCAAGTGGAACACTTAACGCTTCTGTCCTGTTGACCCCTCCCCTTTATGGCACTGAGATTGCAACCACGGGGTGGAATGAGGGTTCGGTGGATTAGCGAGTCTAATAACCCAAAATAGCAATTAAGATCAATCATAAGTAATCTAAGACTACTTGTCAATACTTAAGGTGTTACAACCTAGTATTCAATTATGCAAATTTGAAGAAAAGCATGCAAAGAAAACACTTAAGCCAAAAACATGAGAGATTTATTTTAGGATCCAAATTGAAATGTTATCAGATTAAAGAGAATACTTGGGATCCTCGCAACACGCTTAGTAGATTTTACCTGATTTTTAGTAATTTTTTTGCACTTTTTCCAATCAAACCCAGTAGAAATCACTCAGAAATAGCAAATTTCAATTGTTAGGGTTAGCTATCAGTAAAAATCCAAAAATCAAATCTGACAAACTGCCTACCAAAATGAAATGACAATTGAAATTTGATACCAAAACTTGTACGACAGTGGGTCTCTTACCATATGACAGTCAAATCTTGATGCCGAAACTCATACGATAATGGGTCTCTTACCATACAACAGTTGAAACCTGATGCCAAAACTTGTACGATAGTGGGTCTCTTACCATATGATAGTTGAAACTTGATGCTGAAACTTGTACGACAGTGGATCTCTTACCATATGACAGTTGAATCCTGATGCTGAAACTCATACGACAGTTGAAACCTGATGCTGAAACTTGTATGATAGTGGGTCTCTTACCATACGACAGTTGAAACTTGATGCTGAAACTCATACGATAGTGGGTCTCTTACCATACGACAGTTGAAACCTGATGCCAAAACTCGTATGATAGTGGGTATGCTCCCAGATGACACTGGGTATCTGATGAAATGACAGTCTAAAAAAACTCGTACGACAGTCTGAAAACTTGTACAACAACTGTATGGACCAAAATTAAAAATTGCACTGTACGGATAGTTTTGATAGAAAAAGTGCCAAAAATTTTTTCCTACTGAGAATACCACCAGAACAGGTAGCGGTAGGGGAGTTCTGATAGAGAAATGATAGAAGATTGATAGAAATGAAGGGAAGCCCATTTTAGGGCCCCATGGTGGGCGCTAGAAATGTGTGTGTGAAAATTGTACCTGATTTGTAGACACAACACTTCAGTAAAATATTAGAGGTTAGCTATAATCAAAATCGTGCAAAATTAAAATCTAATTTAACCAAGTGATTTACTACCTTCTAGTAGGTGCGAGATTAATGTTCTCAGATTGGAATCAAGATCAGCGACCTAGACGACACCTAAATGAAGGATTTGAATGCAAAACTGATATGAAATATGAATGCAATTAATCTATTTTTTTGATAGTTTCTATGTAATAATATGATGAAAACTGATATGAATCTATGCTAATATGAAAATTGATCTATAATATGCTAATCTAGAAATGATATGATATGAAAATGAAAATTCTAACAATAATATGAAAGCTATGAATTTGAAATTGATCTCACAAAGCTTCGAATCCTCAATTGTATCTTTCAAGCTCCAATTGTGCAAATTCTCCAAATCTGATATGCTATGATTCTTGTAGAGTAAGTTTGCAATTTGTGAGATATATTATGAAGAGCTGAGCCTTGGCTTTATAGAAATCTAGGGCTTTGGAGGTGCATGAGAAAAAGCCATAAATCACTCAAATAACTCAGGTTGATTTTTGAGTTATCTGATAATAAAGATAATTAAGTCACAAAAATCATGCAAAAGCACAGTTCAACTCGAATTAGAAGTTTAGATCAACTTTAAAACTCAAAAAGATGTTGAGTTTCAAAAAGCTAACAACTTGCATTGATTTTCCAATTTGAGTTTAAGTGGTCCTTGAATGTGCACATGGATAATTATGATTTAATAAATAAATAAAGTGATTTATGCTCAACTTAACTGATTTTTGAAATAAAATAATTAATTTATGGGTTAATTAACTATTTTATCAAACTTTTATTAAAAATTATATTATTAAATAATGACAACCTGCTTTAATCAATTAAATAAGAATTTAATCAATTATTCATAAGATATTAGATTTATTGTCAAAATTAAATAATACAATTAATAATAGATAGAATTAAATTTAATTACACAATTAAGTGGCAAGATATTAAATCTAATTAATTAAATATGAAAATATTCAATTAATCAAACTTAGGATAAATGTGATTTATTGCCAAATAATCATTAAATTAAAGATAATTAAGATAATTAGGAATATTGCTAGGAATATTTCCCGACGCAAAATTTAAGATAATCAATTAGGATTCGATGATGTTTAGATGTGCCTTAGATTAGGACTTTGATGTTGATTTCGTTCGATTTGTTGATATAGAAGATTAATGAACTTATAGCCCATTTTTGGGGTATTACACCTTGAAGGGTAAAAAACCACTTTAAGAAACCTTCTTTATTATGCCTCACTAGTAGAAGAAAATATACATTATATAATACATCACATAGACACATTTTCTCACATATCCATACTTACTTAGTCATACTTAATTTATTATTTTCCAAATATCTTTTTTAATTTACCCAAAAGAGGTTGAACTGTTTAACTAACAATGGTGAAAGAGACCATGTAAAGGAAAAGTTACTTTTACTATTTGTCATTTGGGAAAAAGAAAAAATAGCTAGGTGTCCCCTCTTGGAATCCTCTATTTTGAGGAATTTGGACACTTCTTAAATGTTTTAAGAGAATCTATGATAGTTATGACAATTTTCATAAGATTCTATGACAACACTTATAATGGTTTATGACAAATTCCTTACACATGTGGAAATGCAAGTGAGATGCCTTATGACATATGCAAGAGAATCTATAAGAGGATATTTTTTGAGGGTGGGCATGAGGTTTTTGTAGCTGATTTTTTTTCCTATTTTTTTATGATACCACAATGGTATTCATCCTCACAAATTCCTATAAATTGGGGCCTTGGAGATAGAGTTATTCATTTAGTCCTGTTCAATTTTGAGGGTATCAAAGTGTTTCTATATTTATACGCATATCTTTAGAGAAGTGTACTTATATTTTATTCTTCATTGGATTAGTAATATATACCTTCCTCTCTTTCTATGGTGGATTTTTTTTCCGAAAGGGTTTCTCCATGTAAATTTGGTCTATTATATACAATGGTTTTCTAGTTGTTGTTTTGATTATGAAATTCCTTTTTAAGGGTTAATATTTGGTTTTATATTTGCATTAATATTCAATTTAAGTTCATATTTCAAGCTTTCTTCACCTTTTTTTACAACAAATACTTGAGTGTAAAACCCTTGAATGGTAAAAAGCCACTTTAAGAAACCTTCTTTATTATTCCTCACTAGAAAAAGAAAATATACATTGGATAATGCCTCACATAGATACATTATCTCACATATCCATACTTCATTACTTATTCATACTACCCCACTTAGCTAAAAATTAAGAGCACTAACTCTAGGTGCACCAACCCCTTACAAATTTAGGAACACTCATTCCACAAAGAGCCAACCCCTTACTAATTTTAGAAGAACCCACTTCAAGGAGCACTAGTCCCTTACTAATTTAGAAGAACCCACTTCAAGGAACACCAATCCCTTACAAAACACAAAATAATATTTGATCAGAGGGTTTCTCTATTTCCATACAAAACAATTTAAACATATAGAACTAAAGAGATCTTGTGTCTATTTTATACTCGTTCACTTCACAATCTGATCTTTAGAAGATTCTTACTATTCTCTCTTTTGGATGACCACTCCTACAAATAGTACAATGCTAGACTGCAAATTAAAAATTTCACTTATTGTTATATCAACAATTGATCAAACCCTCATTCTCAAATATGAATGGTTTAAAACTAAATCCTCATTTACTGCTAATATTAATCATCTCTTTATTGTATAAATAGAAATTGTTGGATTATGGAGAGGGGGGGTGAATCTGTAATCCTTGATCAAATATACCTTAAAATATTTTGTCTAATTAACTCAGTAGCTACTCAGTGTGATAGCTAAATGTTGACCTCTAACTTAGCCATACACTTCAACATAGTCCTTGCTCATTAGATACATATGAGAATGAATATGAGATCATTCATCTTGCATGCCTAGATGATTTGACCTGTTGCCTCCTATCTAGGTAGGGTTCAAAATTGCTCTCAGAATCGAGAGTCCAATAACCATAGACTAGCACTAGAATGGAGGATTTAATCTAGGAAGTAAAATGCAATTATGCTAAGATGAGAATGCAAGATTAATCTAGAAATGAAATATGAGCTTTAATCTAAGAACATTGAAAGAAAACTAGATTAAGATGAATTGCATTGTTTAATCTAAACATGATTTAAGCTAGAAATGATATTAAAATGATATACAAAATGAGATTAGCTAAAACTTTTGAATGCAAACAACTTGAGATTTGATTGTGACAACACTTAGTTACTCAAAAGTTGCATCATCTTGAATGAGAAACAAGAGGTCTTTTATAGAATCTCGGGTTCAATTGACGGTCGAGATTGAATGAGACGAACGGTGGAGATTGAAGGAGAGTTCAGTTTAGAATAGCAAGTTTCCTGCAGAGAGACAATCGACTATTTTCCTTTTGAGTGAGTGGAGTAATTAACTGATTTGTTGCACTTTTAGATTTCCAATTAACTCAAAGTTTCCTTTTCTGAACTGAAGAGAAGATTTTTGGAGAGAATATTTGATTAAATAAATACAATATTGCCTCATAAATGGATTTTCTCAATTATTTGAATAATTAAATTTAATTATTGAAATGAGGATACTTATTTAAAAAGCAAATATTATTTAATTCCTTTTTTTTAATGTATTTTAGCTAAAGAGGGTGAATTTAATTTAATCAAAGTGCTAGGACTTTATAATTAAATTAATAAATCATAGGGTTTATTTAGCCAATTATAGTCAATATTTAGGAATTAAATATAGCATGTGATTAATGCAAATTTAGGGTTTTTTGCATTTTGACACTAAGTCAAGTAGAGTCAATTAGAAGACAGAATTTCCTAGTACAATAGGACTTTGATGATTCAAAAATTTGATAGAATGCGACTAAATGCAACAAAATTGGTTAGGATAAAAAGATGCGAATTTTGGGGTATTACATTTTTCCACTCTTTGAATTGATGTGCGAGCAATGCGCTGATTCAAAGAATAGTATGATGTAACGATTGATGAGATTTTCAAGATTATCTCCAGAATGAAGCTTAACCCTCAGAAGTCTAGGTTAGATTGCCAAGACACTGATTATATCAAGTTGTAGAACCATCTCCAGAATGAAGCTTGATTCTCTGAAGTCTAGGTTAGATTGCGAAGACATTGGTCAGGTTACCACTTTTTGTAAGACTGTCCCCATAACGAGGCTCAATCTTTAGGAGTCAGGGTTAGATTGCCCTAATACCCGTTGATTAAATGAGAACTGATGCAGATTTTTAGGACTGTCTCCAAAACTAAGCTTAGTCCTCTGAGAACTAGATTAGATTGCCTAGATAATGATCAGATTACCACTTTTTGTAAGACTATCCCTAGAACGAGGCTCAATATTTAGGATTCAGGGTTAGATTGCCCCAATACCCATCGATTAAATGATAAATGATGCAGATTTTTAGGACCATCTCTAGAATGAAGCTTAGTCCTCCGAGATCCAAGTTAGATTTCCTAGATACTAGTTAAAAAGAGCTTTTGAGAGCTATCTCCAGAACGAAGCTTGACTTTTAGGGACCGAGGTTAGATTTCCCCAATACCTAATAGAGATTTTGAGAACCATCTCAAGAACAAAGCTTGATTCCCAAAGATTTGAGTTAGATTGCTTAGATACCTAAAGAGATTTTGAGAACCATCTCTAGAATGGAGCTTGAATCCCAAGGATCTGAGTTAGATTTCTCAGATACCTAAAGATATTTTGAGAACCATCTCTAGAATAGAGCTTGATTCCCATGGATCTGAGTTAGATTGCTCAAATACCTAAAGATATTTTGAGAACCATCTCCAAAAAAAAGCTTGATCCTCAGGGATCTGAGTTAGATTGCTCAGATACCTAAAGATATTTTGAGAACCATCTCCAGAATGAAGCTTGATCCTCAGGGATTTGAGTTAGATTTCTCAGATACCTAAAGATATTTTGAGAAACATCTCCAAAATGAAGCTTGATCCTCAAGGATCTGAGTTAGATTTCTTAGATACCTAGCAGTATGATGAAAAGATGTAAGGAAAAGAGATGCCCCTAGTGATTCAAGATCGTGGAACATCCAATTTTGACCATGAGGTATGAAAAATTGAACATGCCCCAAGTGATGAGATGCCCCTAGCGATGAGAAATTTAGATTAGATTGATTCAAGAATTGATTCGATGAGATTTAATGATGCAATCATCTTGCCCCCTTGGGAGAGAAATGGAAAGATGACACATCATAAAAGTGATTGACAATAATAGGTTGTAGATAGAGATAGAATCAAAGATCTAGAAGAACTCAGAACAAATTATGAAAGAATCGAGAAGATTCAGAAGTGATCTGGAGTGATTTTGAGGTCTAGTTGACCAAGTTTGACCATGGTTGACCAGAGTTGAATATAGTTGAATTTTAATGAAAAAGTTGAAGATGTCAAGAAAATGATGATGAGATGTAATTCTGTCAAGTATACAACATCAAAAGGTCGACTACACAAGCATCCGATCACGTCGGTCCTAGAAATTTTAAAACACAATTTTGAGCTATGTAGAGATGTTAGATTTCAATTTTGATCCTAAAAATGGATTCGGAGTGGTCAATTTAGCCAAGGGTGAAGTTTTTGCGCAAAATGGAGCACTTTTGAAAATTAGGTCAAAACCTGTATAAGGCCCAAAAGGATCATTTTCAAATCATTTAAAACCTTTGACTTTGCGAAAAAGAGAGCTCTGAGAGAGAATGGAAGGAGTTCTGGTGAAGTCAGATAGAGTCAAGCATTCCAGATGTCATAGCCAGCCGCTGACGTATGAGCCACATGTGAGTAGTCGATAACTTGTCTTGCATTTCAATAGAATTTAGCTCATTTTAGGAGGTAGCGTGTGAGAACTCGCATGAGAAAATAGGATCTTCGTGTGGGTCGGTGAGGATTCTCACATGAGAAATTATGAGAGTCCTTCCCCGCATGGGCTTGTCCATAGGTTTATGTGAAAAGGACCTAGAAATCACGTGGGAGACCCTTAAAAAATAAGATCCCTTGTACGAATTGACGTGCAATCTTGCATGACTAGGAAATCTCGCGCGAGATTCCTACTTCCTCACGCAGGAATCTGCATTAAAGAACCAAATTTTTGAGCCAAAATTTGTGTAAAATAAGCCAAGTA
Organism: Chamaecyparis obtusa; assembly: GCA_027943335.1. NCBI lineage: Eukaryota > Viridiplantae > Streptophyta > Pinopsida > Cupressales > Cupressaceae > Chamaecyparis > Chamaecyparis obtusa. The sequence goes on along the minus strand of BSBK01001623.1, from coordinate 373,630 downwards.
GATCACCTAATAGCTAGTTTTAGGATAGGTGTGTAGTTTCAAGTTTTGTTTTGCTTTGAAAATTAACATGATGGGATACTGATCATGCATTGTCGCTTGCATTATAGGTTGACTTCCCATGCATCGTATTCTAGTCTCACCATCTTGTGATTGGTGAGGTAGTGCGATAGTTGGATGGTAGAGAGATAGCACACATAGATGTGTTGGGATTATCATACTTGCATGATGTACCTGACATTCAGGTAAATCATAGGCTTCTTGGTGCACTCGTCAAGTGTTTCCATTCAGAGATGAACACATTCCATTTACCATAGGGCAAGATGATCATGACGCTCAAGGAAATATACACAATCCTCTGAGTACCATTTCATAGGCTGTGCATGGAGTATGATGTACAGTCAAGAGCAAGCACTATGACGCTTAGAGCTATCTTCCAAGACAAGCTAGTTATGGGTCAGATGATCCCCTGGGAGGATTTGATCAAGGACTATAGGTTGAGGCATAGATTAGCAGTGGTTCTAGCAACATTCTTGGGCTGCTACTTAATGCCAGACAAAGGACAAAATGGGCTGGAGTGTGGCTGGGGACAAATGTTGCAGAGGATGTTAGGGTAGCTGCCTATGCGCTATGGATGGGATCAGTGCATGCTGGACTAGATGTACCATGAGATGCACAAGATCATGTATTGAGATGCCCAGAGCATGGTGGCAGGAGTTTTTGTATTGCAGATATGGGCCTGGGAGCATCTCCCTATATGTAGGCCAGTGTTCTAGGATACTTGACAACCATTAGAGTTGTACATTTATAGATATGGTGGACCGATGACCCAGCCCGTGCTGGGTAATATGGAGCAGTGGCGGGCCCAGCTAGATGACATGGTCATAGTTTTATGGTAGCCATGGATAGGTATAGAGATCTGGGATGATGCCAGACATGATCTGTAGTATATGTTTTGTTCTCAACCTTTGATCAACCACTCTATCTCTATCATAGAGTGATTTCCACTATCATTAGTTCTGTAATAGTTCAATAGGCCTTAGGATATATCACAGGAGTACTACTCATATGCCCGCTTTGTCAATGAGGTGAAGAAGGGTTGGCTGGTGAGATTAGATCAGGGCCACTCCATGATTGAGGCATGGGTAGCACTAGCCCAATGGGACTATATGGCTGTAGTGGCAGATGGTAGGATGACACCAGCTTACAAGGATTACTTGACAACACATCCATTCCCTCGGTACATAGATCTAGTCAATATGGGTTAGCAGGTAGCACATGTGGTACAATAGTAGGCAACTCATCATCCACCATAGTAGAAGGTGGCTCGGCCACCACCATAGTAGTAGTAGGTTCCGTAGTAGAGGACCATGCAGGCACCCATCCCACCTTGTCTGATGAGGATAGATCTTAGAGATGGGAGCAGTGGATCTCAGGAGAGATCATCGAGGTAGAGGACCAATGAGCCACCACAACAACCTCTAGACATAGAGGCACAGGTCAAGGGTGGGGATGAGGATATGTAGGATCATTCTACACAGGGTCCTCCTCTAGGAGATGTAGTCTCATAGCTATAGGAGACACTTCAGAGGAGCCAAGAGAGGGTGCAGCTAGCACAAAGACAGATGGGTGACCTACATATATAGGTTGCCATCCAAGATGCCCATTTGGCTGATAGAGATCAGGAGATCAGAGAGCTATGGGAAGAGTTGGTGAGGGTTCAGATAGAGACTCGATACGAGGATGCATAGGCCTCATATTATTATGTAGCTTACATCGGTGTAGTTCTTGAGGTATTGGACTAGGTGCCAAGGTTTTCAAAGTATGCCAGAGCTCCAGAGATTCCATTGGGACCTCCTCCACAGGCACCGCCTAGACCATACATGCCCCCTCCTCCACCTCCTTTGAGTAGCAATGGCCAAATCTAGATTTAGCATTGATTTGATTTGATCATGATGTATCTGATGCATAGGCATCTTTGTACTGTAGCCCATTTTTGAGATATAGATTGTGCTCGAGTAGCACCATTTTGTATACTGACAATCTGATTTATATAGAGATGAGCTCGATTCTTTTGGTATCATTGTACATGTTATATATTGCTTTGAATGTGTTAATCTTTATGAGATGTATCCTAAGTGATTAGATAAGTAGATGTGAAATGTATGACATGTATGAATATGTGGGTAAATATGCACATGTTTTCTATTATGTATGTATGCAATGTAAAATGCGACGATAGATGGTAGATGAATAAATGTAATGTATGTTTATGATGAATGCACATGTATATGAATACACAGATGTAAATGTATGCACATGAGTTATGGTAATGGACTTTGTGAATGAAAAATGTAAATGCAATGTATGTGGTACTAACCATTTCATGCAGGATATCGCAATACATGACAGGTACTAACCAAAAGAAATTTCTTGAAGATCAAGAGAGAGGATCGAACACTTGTGCAGTCATGATGAAGTAGAGATGTGGAATGAGAACCACCTTGTACAAATCTAGGAGAATGCAAAGAAATGAACATCAGATCACTGTCGCAATGCAAGTCTAGAATGAAAATGTAAGACTAAGCTAGATGCAATCCCTAGGACTTGGTTGCTAGACCCATTAGATAGTTATCATCATAGAGTTGTTGCTATATGATGGTCATGAGATGTCATACAACTCTCACTAATATGAGAATCATGAGAATATGAATATGAAATTAGTCTTAGATTTGTCGAAATGAGGTGTAAGCATTAAGGCACAAGAAGCCAGAATAACTTGAACACCTATTCCTTTTGATTTAGCAAGTTAACACAACCATCAAAGCATAGTTGCTAGGATGACTGAATGTTGCTTATGTACCAAAACACTAGACACATGAGAGCTCCTTCTTTTTCTAAGTGATTAATAAGTATACTAAGAATGATCACAATGACCCTTATGTTCACTTTGCAGGATGAGCATTTGAAAGTTTCACTTGTAGCAGAAAGGAGTCACTCAAACAGACAAGGAGAAGAACCAACCTCACCAAATTTTCCATATAAAAGGAGTCAAGGTACGTGGCCATCTAACATGAGATAGAGGCTCTCACAATGGACACCCATTTTGTATGGATCCATTGGATCATTGGAAATAAACCAACAAATAGAAAGCAAAGAAAAGATCATGCCCCCAGTTTTTGCATCTCTCATTCAAGATAGACATCTTGGAGTTTCTCAAGAAGGAATGACAAAGAGAAAAGACAAGCACACAAAGGAAAAGCTCAAAAAATCTCAGAGAGTTACAAGTTCAATTTTAGTTTCAATTTAAGTGGATTGATGTCGGATCAGAAGTATACATCATATGTGAAAAGTCTCAATAGGACAGTGACAGTAGATAGATGTAGTGAGAACCACTAGTGACTGACACGAGTGAGAGTCTCAAGGAGAGATTTTAGTGCTAACTAAGTATTAGCAAGAAAATATAGTGAGAACCACTAGTGACTGATACAAGGAAGATCCCCAAGGGGAGATATCTTAGTGATAACTAAGCATCAGTAGGCAGACACAATGAGAACCACTAGTGACTGATGCGAGAGAGATCCATGAAAGTAGTAGGACAGTGTCTCCTAGACTAGGAAGGTTTCCCCTAGAGTATGACTAGTTTCAATCCATGTATATTCGAGCATAATCTTGAAGGTAACTAAGAGCAAGTGTAGGAGCTGGAAAAATAAAGTAGGAAAAGTAGGAAAGCAACTATACAGAGCCAAGCGGTGTTGCGATAGGTATAGCATTGTAGAACAAGAGGCACTTGTTTACTAGGTTTTCACCTTCTGGATAGAAATTTATTTCTTTTGCTACCATGATGCCTGTTTACTAGGTTTCTCATCAATGGCACATTTTTTTTATTTTTCAATTTTTTTCAATTTTTCAATTTTTCAAATTTTTTTGTGTTATCAAGGTGCCTGTTTACCAGGCTTCACTAGGATAATAGATTTTTTCATGACATTTTGCAATTTTTAGGATTTTTTAGAATTGAGTATGTACATGAAGCATTCTGAAGATGTCTCAGTTGTAGAATTGCTTTAGATGCAGAGTGTTGATTGGCTCTTTGAGTTGTTCTCCTTCAGTGGTGGAGAGTTGATAGGCACCAGACCCAAATGCTATAGTGACAATATACAGACCAATTTAATTCGGCTCAAATTTCCCCTTCTGGATCTGTTGTTGCTGATTCTTGGGGTTTTCTCTCAGGACGAGATCACCCACTTGGAAGTCCCTTGGTTTAACTTTCTTGTTGTAACTCTTGGACATCCTCCTTTGATATGCTCAGAGATGATCGAATGCCACTTTTTGATGTTCATCCAGTAGTTCTAGCTCTTGTAGCTAAGATATTCTGTTATCATTATTAGTGATGAGGCCCTTTAGAGAGACTCATAGAGTAGGAATCTTGACCTTGATTGGTAGTAGTAGTAGTCAACTTGAGAAATTTTAGGAGCAGAATGAGATGCTGTAGTAGTGATAAGGGGACCCTGCTAGTAGTGTCCAACCGTCGGGAGATCCATAGTCAAGGAAAGATCACTTAGGCAAGACCCACAAATATCCTTGTGGATGCATCTTAACTCTTTGTCATATTTCCCACACTCTAAACACTTAGGGAGAGTACGTTCTAGATTTCTCTTAGTCATGTCATTAGAAATGAGGAGATATCGATATGCACTTTAGGGACAGGCAAGACATAATGAAGAGTATAAAGTATGAGAGGCAAGGATGGTGAAATGGAGGGAGGTGTGAGAATTTGGAAGCTTGAATAAAAAATTTTATTTTCTCTTAATACCCAAGCCTTTGTTTTGCTTAGGAATACACATAGCTTTTGATCTTTCTTTTACTTTGAGATGTTTTTTATTGAAATTCTTGTAAGATGGATTTTGAGATCCATTTTTTCTCTGATTTTATTTTCTCTTTGAAGACCTTTGTGGTCTTTTGAACACTACCTTGCTTGTTTTGTAGTCACATGTCGATTAGACGGGACATGGTGACCTTGAGATATAAGTGGATTTTGATTTTATTTTTTACATTACAAATTCCAAGTTACTTCCAAAGACTCGGGAATTATGGATGAGTGAGGCTAATATGACTGGTGTAGGTGGAGAGATGGAATAGGAAGTGCACGGGCCACTTATGTGAGGGAGGAGGAGGGAAGAGAATTTGATGGGATGGGCTCAAGTGCAAAGATATCAGCATCATCCTCACCATTCATGAATGAATCAGATAGATGAAGAAAGTTATCTTCCATAAAATATTGTTGATTGCAAGTCATCCTAGAAGAGTCAGATAAGTTTAGAGGAATATTATGTGAGCCTAATTGAGATGGTCAATTCTAAGAGCTAGGTCCCTCTTCAGGTGGAAAGAGTGCATGAATAGGAACCATTTCAACTCTAGATCTACCAATGTTCCATGAAGCCGTAATAGGATGGGGTCTTATGTACCCATGATTTGCTGGAGTAGATGAAGTGTAGCTTGAAGTAGATGGCCTAGAAACCACATGGATGATTTCCATAGAAGGGTGGAAAGAATCATCATCAATTTCTTGATCTTGAGAGTGTCAGATAGGGAATCCCACTCATTTTCCTTTGAGTCTATCTCGATATTGTGATACTGCTTGATGTAGTTAGATAGAGACATTGTAGGAGGTAGATTTTCTTCATCACTATCATTTTTTATAGGAGTGACATTCTTACTAGCAGGAGCTTGTTCAGTAGTAGAAGTAGTGGAGTAGTCTAGAATAGGCATGCCACAAGGCATATTCAGGATGTGAGAGATATTAGCTAATGGCCCCCAATCAGGATCAGTAGTATGCTCAGTATTTTGGATGGAATCTCCTTGGGTAGGATTGGGGTTCATCTTGCTAGTGGGAAAGTGTGCAATGTGTATAGTCATGATCAAAAGGATTCTAGAATGCACTCCTAACGTAAGGTCGAAAGATAGGTGAGGGAGATCGAGATGAACCCTCTCTAGACATAGCTGATGAGGGGGAACGCGAAGATCCTCTATGACACTCAGATTTCATGATGGGTTGGGAATGATCTCTTCCTTCATTGTGATGTCTACCTCTACCTTGTCTAGCAATGTGTAAGGGGAATACATTGCTACTTTGAGTTGCAATAGTCATAGACAAATATTGTGAAGCAAGAAAGAACTAGGACTTACACTTGGAACTCTGTCTCTAAAAGGAAGCAAAGAGTGAAAAAGGTGAGATATACCTGGCATGAGTCATCAAGAGTAAGGCTAGAACAACCAAGAGATGACTATCATGTCACAAGGTATGATAAAATAGTAGATCAAGTAGACAATAGAGAGACAAGGTGAGTTCAAGCAATCATCACGTAGTTCTCAGCTTGAGACATCCAGTTTCAAACTATGTAAAAGCAGGAAGACATGCTTGTAGACCCTAAATAGGAACCAGATTGGGCAGAAAGTTAACCAGCAAATAGGAAATAGCTCACTATTTTGACAAACTGGAGATAGTTTTGTGTGAGAAAGTGCAATCCCACGTGAAGATATGGTAGGCTCACACAAGAATGTGCCAGGCTTGCACGAAGGAGTGTTGGATCAAACTAAAAAATGGTAGGGGTCTTTGACATAACTATTGCAAAACTTTATGTGAGGATGTGAAATCCCACATGAGAAAATTCATAGAATGTAAACTTCCACATGAGAAAGTGCATAGAACTAGGTTAAAAAGTACAGAATCAGATAGTTTGGATTCATTTTTGAGATAGAATCAAGTTTTGAGACACAACGTGGGCTGCTCTCTGATAGCATGCTAATTTTTTGGACTGATTTAGGACAGTTTCAGTACAACAAATCTCAGTTTCAAGGTTTGAAATCAATCATTAACAAGCACAACATTTTGGACTTTCAAGCAGTAGTGAAACAACTAGTAGTCAAAAATAGTTCTACCAAGGACAAAGCAACTCAGAAGAATCATGGGAGTCTTGACAAGTTTAAACATGTTGGACAGTTTAAGCCTAAAAAACAAACACTCAATTATCCTACAAAGAAAATGGTAGAGAAGACAAAATCCCTGCCTCACAACTTATGTGCATGTGTTCACCTCACACAGTCGTGTCACCCCCTAGAGAGCACCTATTTTTTTGGTGTTTTCAAGGACTCAATAATATATGTTCAAAGGTTACCCTTGAAGCAAGGGCCAGTGTCATATACCACCTTCAAACGTCTAGGTGCATGGCTATGGTGAGAATCTAGGGAAGAGATTCTTCCCCTTCCCCGTGCAAAGATTATGTCTCCTTTCAGAGGTGAATCGGGTAGGCAACTAACTAAGAGAGTGTTTAATAGGCTTACATTCACATTAACCTTTGATTCCCTTGCAAGAAAGGCTAGGGCCTCTCATCCAAACTGACACGTGAAAGTGTACACCCTCACAAGCAAGGCTAGGAGTGGCGTTGCTCAGTACAACAGACATAGCTTTCTCAAGATGTTTGACATCATGGATCATGAGAAAGAAATTAACATGGCTTTGGAGTCTTTTGATCAACAAAGAAAATTTATTATAGTGAGGTGGAATCATCAACAAAAGGTGTGTACTCACTTGGGTCATTCCCAGAGGTTCAACTTTCGGTAGGCCTACTAAAGTTGACTCAGACTTGGTTCAGATTCAAGGGTTTGAGTTTATGGTTCTCTCAAAGAGAGAAGAGAATAATCCTCTACCTCTACACCTTACCCAAACACACCAGACATGTTTATCACTAAGCTAACTCCTCTTTCAATAGATTCAAGAGCTTTTGGGTTTCTGGTTCTCTCAAAGAGAGAAGAGCATAATCTCCTCACTAGTGAATGTGTCAATCAATTTTTTACCTTTCCTTTCTCCCCCAAGTATCTATCATGCTAGTAGTGTCTAAGTCTTGGATTCATCCATGGGCATCACTTCCATGTAATGAAAAGCCTATTACCCTATTTTGCTATCAAGACCCTTAAAATTTTTTAACAAGGCCCTATTTAGACTATGTAAAGAAAGCATGAAAAAGACATAATGTTTTGTGGGTTTGAAGTTCTTTGACAAGCGTCTTGCAAGAAAATAGTCAGAAAGTGTGCATAGTCATATTTTAGGAGTCTTCGAAAAATGTCCTATAGCCCACTGTTAAGCTGTTTCAAAAAATAGAAAAAAAAAAAATCACAGCAAAACAACTATGAACATCATTAATCAGAAAATAATAAGTAGGAAGTATAGAATTGTAAATTTTTATGTCTCTGGTGTCAAGTTTTGCATGAGAAAATGCCAGGGTTCACGCAAGAAAATGCCTTTGTCACATGAGAAAGTGCTAATACAAGCACAAATTTGTGTGATACAATGAGAAAATTTGCACAAGAATCCGTACCAGAGACATATAGATAGAAAAAAAAATTCAATAGAAAATGAAAAGAAGATAAAGCCAGAAATTGATTATTCTGCCCCATGGTGGGCACCAGAAATGTGATAGCTAAATGTTGACCTCTAACTTAGCCATACACTTCAACATAGTCCTTGCTCATCAGATACATACAAGAATGAATATGAGATCATTCATCTCGCATGCCTGGATGATTCAACTTGTTGCCTCCTATCTAGGTAGGGTTTGAAATTGCTCTTAGAATCGAGAGTCTAGCAACCATAGACTAGCACTAGAATGGAATATTTAATCTAGGAAGTAAAATGCAATTATGCTAAGATGAGAATGGAAGATTAATCTAGAAATGAAATATGCGCATTAATCTAAGAACATTGAAAGAAAACTAGATTAAGATGAATTGCATTGTTTAATCTAAACATGATTTAAGCTAGAAATGATATTAAAATGATATGCAAAATGAGATTAGCTAAAGCTTTTGAATGCAAACTTGAGATTTGATTGTGACAACACTTCATTACTCAAAAGTTGCAACATCTTGAATGAGAAACAATAGGTCTTTTTAGAATCCCGAGTTCAATCATTGGTCAAGATTGAATGAGATGAATGAAGGAGATTGAAGGAGAGTTCAATTCAAAATAGCAAGTTTCCTATAGAGAGACAGTCAACTGTTTGCCTTTTGAGTGAGTGGAGCAGTTAACTGATTTGTTGCACTTTTAGATTTCCAGTTAACTCAAAGTTTCCTTTTCTGAACTGAAGAGAATATTTTTGGAGAGAATATTTGATTAAATAAATACAATATTGCCTCATAAATGGATTTTCTCAATTATTTGAATAATTAAATTCAATTATTGAAATGAGGATATTTATTTAAAAACCAAATATTATTTAATTCCTTTTTTTTTATGTATTTTAGCTAAAGAGGGTGAATTTAATTTAATTAAAGTTCTAGGACTTTATAATTAAATTAATCAATCATAGGGTTTATTTAGCCAATTATAGTCGATATTTAGGAATTAAATATAGCATGTGATTAATGCAGATTTAGGGTTTTTTGCATTTTGACACTAAGTCAAGTAGAGTCAATTAGAAGACAAAATTTCCTAGTACAATAGGACTTTGATGATTTAGAAATTTGATAGAATGAGACTAAATGCAACAAAATTGGTTAGGATAGCAAGATGCCGATTTTGGGGTATTACACTTAGTAACAACATAGTTCACTATTTACCGACAATAGTAAATAAACTATATCAATCAATAAATCATTCACAATGTGTAACACCAATATTTAACATGGAAACCCAGCTTTGGGAAAAACCACTATGGTAATTGTCACCCACTAAGAAAATACTCTTCTAAAGTACACCCGACAAAGAGCCAATCTGGTTAAAGATTACAATACACACTATTAGGTGTGACCCGGTTAAGGGATTTACCTCAGATCTGTTAGGATCTTCACCCTGTTTCGGGTGGACTTGATTGAGAGGTTTAGACACTCTTTTAGAATGTCACCTTTCTGAAGGATTTTACAATAAGACTGTTAGGTCTACTCTGTTAAGAGATTTATTTGTTACAAATGCTAGTAAGAAAAAATAATAAAAATGAACTATAAATTTGTAACTATATTTCCTCAATCAGATCCTTGTGTGCTCTTCAGTAGTCTCTTCAATTATTCATAATCCACTGGCATCAACACTTCATTATATCCTTCTTTTCCAACTCAGAATCTCTTTGTTCCTTCTTCTTTGTAAAATAGTTGACAAATCTTCAACTATTCAATTTGCTAGTTATTTGTCCATATAAGGTCATCCTTTATATATACAATTTTTTCCTCTTAATCTCATCTATTACATTTTCCTTTAATCAATCTTGACCACTCAATTCATTATACTTCAAATTTGAATCTCGATAACACGTTTTCTTTTCACTTAGGAACTTAAACTTTTCTAGAAACTTGTTCCATTTATTTTTGCTGCTTATATCTTTCCGTAGATCTTCACCTTGAATTTTCCTATCTATAGATCTCTTGTAACTAACTTTTCTCATTATCATGATCATCCAGCTCATCATAGCTAATCATTAAATATCAATTCCATCCTTACTTAATATACTTTTCTTGCTTGGTGTTCTTCATTAGAATTTTGGTTACATCGTTCGGTGCCTAAACCTTTCTTCTTTGCCGAGTGACCTATCTTTTTACCTTTACCTTATTGAGTGACATTTCCATCTCAGTAGCCAAAATAACTTAACTTACCAAATTGTCAAATCTTCATCACCATGCTTTACCGATTTAACATAATCATATATTAGGTAGAAAAAAATCATATCAACATAATCAAATCATTGTTTGATCTATATCAGTTTCCCATTTAAGTTCTATAGCTTCTCAACTTCTTATTTATTCTTCTCCTTAACTCATTCATCTTATATCATTACCAAATAATATGGAAACATAATATAAATAAGAAATCAATTTCTTGACATGAATGAAAATTGTATAACTAATCTAATCTTTCTACTATCATCATGTATACCTCTGATCTTGGTCGGTCTTCATCATCAACTCCATCAGATAATCAATCTTCAACATTGTTATCAGTTATGGTAACAATCTCTCTCTGTGGCATTAATGGAAACATTTACAAATTCAGTGTTCAATTGATGATGGAATTCTTTCATTGTCATTCATATTTTTTACCCCCTCCAAGCAGTAAATTCTTCTTTTCTGATCTTTCATTTGTAATCTTTCTCTCTCTATCAATAACACTTTCCATTCTGATTTCATCAGCAACATTATCTTATTCATCTCCATTCATCTTCTATATTCATCTCCTTCTGAGATATACTATTTTCCCTCTTTCAGTAAACATCTCCTTCATGATAATCTGTCATTAATTATTATTCTCCCTTATTTGTTCATTTCCCTCTTTGAAAAAAATTCCAAAGAAACATAAACGTCTTAGATTATACCTCAAGTGTATAGATTTTCCATTGCAATCATAAACATCCTTCACAACTTCTAGCTTCACCTAAAGAGTGAACACTAGCATCAAGTGACAAGATATATATTTCTATTGAATCCTTGAATTGATGCAACATGCATGTTGCCTTAATGTATATTGGATAGGGGAGATACTCAAAAGCATCCTTCAGTAATGGTTTAGTAAATATATCAGCTATCTAATCTTTAGAATTCACATACTCCAATGTCACATGCTTATCTTTTACTTTCTCTCTCAAGTAATGATACCTAATAGATATATACTTTATCTTGGAATGCATCACATGGTTCTTTGATATGTTAATAGCACTGGTATTATCATAATAAATTGTAATAGGATCAATAATTTCTTCATGCATACCTTCCAGTATTTTTTTGATCCATACAATGTTAGAACAATTCATAGTTGTTGCCACATACTCTACTTCAATAGTAGATTGTGAAATACAACTCTATTTCTTGCTTAACCATGTCACTAGCCATTCTCCTAAAAGGAAAGCTTCGCCACTAGTACTTTTCCTATTATCGATATTTCCCACCCAGTTAGCATTAGTAAATATATTAAGATCAAAATTTCCTTTTCTTGTGTATAAAAGACTAAAATCTTCAATTCCTTTCAGATATCTAAATATCCTCTTAATTGTAGAAAAATGTGTCTCTATAGGGTTTGCTAAAAACCTTGCAACAATACCAAATGAATGTACAATGTTTGGTCTACTGTGTAAAACATACTATAAATTACCAATCATGGAATGATAAATTGTCTCATTCACTTCCTTAGTATCATCTTCCTTAGAAAATTTACAACCAGTAGTCATCGGTGTTCCAACTAGTTTTGAGTCTTCCATACTAAATTTTTTCAAGACCTCCTAGATATATTTTGATTGAGTGATGTAGATCTCATCCTTAACTTGTTGAATTTAAAGTCCAATAAAGAATTTAATCTCTCTAATAATAGACATCTAAAATTATTTTCTCATTTCCTCAGTAAATGAATTAGACATTATCTCATTACCACCAAACATAATGTCATCAAAAAATATCTCAACAATTAAATTTTTATCAAATTTATCACATTTCAAGTACAAATTGATGTTATCACTAGTTCTTTCAAATCCATTCTTAACTAGGTAACAATGCAGTCTTTCATACCATGCTCAGGGTGCCTGCTTCAATCCATAGAAAGCTTTATGTAGTTTGCAAACCATTTTCTTATTTCTTTTGTCAACAAAATCATCAAGTTGTTCAATGTAGACTTACTCTTCAAGAATTCCATTCAAAAATGAAAATTTAACATCCATTTGATAACTTTGAATCCTTTGTAAGAAGCATATGCAAGTAATATCCTTACTCCTTCTAATCTAGCAACATGGGAAAAAGTTTCACCATAATCAATAGCTTCTTCTTGTGCATACCCTTTGCAGACTAATCTTGCTTTGTTTCTAATCACATCTCCTTTCTCATTAAGTTTATTTCTGAAAATCCATTTTGTTCCAATCACATTCTTATCCTTAGGTCTTGACACCAGTGACCATGTGTTATTCTTTTCAATTTGATCAATTTCTTCTTTCATATAATTCATCCAATCTTCATTATGTGGTGCATCCTTGACTAATCTAGGCTCAAATTCAGAAATCAAACATGTGTTATCTTTTAACTTACTTCTTTTCATGACTCTTGCATTCTTGTCTCTAATTATTTTTCTCGATGAGTGGTGTCTTCTCACATACTTTTCTAGTATAGGTTTGGTAGAATGTTCATCAGTGTTATCATCTCTCGATGGAGTCTCATATTGTTCATTGGTTCCTTGTTGTTGCTCAGTTGTTTCAACCGAATTACCATCTTGTATATAAATAAATTTGTTGTAATCCTTAGGTTCCTTTTTTATATCCTCCTCATTCCTTTTTGTAAATTTATCAACTCTTACATTTGCACTTTCAACATTTTTGTTAGAATCCTTGATTAAACATTTATATGCCTTTCTCTTTGATGAATAACCAAGAAATATTCCTTCATCACCTTTAGAGTCAAACTTTCTATTTGTAGAATCTTTCAATATATAACACCTACTTCTAAAAATTCTAAAGTAACTTAAATTCAGTGTGTGTCTAAACCATAATTCATAGGGTATCTTGTTGGTACCTTTCTTCAACTGTATTTGGTTGAGAGTGTAAACTACAGTGCTTATAGCTTCTCTCTAGAATGTTTGTGAAATATTTTTTTCAATCAATAAAGTTCTAGTATAGTCAAAAATAGATCTATTTCTTCTCTCAGCTATCACATTCTATTGTGGATCTACATCAAAGACATCTGATGACTTAGAGATTTCCTTTTGGTTGCTTAATCTCTAAAGAATATAAAAAAGCACCAAGCCTTTCAGTGACTGTGATTAGATGTCTAGTCGCCAAGTTGCCAGAAAATCAAATTTGATTACCTATCATTGTCTCATCTTATGGCTAGTGAATTGAAGTTTAGGGCATGCCGAGTAATGGAAAAAGTGACATACAGAGTTTGCAGTCTCAAAAGGGAATTCGTATTCAATTTTCCAAAGTAAATACGGTTAACTGTCACTTATTCTAAAAATTACTAAGCCTTCCGAAGAGCCAGAGCTAGAGAACTACAAGAATTTGTGAGACTTTTGGTGATTAAGTAGTTTAGTGAATTTCAAAATTTTTAGAGGAGTTCACAATTGAAATCAAAATGAGTTACCCTTCAACTAGTGGAGCTTCCATGAGCAAGGGATCCAAGGAAAAATAGAAAGAAACCTTCTTAGATGAGTTTCTCACTCTGCTACCTGGGTCATTGTAGAATAAAAAGGTTAGTGATGAAATCTTTGCTGATGACCTATCTTATTATAGAGATGCAAAGAGTAGGGATGTGTCTGGTATGTGCCTCTTTAGGTATTTTTACAAGAATGTTGATAGTCCAATGCCTGTGTCAAACCCTTGGACCTCTGGACTAGCCAAATTGATAGTACCTAATGTTTTTATAGATGTAGACTTCCTCGTTGCTTTGGCAGACAAATATGACCCTTTATAAAAGAAAATGAGGAGAGAGGATGGCTCAGCTCTGGTCACATTTGATAGAAATTCATTTATGAGGGCTTTTGGTATCTGTATTCCCATGGCCACATAAATCAATTTACAGGCCCAAGCCAATAGGTATACTCGAGAATCTATCCTTGTGTCAAAGGAGATTCAAATCCATGTTCCATGAGCCAATAGGAAATACATTGCACCAATGGCTGGGACAACCCCTTTCTTTTACAAAGACTTACACTTCTATGTGAATTATATTGCTTATTGTTTATGTAAAGTGCTAGAAGTAGATGGTGGATCAGAAAGAATTACATCTGACATCCTGATGATGGTGTTAGACTCATAGAAAATGCACATAAGCAAAGGATATGACTACATTGGGTATGTCATTAATAGAATGCATGAGGGTTTGGAGGCAATAAGAAAGGGGGAAGCCTCTCTTAGGTTTTTGCATTACTCATTATTAATGTATTTTATTTTGTTCTAAAATTACAACATTATAGATTTGGATAACCTACAACCTGAGATGATGTGGAATGGTCAACCCAACCCAGTACAGTTTTGGATAGGAGCCTAGAGCCTTACTTTCCCTAATTGTGATTTATGTGCTTTTAAAAATTAGATGGTGCGGCCAATCTTGATCAACTTAGGGTTAAATTTTTCAAGGCTACTAGTTAAGGCTCTACAACTACTAAGGCCTCGACAATTTGTTGATAAGTGGCCTAAGGATCACAACTGGGGAGACTTCTATTATGAGAAGACTTACACAGTAATAAGAGTTTATGGATGCCCCCAGCCACCCCATGTTCTACCATTTTTTGTTCCACCAAGAATTTCTTTCTTAGAAATTATTTGGTAGCTCATGCTGACTGACAAAGAACACTTGGCCCCCCATAGGAAGGGAACATTTACCCCAAGGCATTTCAGAGTATGCAACTTCACCATTGGGAAGAATGCATTCAATAAATTGAATGATTGGTTAGGTTAGTCTAAAATGAATGCTGGTGTGCCAAGGTATGTTGATACATAGAACTTTATTGTAATGGCTAGGAAATATTACACTCCTTCCATTCCAATAAGTAATAGACATGAGGATTTTCCAAAGGAGGACATCATCAGAAACATCATTGATGAGGATGAGATAGGAAAGATAGTAGAACAATTCAATGAATTGTTGAGACTTGAAAAATTGATGAAAGCCAAGGGACTATCCTTTGGGGGTTTCTACCCTATAGTGCCTTATTTACAAATACTAGATATGATGATGAACAATTTACACACATTGGTTAACTCAATTGAGGACCAAATAGATGACAAAGATAGGGAGAAGGAGAAACACTCAAAATTAGACTACGAGGATAGTGATGGAGGCTATCTAGTGAACAGTCCTCTTGCTTTGGAACAAGGGTCTCCTATTAGGCAAGAAGGAGAAGAAAATGTAATAATGGATCTAACAGAGCTTCCTAGCTCATAGGATACTAATGAGCCTCCTCTTAAGAAGGAAAAATTGCAAATAGGAGAATCTTCATAGGCAAGGGTCCCTAAGAAGAAAGGAGACAGAGTAAAGGCTCTCTTTCTAGGAGATAGAGCCCATGATAATAGATTTGGGAAAAAGATTAGAGAAGATAAGAGAAAATAGAAAATGAAGTTGAGTTGCCCTTGGTCTTAGGTAAAGATGAGAGGATATTGGAACAATAATCTTTCTTAAAGGATGATAATTTCATCAAATCACAAGAATTCAAGAACTTCTTAGTATGGCTCAAGCAACAATAAGTTGCATCTACTGTGCAAATCACAGAGGAGGGGCAAGTACCTGATGAGGTAGTCTAGGTTTTGAAAGAGTATGATCCCAAGTCTGAAACCATAACTCCCGAGGAAGCTAGGCAACTAGTAAAGGCCAAAAAAATGTTGCTTGTATCAGGTTGGGACCTAGCTTCAACTTTTGTGATTGACCAGATTAGGAAGCAAGATAATGTTAACTTGATTTCAAAAACCCAAGTGGGGGATTTGATAAAAGGGTTTGGATATGTAATACCCCAAAAATGGGCTATAAGTTCATTAACCTCCTACATCTTCAAATCAAACGGAATCGACATTGAAGTCCTAACCTAAGGCACATCTGCACATTATTTAATCCTAAATGATTATCCTAAATTTTGCATCAGGGAATATTCCTAGCGATATTCCTATTTATCCTAATTATCTTTAATTTAATGATTATTTGGCGATAAATCTTATTTATCCTAAAGTTTAATTAATTGAATATTCTGAATATTTAATTAATTAGATTTAATATTGCCACTTAATTATTTAATCAAATTTAATTATGTTTATTCCTAAGTTGTATTATTTAATTTTGACAATAAAATAAAAAATCTTATGACTAATTAATTGAATTCTTATTTAATTAATTCATGTCATTTGTCAATTTTTAATAATATAGTTTTTGAATAAAAGTTTGATTTAATAATTGATTAACCCATAAATCAATTGTTTTAATTTCAAAAATCAGTTAAGAATAAATCACTTTATTTTTTTAAATTAATTTATAATTAAATCATGCACAATCAGAAAAGCAGGCAACTAACAATCAATTTTAAATTGAAACTCAACATCTGATGATGAGTTGAAATTTGATCTAAACTCTATTTTGAGTAAAACTCTGCTTTTGCATGATTTTTGTGAGTTAATTATCTTTAATTTCCTGATAACTCAAAAATTAACCTGAGCTTATCAAGAGTGATTTATGGCTTTTCTCAATGCATCCTCAAGCCCTGGATTTCTATAAAATCAAGGCTTTAGCTCTTCTAAAAGGATCCACAAAATTGCATCCTCACGCTGGCGAATTGGTGATCAAAGAATCTATCTTTGCGAATCAGAGCTGTTGTGAGATTTTCATTGTTTTTGAGCATTCATATCATTTAGCATATCAATTCTTAGATTAATTACATATCATATCAGTTTCCTTCATCTTATTGCATAGAAAATACAAAAATATAGATTAAATTTGCATTCATATAATCTTTCATATTTTGCATTCAAATCCTTCATTTAGGTGTTGCATTGTCATTGGTCTCAGTCTGATATGAGAGTATCATACTCACACCTTCTAGAAGGCAGTAAATTGCCTGGTTAGTTTAGTTTCCATTTCACTGCATGATTTTGGTTTTGGTTAACCTCTAATGTTTTACTGAAGTGTTGTGTCTATAGCTAGGTACAAAATTCTCACACACAGGATATAACCCTAAGATTCAGGCATTAGCCATGTATCCAAAAGATCAAAAGCCTTCCTTGTTGAATATCTAAGAGAAGATGGATGGTGAAAAAATTGTGGTCAATCCACAACACTAGAGATCTTGAGATCTCACAGGTGCTAACTCATTTTGCTAGGTTGAATGAAGACAAAACCAAGAAACTATCTGATAGGCACCAAATTTTTTTTGAGGATTATAGTGCTTTGGTAAGGGATAGATAAGTATGAATAATGGAAGAGAAAGAATTTGAGAAATGTGTAGAGGACTTGCAACTACAAATCTTCAACATGCCTACTGTTGCCACTGCACTGCTAGAGCAGCTTGTACTACTGGAAGTTCAAAATGTAAATGAAGAGGAAGCTGCTGCAACAAAAGAGAAAGTGCACAAAGAGAAGACTGAGGTTGTTGTGCAATCCTTGTTAAAAATATTGCAACATAGGATAAAAGTTTTGAAGGACAAGACAGAGGCAGTTTATACTGCATATAATAAGTTTCCTAGTTTAAAAAGTGAGGTGAATAATTTTGTTTCTATTTTGAGTACTTTTCATTCAACTTGGTCAACAAGGGAATTCCTATTTGAAAGACTAGCAGCAGTGCAGTCTCTAAGGACTGACATCCTAGAACTAGTTTTGCAAGTAGGAGCTGAAATTGCAAAGATTGGTGTTGCTTCATCTTTCTTTAAGGGTAAGGCCAATCAAATTAATGCAAAAATGGCAATGTTTGGACCTAGTTTCAATAGGTTCATTCCTCAAGTCAGAATAGAGGAAGGAGAAGTAAATAATTTGGATACATGGAGGTCAGATTTTGATCTCTTACTACCTAAGAAGGAGGCTTTCCTTAAAGATAGCAATAAGGTTGATATAGATCATTTCAATATAGTTCTGGATGAATCTTTTAGGGAAGAGATGGACTTCAGCAAGTTCATCACATATATAAGGCAGATTGCTAATACAAGGTAGGAAAGACATAAGAAACAAATACAGAGCATTCAATAGTTTTCATGGCCCACAGAGGAACAGGTTACTACATGGGATAATATGACAAAGCCCAAGATAAGTAAGCCTACAATAGATGACCTTGGTGATTTTGAAGATGAATGAGCTACAAAAATGCACCTGACCTATGAGAATAGGGAGAGCAACTGATCAAATAGAGGATGATGTAAGTTAGTTGGTAGGCGGTCATCATTTACACAAAAAACTTCAACAGTTGCATCTGAATACCTACAGACAAAGGTGCATCTCAAATGGATGTTCAACATAAGAAGAAACAACTTCTGGTGCTACTTTCCCTCTTTTTTGTTGAAGGCGTTAACTCTTTTGTATTCTAGTGCAAGTCACTATCAGAGCCACCCGTAGCTTGTTGCATCCTTTTCTCAAGGATCCCAAGGTGGTCTCTCTATATATAGTTATTTTTGACTCACACCAAAGGGTGTGAAATACTTATTGCCATAGGAGCTTATAGATTTAGTTTTTGATTATGAGGAATCTAGTTTTTTTGAATGTACTAATACTAGAAGTTGATCAATAAAATATACTAAATTTCCATGTATATTTCTTATTGTCTTCGTGTATGATTTTGATTTCTCCATGTGTTTAAATTTGCAAGGCATTTTAGATACATCTTTCTACAAGGTAGATAGTGGGGTTGAAACTTGAGTTCCTTTCAAGGGAGGGATAAATCTTGAGTGAGGTCTTTGAGATTTCAATATTCAGATGTGAATTAGATGATATGATTCATGCATAAGAGGGTAATTTTTAAGGCATTTTATTTGAGGTTTGGGTGTGTTTGATTTGAAAGATTCTCTGTAGATGTGCATTTATTGACTCTGATGCCCTAGGATTTGGCACTAGTCTATGCTTATTTTGTAGTTGTTTTTATCATCAATCAAATTAAAATGATTTACTTTAAATTGTATGAGTTATATGATTAGATTTGTATCAGGTATACAGGTCATAATTGTGATATTTGAAGAATTAAATCTTGAGAGGTAATATCCACCTGAAGCTTTAAGCTCAAAGAGAAGAAGGATTGTAAATCCTTAATACCTTAGTGTTGATTATTGTTGATGTGTCTATTGGGACTGCTAGAGTTATAAATTAGAGTTTTTTGATTAAGTTTTGATCATCTACAATTTTGAGCACTAACAAAATTGGCGACTCTACTGGGGATCTTTCTAAAAATGTTCTGCAATAAATTTGCTAACAGTTTATTGCTGCATATAGAAGACCAGTTTATCACTATATTCCCATAAATTTGTGGGTGGCGACTCTAAGCTCTGTGTTACCAGTTGCTGGTAAACATTTTGTACAATTTGAGATTATCTTGTCCAAAAGTGACATGAGTAAGCCCAGGAATACTAGGTCTTATTACAGGGATCACCCGAAAAGCAAAATGGGTGAAGAACTACATACTCCTAGTAGAAAGAAATGGTCCAGAAGGGGGGAAGCTAGTAGTAATTATCCTAGACCATCTCAAGAATATATTCCAATTCCTGCCCAAAATGAGATTCTATTTTTCCCAAGAATCTTGAATTTCTTAGAAGAATAGATCCTGATTTTGTAAGTCCTCCTTAGGAGGATGAATTTATAGATATTGGTTTTTTCTCTGCACAAGAAAACCTAGATTAGACAGAATATGCTTCTGCTACTAACACTGAATCTTATGATTCTGAGAAATTGAGGGAAGAAGTTTTGGCTCTGAGAAGAAGGGACCAGGAGAAATTCTTAGAAATTACTAAAAGGTAAAAGGAGCAGGAACAAGAAATTTATGAATTACTCATGGAGAAGCAAGAGCTCCTTAGAAAGAAAAAGAACAATGAGATATAGGAAAATAATCTGAAATAGAAGGTCACTGGTGTAAATAGTGAGTTATTTGGGGATGTCCAAATCTTGAGACAACAAGTAAATAACAATAAGCCAAACCCTGAGAAAAATGAGTTTGAGGGTGAGGGCCATGTCTTGAGACAGTTGCATCCATCAGAAATCAAAAGAAATGAGGATCTCAAGAATAAGGTGATGGGTGCATCTGACAAAGGAAAGAAAAAGGTAGTTGGGATTAGCATAAATGATTCCAAAAAGAATGATGCTAATCCTACTACAATATCTCAAGCTAGCTTAGAAAGGCTAGAAAAGCCAAAGAAGATTTGGCCATTATATTCAATTAGAAAAGTTGGAGTTAGAAGCTACTGTAGATGAGATGAAGAAGAAAATTGCTTTCCTTCATACAAATATGAATACAAATGCTAGTATTTCAATCCCTATTGTCAGTGGGAAAATACCACATAATCAATTGGTTGGTCCTTTGCCTAACACCCAAACCTCTATCTCCAATCAAATGGTCCAAGGACCACTCCAAGGTGTAAGTCATACTATCCCTTTGACTGGTAATCTTGCTGGAAATGTTGTACAGCAAAATACTAGAGGAGGGGGAGCCCAAGCTTCATAGAACATTAAAAGGAGGCTAGTTCATCTAGAGAGATACAAGCCATTGTTCTTTGATGGTATTCCTGGCCAACCAAATATCATCCCAACTGAGGTAAGAGACAAGATCCCTAAGTTTACTGGCAATAATGTTATTACATGTGAAGAGCACCTCAAGTCTTTAACTGATAAAATAAATGATTATGAGATTGAGAGTGAAGATGTTGTCATGAAACTTTTTGTTCAATCTTTAATAGAAGATGATAGGGATTGGTACAAAGGTTTACCTAAGAATAGTATTACCTCATGAGATGAATTTGTAAGGAGTTTTAAAGAACAATATGTTGAACATGTCAACTCCAATTACATGCCAAATGAATTCAATAATATCAAGAAGCATGCAAATGAAGGTATGTCAAAGTTCAATAATAGGTTTCAGAAGGCCATGTACAAATTATTCCTAGTTCTAAGATTGGATGAGGAAGTTTGTTTAACTACTTACTTCAATGTTGTAGAGGGAAAGATGTCTTACCTCTTAAGAGATAAAAGTCCATGTACCTTGAGATATGCTTTCAAATTAGCAATAAATATTGAGAGCAATAGGAAAGCATTTGGTCAAATGTATAAAAGGGATGAAGGTAGATTATGGAAAGAGACAAGGCCACATAATGCGAAACTTACCAGGGAAGATGACAAGGTTGACAAATTGGCCAATGCTGTCAAAGATCTATCAACTAGATTTGATAAAGGTGGGAAAATTTTCCAAGATAATAGACCACCTTATCAAAGGCAAGATAGATTCTCTAGTCTACGTGACCATCCATATAAGACAAATTGGAAAGATGGGAAGCTTGTTTTTGATAACCATGAGCCACAAAAGGGAAGAGATACACTTGACCCTTTGAAGAAGAATACTACCCACAATGTGGAGAATATTCCATGGTGTGTGGCCTGCAACATGCCTCACTCACCTTTTCAATGTGTTGTTGCTCAGGCTCTAGAAGATGAGCCAGAAGATTCACCTGCAGGAGACCATGAAGGCTCTGAAAAGCCTGTAGTAAATATGTTCACCACTCAAAGGGTGGATGAGCTCTTCAAATGATGAAGAGATAGTAGAAGATGTTGACTATAAGAGGAGAACTCTCCCTGCTTATGAGCAACAAGTATTTTCCCATTTTGATCATGAAGAATCTGATACTAAGACTGGTCAAACAAATATGAATAGACCAGATGTGGAGGATAATCATTGGAGAAAACCTAGTAAAGAATAAATCAAGAATTTGACTATAGCAGCTATTTCTTAGGCTAGGTCTCATATAACTTAAGAAACAGAAAGGTTGAGGCTAATCAAGGAGTTCCTAGGTCAGTCTTTGTCAAGAATGACTCTCAGAGTAAAGTTTCTTCTAAACCAGTTGTTTCTACAAGTAAAGACAACAACAATAAGCAACAATCTGTTGTAGTTTAGAATGCTAAGAAGAATGAGGAAAATACCATAGAACAAAGAAATAAGAGGGCTGGTGGGAAAAGAAATTTGTTTGATCTTTCTACTGAGGCCCCAACTTTCAATATGAGACATGCTCTGTCTTAGATGAAGGTATCAATCCCTTTATTAGAAATGTTGAAAATAAAAGAGCATAAAGCAGTAGGTTTGGCTCTGACTAATGAGCAAGAAGACCTTCCCATTGTTACAAAAAAGATAATATCAATAGCAGGACCTGAGATAACCAAAGGAGTTTCCAACTTTTGTGTTGGAAGTATTGTAACTCAAGAGCCTTCCTCCATTGATCCTTTTTATGTCACTCTAATTGTGAATAATTTATTACTAAAGAACTGTATGATAGACTCTGGTGCTGCAACAACAGTGATGCCTTACCATGTAATGAAGGAGTTAGGACCTCAAGTTGATAAATGAAATGGTAGATGTTATGCTATGGACAATAGGGCAGTTCCTGTGGTAGGGACCTTGGTTGGAATAGAAGTGAAAATTGCTGCATTTCCTAAGGCCACCTATAAAATGGATGTTATTGTAGTTGATACCAAGCCTCATTATGGTATTTTACTATCTAGACAGTGGGTAGCAGCAATAGGGGGAAAGTTACAATTAGATCTATCTTATGCTACAATTCATGTGAATGGTACTGAGGTAAAGTTGTATAGAGAACCTCATTCATCAGTAATGATTGAGATTGTAGCCCCTGAGGATATAAAATGTTGTGTAGACATTGACATGAATAACTTTGTGATTGAAGAGATAGTGCCATAATTAAAAAATACTGACCCTATTGTTGATGAGTTTCTCTTGCAACAAGATGGATTATGGAAGTTATACTTTGATGGTGGATGCTCTAAAGAGGGCTCAAGAGCTGGTGTTTTACTAATATCCCCATCAAGTATTACCTTTAAATACTCTTTTCTGTTGACTTTCCAATGCACAAATAACACTGCTGAATATGAAGCTTTGATTTCGGGATTAGATATTGCAATCAAACCTGGTATAAGATGTTTAAAAGTTTATGGAGATTCCCAATTAATCATTTCTTAGATCAGATCATAATATGTTGCAAAAGATGACAGACTTAAGTTATACAAATATGTTGTCTGGGATAGAATTAAATTTTTTGATGCTTTCAATATTTTGTGAGTAGAAAGGTCAAAAAATATTATGGCATACTTCCTTGCAAATGTTGCATTAAAAAGAAATGATGCAACCCTTACTGGAGTATCAAAATTGGAAGTGAAAGGTAGGCCTGCTATCCCTAATAATATCTGCAATTGGCAAGTCTTTGATGATGGTAATGACATCTTAAGATTTATCCATGGCTTGGATTAGTATGATGGTCAACATATTGATTTTGATGATTACCAAGAAGTGGTTAATGGGAAAGACTGTGTCATGGGAAATGAGATTGTACAGTTACCTTCAAACCATATCCCCAAGGGTTTAGTTGAGTTGGAAGGAATGTTCAAAATAAATGACAGTAACATGTCTCAGAAGTCGAATGCCAAAGTGGATGACCTAGAGGAAATAAATTTAGGGTCAGAGACTTCCCCTCAAGTTGTCTACATTGGGAAATGTCTTAGTACGGATATAAGGAATAATCTAATAAGGCTGTTGAAAAGATATAAGCATGTCTTTGCCTGGTCATATGATGACCTCAAGGCTTATAGGGTAGACTTGTTTCAACATGAGATTCCATTGAAAGAGGACATCAAACCATTTAGGCAAAAGCAAAGGCCCATTAACCCCTTATTAGTGTAATCACCTAAAAATGAACAAAGACAATTTAATGATAATTCAAAGCAAATGAAGTGAAATCAAAGAAAATCAAGGACATAATTGAATCAATTGAATCAAAATGCATAATTAGCCAATCAAAATGAAAATCAAATTCTAATTCAAGATCAATCAAAATTGAGAACATTTTAATCAAGTGCAATCAAATCAAAATACAATTAATTTAATTAATTGTATAGTCTTGGATTAAATTAATTCAACCCATTCAAGGGGTGCATGGCTAAAGAAAATCAATTAAATCAATTAATAAAAATCAATTACTCTCAACAACCCAAAAAGAGAGGAAAATCAATCAACCAATGAAATTGGAGGAAAGGCATTCACATGGATCAAGCCAAAATTGAATCTCATTCACTCAAAGTGAAAGAGAATCTCAGCCTTCCATCTTGTATACTTGTCCCAAGCTTTGAGGACAAAAACTTTGCTTTGTCTTCAAAGGGTGGAACCAAAACCTTAACCCCAACTCAATTATGATCAAATGCAACCACACCCCCTCACATTGGGAAAATCTATAAAAGGAAGGCTAAAATCCTTCATAATCAATCAACCACCTATCTGAGAATTGCATCAAACCTCTTGCAATTTAAATTTAGAAAAGCATTTAAGAGCAATTTTAGCATTTATCTTGATAATTGTTAGCTTTAGCATTGTTTTATCTTTATCATTCTTATTCTAGGACTGTCATTAATGAGAGCTTGCTAAGAGCTCACTCATTAACATCTTAGTTAGAGAGCCATAGGATGCTCAATTAATCATTGATTTTGTTAAATAGTTGCTCAATTGTGGTTGTATTTAGTTATTATTTCACTTATTGTTGATTATTAACCCTAATTCTATGAAGGTACATTTATTTGTATACAAAATGGTGTCCACTGTGAGGTAGTAAGCCTCATTCTATCAATCTTATCATTTAGATCAATTTTTGTATGCTTGTATTTGCTATTTTCTGTGGAATTTTTGTAGGAAACAGGTGAAGTCACACCTAAAAAACATTTAGTCATGCCTGCAATAGATTTAATGATGCCTATAGGCTCTGTATCGACGCTTATTTGTTGACTATTCATGCCTGGTCTATCCCTTCTACTTCTATCTTAAACATTCTCTTATCGCCTGGAAAGAAAGAAGTCATGCTTCTGCGACAAAGTGTCCTTGCCTTTGCACCAAACAGTCATGATTATGAGTTGAGAAGTGTCACAGATTAATAATCTGTTATCACATGTTGTAAAGCTTTTCTCTACAATTGATAGAAATAATCACGCCTACATTCTTTTTCCTTATGCTATGTATTAATTCATTGGCGCTTTGAATTAGTTCATTATCACATTTTTAAATTCTTCTTGTGCTTAACAATAATCTACTTATGCCTATGCACATTTTAGTGTCACCTATGCACATTTTAGTGTCGCCTATGCACATTTAAGTGTCATTTGTGCACATTTTAGTGTCGCCTATGCACATTTTAGTGTCCCCTATGCACATTTCAGTGTCACCTATACACATTTCAGTGTCACCTTTGCACATTTCAGTGTCGCCTATGCACATTTCAGTGTCACCTTTGCACATTTCAATGTCACCTATGCACATTTCAATGTCGCCTTTGCACATTTTAGTGTTGCCTATGCACATTTCAATGTCACCTGTGCACATTTTAGTGTCACCTGTGCACATTTCAATGTCACTTGTGCACTTTTTAGTGTCACCTATGAAATTTTTTGTGTCGCTTACTAGCAGTTAACTTACGCGTGAAAACAATTTAATATCGCGTATTTGCTGGATAATGTCGCCTGCTGTCTATTGTTTGAATTTTCTATTAAATTGATAAATTTCATCATCTAACTCCCTATTTGTACATTTTGACTGTGAATGAACAGGCATCAAAAGGTTCAGAAGCCAAAACGTAGGTTTAATTAAGAAGAGAAGATACTTGCTAAGAAGATCAAAAGGGAGAACCAAGCACATATCAAGGATATCCTTGAATCAACACAAGACAAAAATAACCAGGTATACCAAAAATACCTTGCTGTGATTGAAGCCTACAAACATAAATATGTTTCTTTAAATTGGATTTTCAGTCCTTAAGTTCAAAATTTTTACTTGGAAATCTACAATTAAAGTGCTCAAGTTCATTACATAAATCTTTGTGTTGTCAATTTTAATTTTGGTTTCCCCTCATTTTGAGTGTTTGTGCTGACTAACTTGTTGGAGGATAAGCACATGGGAAGGAGCTATTGCTAAGGTGAGTAAAATGCAATGAAAAACACTAAAAAATGCCCCTAACTTCGGTTAGGTACAAAGGATAAGGTAAGCCTAAAACTAGTCAATTCTTCCTTAGCTTGTGGCATTTGATGTTTTCAAAATCTAGTAATTAAAATGGGAAATGAACCAAACACTTCCATTTTAAGAATCTCTTTGTCACAAGATTGGGAAAGAACCATTGTGTGTTTGAAGTGTTTAGAACAAAGAAAAGGCAACAGGGATATGCTCTTCACTTTTTAAGTGAATCAAACTCCCAAACCTGCCCTACTAAGTTCATTTCTTGCTTTCCATGAACATGCTAGAAATTTAGTGGGCTCACCTCCTGAGTTTTCCTTAACGAGGCCGGTGAGAGGGACAGCCCAAAGTGGGACACGCTCACTTTTGACACGGGGATCCAACCCACTATAAAACAAAACACATGTATCCTTAATGGGGTACATGACAAAAGAATTTTAATTTCTCAAACTTCCTCTAGTAGTCCTCATGGATTGTGCAAAATCATACCTTGGTGCATGTGGGAAGCCCCTTAACATACTTGGGGGATGAGAGATTAAGGTCCATTTTGAATGGAATCCATACTAAATCCTTGATCAAATAGCAAGACCACCTGTTAGAGCCATGTTTACCAACCAAATCTTATGCTAGGTAGTTTGCTTGGAAGAATTTCTTGTGTTAATTGATAAAATTATTGTGTTGTGCTTGAAGATCTTTGATTACAAAAAGAAAACATTCATTAAGATCCAAAAATCAATTAACAATAAAAATTCAAAAGAATATTCTATTCACAAATGGAAAAAGAAATGGAAACATTATCCAACAAATCTTCATTAAGAACATTGTTTCCTTATCTCTATGATCCTAATATCACATCCATGTCTACATATTCTTCAGACAAAAGGGCTATTACAAAAACAAAATCTCACATTGAGTATATCTTTGAGCAAAAAGAATATCATGAAAATCCTATATTTGATCAAGAATATCCTAATGATAAACCAATATTTGATGAAGAACCTATTTCAACATATCAAGAGAATCTCATCTTTGATCAAGGAAATCAAGAGGAATTAGTCCCATCTCAACAATATTCATCATATGACAACTCTTTGGGAAACACAAATACATCCAAATATCCTTGGGATAGATCATTTACTCCTTTTGGAATTTCATACAAATCAACTTTGGAAAAACTTCTTGAAAATAATCTCATCACGTTGCCTCAAATCACTTCATGTGGTTTTATCTTTTTGAGCAACTATTGTGCATATCATAGACATAATGAGCATGAAACTTTAGATTGCATGGAGTTGAAACATAAAATCCAAAATCTTATTGATGATGACATAATTGAAATTGAAAATCCTAATGACTCATCTAAGGAAGATACTACTCTCAAGCAAGATCAAACTTATGAACACATGTCTAGTAGTGGTCCTCTTATAGCTTTCACCTATTCCACCATTCCTCCATTTCATATAGAAGCAAATCTATCCAATATTCCTCCACCAAACAAAGATCCAAATAGTTTTCATAATGACTATGTATACCCTCAAAGACTACCTCTAAAAGAGATCCAAGCTAACCTACATCTTGCTACAAAATTCTTTCATGATTCAAAGGTTATAGATTCCAAGCCTTCATGTGCTACAATGCCTATTATACCTATTTCAAATGAACCTTCATTAGCCATTCAAGAATCCCATGTGAACATTAAAACTCCTACCTTGTCCTTAGAAGTGGCTCCATGTCAAGAGACTAATCAAGAGTGCAAAGAAACAATTCTTATTAAGGATCAAGATCAAGATATTATCCCTTCTTTTCCTATAGTTGACCAAAGTCCCACACCTCAAGAATCCCATGATGAACCCTTCATACCCTTCCATTTCTTTCAAGAAGATACCCTTCCATCTCAAACACTCCATATTCCTTCACCTCTTATATCATACCCATCTCCTAAGCAAGATCAAGGTATTCCTTCCATCTATGATGAACTTATCAAAAATCAAAAGCAAAGTATTCTTCCTAGGCTATCAAAAGATCCTTGTCAAGATCAAAGTACCCCAACATCCACTTTTCATAAGCCTCCATATCTACCTCAAAATTCTGCCATTCTTCCTAATCCATTGCATAAGAATAAATACCCTCAAGCTTCAACTGCTCATATGAAAGTGACTCCTATCAAAGCTACATATAAGCCTATTGGTACAAAGATAAATCCGAAAGATGAAAGCCTTGGCCATGCAACTCAAAATAAAGATGTTGATATCCTTCCCACATCCCATTTACCTCCATTTGTGCATAAGCATCATCCTCCTACATCTTCCAAATCCATCCTTGGTCCCTTTATTCCAAAGTTGAAACCTTCAGATCTTCCATCCATATTGGGCCCTTACATTCCTCCATCAACCTTTCCTACTATCCCTATCCCACCATCCCCTTACCCTATATCCTATCAAGATCAACAAAGACATACATACTTGAAAAACCAAGCACCCATCCATGTCAATCCTCCATATCAAACCATCCATATGAACCTTATTCATCCACCAATCCCAAGTCCTTTGGAAGAAGTTTGGATGTGCAACATAAAAATCAGAAATCCACGAATCCACTTATGTATGAAGAGCACCATGTCCCATCTAATCGACATGTGAATAAAAGAAAAAAAGAAAAATTCTAGAGACCACAAAGGTCCTTCAAGAAAAAAGAAAAATAAAAAAAAATGTGGGTTCCTAAATCCCTCATTGAAGAAATGCATTCAAAAGCATCCAAAAGGAAAGACAAATCAAAGAAAGTGTGGATTCCCAAGTCACTTTTGAAGGACTTACACACAAAAGAGAACTCAAAGTTGACATTTAAGCTTCCAAAGGCTTCTACTCCACATTCTCCCAAACATATTCCATCTCATCCATCCATTTTGAGTCCTTGTGTCCCAAGACCCATATCCTCTCTTACATCAAAATCCCAAGCTATTTCATCCATTTTCCCTCCATTATTCCACTATCCTTCAAGGTGTGTATCAATGTTGGTCTTGATAATGCTTCTTATCCTCCTATTCATTATCCTTCCATAGCCTTTTTCACACCCACATATGGAAAGACTTATTATCCTCCTATTCATTATCCTTCCATTTCCATTATCCAATCCATTGCATAAATCTATATCCACCCTCTACCTTATCCACCATATCACCTTTCCATCACCCTATCAACATCTTTGAGCATAACTTTCATCAGTCTTGGCTTGTCATATCATACCTTTTAGAGGAGTATCCAAAGAGCATGAAACTTGAGTCCATCCAAAGAGAAAAAAAAAAAAAAAGAACAAAAGAAAAGAAAAGAAATCCATCCTATGATGAAAACCACTTCTTGTGGAATCTCGAACAAGTACCATGATGAAAACCTGGCAAATAGGCGTCATGCATAATTTCTCTCTTTCACTCTACACTTGGGGGCAAGTTACATCCATCATATCCTCCATCTTTCTACCATTTATCTCACTTGCATCCGTACTTACATCTTTCACCTTTGATCTTGACAAGGTTGAACATATCTATGAGCATTAAGTATCTTGACATGTGTTATCTTATCCATTAGCCTATTCACTGGTTATGTTCACACTACCTTATCATGATCTTGCTTATCTTAAAGCCATCTTTCTTATTCCTAAGAAGCCTTCCCATAATCCCAAACCATTCACTCATAGCTTTCACCACCCCTTTATCATGATTGTATGATCCTATCCACATTGATCTTGATCTAAGTGAAAAAATGAAAAAAGAAAAAGAAAAAATGTTAGAAAAAGTCTCTTGATATGTTCATTCCTTTGGACCATTGTCATGACAGCAAGTCATTATTCTATATGCTATTCAACACCACATCATTGGCCTATATTGAGATACATTTTTCCTAGCTTGGATAATCTTGAGGAGATGGTCCTATGGGTAACATATTGGCTTCATCCATCATCCATCAGTTTGCAAATCCTATACCTTGCTAGACATTGGGACAAATTCATTGTGATCTTGCTTGAGAACTAGTAATCTCTAAAAATCCAAAAAAAATCAAATATCTTTAAAAATCCAAAAAAATCAAATATCTCTAAAATAAAAAAAAAATCAAATATCTCTAAAATTCAAAAACATAAAAAATTCCAAAAAAAAAAAAAAACTTCTAAAATTTCAAAAAATAAAATAAAATTCAAAAATCTCTAAAAATCCAAAAAACATAAAAATCTCTAAAAATTAAAAAAAAATTGAAAATCTTTTAAAAATCTAAAAATTGCAAATCTTAAGTAAACACTCAAAAGTTGCATTGCCCAACAAAGCATGATCTTTGCTAAATCAAACTGGGGGCACCGATCCAAATTTAATGAGCTTTTTAAAAGAAAACATCAATTGGCTCAAATCATTGCATCAAAATTGAAAAATAGTTATACTTGAACTTATTGATCAATATTACATTTCAAACATCCAAATACTTGATCTAAAAAACAAAATTTGAAAAAAATCAGATCAAAATCTAAAAAGCTTAATAAAATTAGATCAAAATCTAAAAGGCTTAAACATAACTAAGGATCAAAGTGCATGAAGTTTTTGAAACATGGATCTACAAACAAAAGCAAAAATGTTCAAAGTGTTACTAAATTTTTTTAAATCATGTCTTTTTAGCAAATCAATGAAGTCTTTGACTAGATGAGCAATGATGAAGACATGATATTTTCTTGATTGCTTCTTGAGTGCTTGTCAGGTTGATTCATAGCAGTATGCGAATCTGTCTAATGACATGATCATCAAAGAATCATCGAGGACATTCATATATGAAAGGGATCAATTCTTTGTCTATTTACTTGCAATTGTTAAAATCTGAGGAAAGAGGTATTCATATCATCATGGTTGAACCAGTGAGGGTTGTACCAATTTCATGTTCCAAAAGCTCAATGATGATTATAAGCTCTCAAATCTTGAATAATGACAATTAGCTGCATACATCTTAGATTAGATGCATTGTATATATTGTTTTGCCTTTCTTAGCTTAATTTGCAAGAGGAAAATCTAAAAGGGGGTGGAGTTACCATCATCAAAAAACCAAATCAAGAGACATCAAATGTTCATCAATGGTACATCATCAAATTTCTTGAGATCTACATCATCAAAGGGCTATCAATATAATCAAAATCCTGATCAACATCATCAATGCTTGAAATATACATCATCAAACATTCTTCTCAATCTGATCATCAAAGGTACATCAATGTCATCAAGATACATCTTCAAATGTCTGATCCATTAAATGATTCATGATACATCAAGGACATTATCAATAATCAATCATGCTAATCAAATAGGGGCAACCTAATCTTGTTCATCACCTTCTCTTCTCCAGTCCATAATTTTGCATCGTGAGAACATCCAATCAACTCCGTATCATCGAAACATCTGTGTATCAAATATCAATCAGTCAAATCATCCAATTGATTATCTAACGTCAATCAAGTTATCCTATCATCCATTTGCTCATCTTGAGCGCATCAAATCTCCTAACTCTAGATCTTGAGGAAGGAAAATCATTGTTTTGTCTCTCTAGATCTTGAGAATGAAATATCAACCCATCAACTTATCCTATCAGATTGACATCAACATCAATCAAGTGATTCTGACTGATATCAAATGATACCAAACCATCATCAACTTATCTAGAGCATCAACATCTTATCAATCGCATCTTCTCTCATCAAATTCTCTCATGATCGGGGAATTTTCAAATTTCTATATTGGGAAACAAATCGACATTGCTCAATCTTAACCAAATCAATCACAATCATTTCAATTCATTTCTTGAGGGGGCATGCAATCATAATATCAGCGGTAACATCATAAAAAATTAGAGACCGATCATCGAATCAAAGTGAAATCTTTTATCACAAAATTTTTCATCATAAAAAATGAAAGGGGCATCATATCAAATCAGATCATCAAATCAGAAACATATAAATTAGGAGAGTTTCATATCAATCATTATTGGCATCAATTTCATATCAAAAATCAAAGGATTGACCATTGAAATACATTAAGAATGAACATCAGAGATCAACCATTGTTGAATCAGAACTTATCAATCAAGCAAGATAAGAGTATTCTTTGAATCGACATGCTTCACACGTCAACTCAAAGAGGGGCATTTGTAATCACCTAAAAATGAACAAAGACAATTTAATGATAATTCAAAGAAAATGAAGTGAAATCAAAGAAAATCAAGGACATAATTGAATCAATTGAATCACAATGCATAATTAGCCAATCAAAATGAAAATCAAATTCTAATTCAAGATCAATCAAAATTGAGAACATTTTAATCAAGTGCAATCAAATCAAAATACAATTAATTTAATTAATTGTATAGTCTTGGATTAAATTAATTCAACCCATTCAAGGGGTGCATGGCTAAAGAAAATCAATTAAATCAATTAATAAAAATCAATTACTCTCAACAACCCAAAAAGAGAGGAAAATCAATCAACCAATGAAATTGGAGGAAAGGCATTCACATGGATCAAGCCAAAATTGAATCTCATTCACTCAAAGTGAAAGAAAATCTCAGCCATCCATCTTGTCTACTTGTCTCAAGCTTTGAGGACACAAACTTTGCTTTGTCTTCAAAGGGTGGAACAAAAACCTTAACCCCAACTCAATCATGATCAAATGCAACCACACCCCTTCACATTGGGAAAATATATAAAAGAGAGGCTAAAATCCTTCATAATCAATCGACCACCTATCTGAGAATTGCATCAAACCTCTTGCAATTTGAATTTAGAAAAGCATTTAAGAGCAATTTAGCATTTATCTTGATAATTGTTAGCTTTAGCATTGTTTTATCTTTATCATTCTCATTCTAGGACTGTCATTAATGAGAGCTTGCTGAGAGCTCACTCATTAACATCTTAGTTAGAGAGCCATAGGATGATTAATTAATCATTGATTTTGTTAAATAGTTGCTCAATTGTGGTTGTATTTAGTTATTATTTCACTTATTGTTGATGATTAACCCTAATTCTATGAAGGCACATTTATTTATATACAATTAGCTATTAAAATGCAAACTGAATTAACCAAGCTAAGGGATGCATGCATAATTGAGCCCATTAGGCATTCTTCTTGGGTCTCAAACCTGGTACTAGTTAGAAAGAAGAGTGGTGACATAAGGCTATGTGTGGATTTCCAAAATTTAAATGTTTCTTCACTCAAAGACAACTATGGACTACCTAATATGGAAGCTGTGCTTCATAAGGTGATTGGCTGTGATTTGTTGTCCATGATGGATGGATTTTTAGGATATAACCAGGTCCTATTCAAAGAATCAGAGCAATTCAAGACAACATTTACTACCCCTTGGGGAACCTATGTATATGTCAGGATGCCATTTGGTCTAAAAACTACCAGAGCAACTTTTAAAAGAGCGATGGGCATATCTTTTAAGGACCTTATTGATGTCCTCATGGTTGTATATCAAGATGATTTGACTGCATATTCTAAGAAAGCTGAGGATCATTGTAATCACTTAGAAAAGGTTTTGATGAAGGCTCTAGAGTATGGTATCTCTCTAAATCCTAAGAAATGCCACTTTGATGTTACTGAGGGAAATTTACTAGGCCACATAGTGTCTAAAGAGGCAGTGAGAATTGATCCTGAAAGGGTAGAAGCTATTAACAAGGCCCCTGCCCCCAAAAATCTCAAAGGTGTCCAGTCTTTCTTGGGACAAATAAATTTTGTCAGAAAATTTATTGCTAATTTTGCTGAATTGGTTGAACCCATTGTCAAGTTAGTAAAGAAAGATGTAAAATTTCTTTGGGATCAAGAAGCACAAGAAGCCTTTGAGAAGATAAAGAAAACAATTCAGGAGGCCCCTGTTCTGATATCTCTTGATTATTCCAAGCCTTTCTCTTTATTCTCTTTTGCATCTTTTCACACCATTGTAGCAGTCTTGTTACAAAAGGATGATGAAGGATTTGAGCATCCCATTGCCTTTTTCAAAAAATCTTTACAGTCAGTAGAATTAAATTATGAACTAATGGAAAAACAAGCCTAGGCACTAGTCAAGGTAGTAAAAGCTTTTAGACCTTATCTTGTCTATGCTAAAATTAATGCATATGTACCACATGTTGTAGTGAAGGACATTTTGGTTCAAAGTGAAGTCACAGGCAAAAGATGGAAATGGATTAACAGAATCCAGGAGTTTGATTTAGAACTTCACATCACTAAACTTGTTAGAGGACTAGGTCTAGCAAAGTTGATGACTGAAGAAAATATGGACCTAATTCAGGTCAACCATGTTGATCTAAATGGAAAAGATGTCACCTGCATTGAAATGCAGCCCTGGTACACCAATATAGTATCTTTCCTCAAGAATGCTATTTTCCCAAAGGACCTTAATGATAATCAAAGGAGAATTTTAAAATTGCAAGCCCAGATATATGTGTTACTGCAAGGTGATTTGTATTGGAAAGACAATGATGGGTTCTTTCTATTGTGTTTAGACAAAGAGCAGTTTGAGAAAATTTTGAAAGAAATGCACTCTGGAATGTGTGGAGGGCATCATTTAGCTTGGGCTATGGCTCATAAGATCCTTAGGGCTGGATACTATTGGCCTGTACTGTTCAAGGATACCCATGCATTTTTTAGAAAGTGTTAACCATGCCAAAGGTTCTCAAACAAGTTGAAATTCTCAGGAGCATTAATGTTGAATCCTATAGTGATAGAAGCTCATTTTTCTATGTGGGGCATTGATTTCATTGGAGAGTTTACTAAGAAGTCTAGTGGAGGTCATAGCTAGATAATTGTAGCTACTGATTACTTTAATAAGTGGATTGAAGTAATCCTAACAAAGAAAGCTACAAGCACATTTGTTATTGATTTCTTAATAGATAACATTGTTACAAAATTTGGTGTTCCTGTCAAAATAGTGATGGATAATGCAATGAGTTTTAGGTCACAAGAATTTAAGGATTTTTGTTTAGAAATGGGCATAATAATGTCATACTCATCCCCATACCACCCACAAGCTAATGGGCAAGCAGAATCAAGCAATAAAAGTATTTTGCAGATCCTAAAGAAGACCTTAGAAAAGAACAAGAGAACTTGGCATTCAAAGCTTAAATTAGCTTTATGAGTAGATAGGATCACACAAAAAAGAGCCACAGGAAAGTCTCCTTTTGAGATGGTGTATGGTATTAAATCAAGGCTTCCTATGAATAATTTATTGCCCATTTACAAATTTATACAAGAAGAAGATTTGGAAATGTTTGATCCTCTAGAAGATGGAGTGCTCCAGCTTATTGAATTGGATGAAACAAGAAGAGAAGGCCAAAAAGAGAACATCGTATTACAACAAAAGATGAAATATCTATTTGACAAGAGGGCAACTATTAGGAAATTTCAACTTGAAGATTTGGTCCTTCAATAGAATGCAAAAAGTGAGGATAAGGGGAAGCAAAAAAAATTTGAATCATTATGGTTGGGTCCCTATATTATCCATCAAGCTCATGGGAAAGATTCTTATTTCCAAAAAAATATGGATGGTGAAGAACATGAATTGCTAGTGCATGGACAATTCCTAAATTTTTTTTTCAATTAAAATAATTTATGTTCCATGCACAGTAGTTTCTTAGTGTATAGGTGTGCTTTGTTTCAAGTCGTGTGTTATTTTCCTACAGTAGGTTAAGTTTTGTTTGGTCTGCTACCTAGAGATTTTGGTTTCTTTCTATAAATTGGCATTTAAGCATCCTCAGAGAGAGCCACTATTGGGAGTATTTTAAAAGTTTTGAAAGTTGCATTTTATTTCTTATTTCTTTGGTAGTTTTCCTAGTTTTTATGCTAATTTTCCTATAATCTTCCTGCCCTAGATGATAAATTTGTCCGTAATACTTAAAAACCCTAGGTGCTAGGTAAAAATGCTTCTAAAAGTCCAAAAACCCTACAGAAACCTAACCAAGTTCTATTTTGTTGTTACTTTTTCAAATCACTTAAGTAAGTCTAAAGGCATGTGTGCTTTATGTCTACTGCTTAGTCACCTAGTCTCCGAAAGCATTTAGCATATTCCTTTCTCTGGTGATTCAGAAAAGCCTTTGTCACGCAATCTCCTTAAGTCTAGAGAATATTCCTTTTGTTCATGAGACTCAGTGGATGATTTCAGTCGCCAAGTCTCTAAGTGATCTTTGTAAGATTTAGCGACTGCTACTGGAAAATATTTCAAAGACAACTATAGTCACTGAATGTTCGTATGCAAAAGGCTTTCAAATGGGTGATCTCTTAATAAAATGATGAAATGACCAAAGCTTCAACGATTATGAGATTTCTACTTAGTCGCCAAGTCTCCAAGTGAAGGATGGTAGTTATGTTATTTTCAGTCACCAGGTCTCCAAGTGAAGGATGGAAGTTATGTTCTTTTCAGTCACTGGGTCTCCCATTTCTCTCGCAGTTAATGTTTTTATCCAGTGACCCAGCGATTGTGGTAGTCAGGTATCCTCAGAATCCTGGCAGTTATGTTATAAACATTTAGCGATCTGGTGACACGGTCATCTCCTAGTCTCACAGTGTAACAATTAAGTCATAATATTTTTAGTGACTTGGTGACAACTATAAGATGGAGGAAGAATCAACGGTCAGTGTTATATCTCAAAATCTAACTGAAGTTAAGAAAGATATCTAGCAACTTGGCGAATAAAGGTTTCGTGTAGTCTCCAAATTTAACCAGGGTAAAGAGAAATATTAAGAGACTGTGAGATATCTTCAATTGTGCAATCGCTAGAAGATGATGGGTTAAGATGAAGGTTTTCAAAGATTAAATCTGAGCCATTGATATAGTTGTAATCGAGCGGTGGTCAAATTATCTCCCAATTGATTAATGAGTTAAGAAAAGTTGTAGCGACCGTGAGAAGTGCTTTGTCACCAAATCTCTGAAGAAAAATTAGGTTAAGAAAATCATTAAGTGACTGGAAAGTAACCTTAGTCACATAATCACAATATGATTAAGGGTTAAGTGTCAATTGAGGTCAAAAAATGAAAAAAGGATATGAATCTATTTGACAGATTTGATGACATGTTCTCTCCTAATTGGTCAAAGAATGAAATAAAGAAATAATAATTTCTCAGTGATTACGAAGAGAAATTTAGTCGCTGAGTCTCCAAAAGCAATAAATCAGAGATTTTCTACTTTCAGTTGCCAGATATCCAGAAAGGTTTAGTTTGCAGGTCTCAGAAGGAAGTCAAAGTCAGAATAAAAATGCAGAGATTAAGCGACTACTATTGATTTTGTTCTTTGTGAGTTAAGATCTAACGGTTGTCTCCTAATCACTAGATAAAAGTGATGTCATCTAAAAGATGCCGAGACTAAGTGACTACTGTCAGATTAAGATCCTATGGTTGTCGTGAAGTCATGAGAAGAAATGAATATTTGAATAAAGTTTTGGTGAGTAAGAGACTTCTCTATAGTCGCCAAGTCTCCAGGATGGGTGAAGTCGGGCAATCTCCATAAGAAGTTTGAAAAGTCAACAAGTTCTGGCGATTAGGAGACTCACTATGTAGTCACTAAGTCTCTCAATAAGGAAATAAGGAAACGAGACTTAGGGAAGACTATAGTCACTAGATCTCAGGATAAATTTGATAAATAATGACTATTGCAGTGACTATGAGGAAACTATAGTCGCTGAGTCTCCGAATGTAGAAAATTAAAAGTAAAAGGACTTAAGCTGGACCATCAAATTAAGATCTAGCGGTAGTCACTGAATCTCAAGAAGAAATCATAAAAGGTAAAGACATCTGACAAATTAGAGATTTCCTTTTGGTTTCTTAATCTCTAAAGAATATGAAAAAGCACCAAGCCTTTTAGTGACTGTGATTAGATGTGCAGTGGCCAGGTCGCCAGAAAATCAAATTTGATTACCTGTCATTGTCTCATCTTACAAATAGTGAATTGAAGTTCAAGGTATGCCGAGTAATGGAGGAAGTGACATATAGAGTTTGTAGTCTTGAAAGGGAATTTGTATTCAATTTTCCAAAATAAATATGGGTAACTGTCACTTATTCTAAAAATTACTAAGCCTTCTAGAGAGCCAGAGCTAGAGAACTATGACAATTTGTGAGTATTTTGGTGATTAAGCAATTCAATGAATTTAAGAATTTTTAGAGGAGTTCACAATTGAAATCAAAATGAGTTAGCCTTCAACTAGCAGAGCTTCCACAAGCAAGGGATCCAAGGAAAAATAGAAAGAAAGCTTCTCAGATGAGTTTCTCACTCTGTTGCCTGGGTCATCATAGAATAAAAAGGTTAGTGATGAACTCTTTGCCGATGACCTATCTTATTATAGAGATGCAAAGACTAGGGATGTGTCTGGGATGTGCCTCTTTAGGTATTTATACAAGAATGTTGATAGTCCAATGCCTGTGTCGAACCCTTGGACCTCTGGACTAGCTAGATTGATAGTACCTAATGTTTTTATAGATGTAGACTTACTCGTTGCTTTGGCCAACAAATATGACCCTTTATCAAAGACAATTAGGAGAGAGGATGGCTCGGCTCTGGTCACATTTGAGAGAAATTCATTTATGAGGGCTTTTGGTATCCGTATTCCCATGGCCACATAAATCAATTTATAGGCCCAGGCCAATAGGTATACTCAGGAATTTGTCCTTGTGTCAAAGGAGATTCAAAGCCATGTTCCATGAGCCAACAAGAACTACATTGCACCAATGGCTAGGACAACCCCTTACTTTTACAAAGACTTACGCTTCTATGTGAATTATATTGCTTATGGTTTATGTAGAGTGCTAGGAGTAGATGGTGGATCAAAAAGAATTACATATGACATCCTGATGATGGTGTTAGACTCACAAAAAATGCACACAAGAAAAGGATATGACTACATTGGGTATGTCATTAACAGAATGCACGAGGGTTTGGAGGCAATAAGAAAGAGGGAAGCCTCTCCTAGGTTTTTGCATTACTCATTATTAATGCATTTTATTTTGTTCTAAAATTACAACATTATGGATTTGGATAACCTATAGCCTCAGATAATGTGGAATGGTCAACCCAAACCAGTACAGTTTTGGATAGGAGCCTGGAGCCCTACTTGTCGTAATTGTGATTTATATGCTTTTCAAAATTGGATGGTGCGGCCTATCTTGATCAACTTAGGGTTCAATTTTTCAAGGCTACCAGTTAAGGCTCTACAACTACTAAGGCCTTGACAATTTGTTGATAAGTGGCCTAAGGATCACAACTGGGGAGACTTCTATTATGGGAAGACTTACACAATAATAAGAGTTTATGGATGCCCCCATCCACCCCATGTTCTACCATTTTTTGTTCCACCAAGAATTGCTTTCTTAGAAATTATTTGGTAGCTCATGCTAACTGACAAAGAACACTTGGCCCCCCATAGGAAGGGAACATTTACCCCAAGGCATTTCATAGTATGCAACTTCACCATTGGGAAGAATGCATTCAGTAAATTGAATGATTGGTTAGGTCAGTATAAAATGAATGTTGGTGTGCCAAGGTATGTTGATACAAAGAACTTTATTCTAATGGCTAGGAAATATTACACTCCTTCCATTCCAATAAGTACTAGACATGAGGAGTTTCCAGAGGAGGACATCATCAGAAACATCATTGATGAGGATGATAGAGATAGGAAAGATAGTATAACAATTTAATGAATTGTTGAGACTTGAAAAACTGATGAAAGCCAAGGGACTATCCTTTAGGGGTTTCTACCCTACAGTGCCTTATTTACAAAGGCTAGATATGATGATGAACAATTTCCACATATTGGTTAACTCAATTGAGGATCAAATAGATGACAAAGATAGGGAGAAGGAGAAACACTTAGAATCAGACTACGAGGATAGTGATGGAGGCTATCTAGTGAATAGTCCTCTTGCTTTGGAACAAGGGTCTCCTATTAGGCAAGAAGGAGAAGAAAATGTAATAATGGATCTAACAGAGCTTCCTAGCTCTCAAGATAATAATTAGCCTCCTCTTAAGAAGCAAAAATTGAAAATAGGAGAATCTTCACAGGCAAGGGTCCCTAAGAAGAAAGGAGATAGAGTAAAGGCTCTCTTTCTAGGAGATAGAGCCCATTATCATAGATTCAGGCAAAAGATCAAAGAAGATAAGAGAAAATAGAAAATGGCAACATAAGAAGTTGAGTTGCCCTTGGTCTTAGGTAAATATGAGAGGATATTAGAATGAGATGCTTTCTTAAAGGATGATAATTTCATCAAATCACAAGAATTCAAGAACTTCTTAGTATGGCTCAAGCAACAATAGGTTGCATCTACTGTGTAAATCACAAAGGAGGGCCAAGTACCTAATGAGACAATCTAGGTGTTGAAAGAGTATGATCCTGAGTCTAAAACCATAACTCCTGAGGAAGCTAGGCAACTAGTAAAGGCCATAAAAATGTTGCTTGTACTAGGTTGGTACCTAGCTTTAGCTTTTGTGATTGACCAGATTAGGAAGCAAGATAATTTTAACTTGATTTCAGAAACCCAAGTGGGGGATTTGATAAAAGGGTTTGGATATAACCCTAAGAGTCAGGCATTGGCCATGTATCCAAAAGATCAAAAGCCTTCCTTGTTGAATATGCAAGAGAAGATGGATGGTGACAAAATTTTGTGGTCAATCCATAACATTGGAGACCTTGAGATCTCACAGGTGCTAACTCATTTTGCTAGGTTAAATGAAGACAAAACCAAGCAACTATCTGATAGGCACCAAAAACTTTTTGAGGATTATAGTGCTTTGGTAAGGGATAGATAAGTATGAATAATGAAAGAGAAAGAATTAGAGAAATGTGTAGAGGACTTGCAACTACAGATCTTCAACATGCCTATAGTTTCCCCTGCACCACCAGAGCATCTTGTACTGCCAAAAGTTCAAAATGTAAATGAAGAGGAAGTTGTTGCAACAAAAGAGAAAGTGGACAAAGAAAAGACTGAGGTTGTTATGCAATCCTTGTTAAAAATTTGCAACATAGGATAGTGTGTGTGTGAATTTTGTACCTAGTTGTAGACACAACACTTCAGTAAAACATTAGAGGTTAGCAAAAACCAAAATCTGCAATGAAATGGAAACTAAACTAACTAGGAGATTTACTGCCTTCTAGTAGATGTGAGTATGATACTCTCAGATCAGATTGAGATTAGTGACAATGCAACACCTAAACAAAGGATTTGAATGCAAAATATATGAAAGACTATGAATGTAGATTAAGCTATATTTATGGTATTTTTTGTGCAATAATATGAATGAAAATATGTATGAAGCTAGCTATATGAATGAAATAGAATG
Source organism: Chamaecyparis obtusa (assembly GCA_027943335.1). Lineage (NCBI taxonomy): Eukaryota > Viridiplantae > Streptophyta > Pinopsida > Cupressales > Cupressaceae > Chamaecyparis > Chamaecyparis obtusa. Next base: position 331,627 of record BSBK01001623.1, on the reverse strand, counting down.
TAGATTTTATCTAAGAATGTTATGAATGAGTATGAAACTATGATATGAAACTATGCAAAAGCTAAATGATCAACTATGAAAGATCTCACAAATCGCCTGTCGCAAGTGCATAATCCTTCAATCACCAATTCACCAGCTTAATTGTGCAAATTTGAGTGTTGATGAAAATGAAGATCTGAGCCTTGATTTTATAGAAATGCAGGGCTTTGGGGATGCAAGAGAAAAGCCATAAATCACTCTTGATAAACTCAGGTTGATTTTTGAGTTATCAGGAAATTAAGAATAATTAACTCACAAAAATCATGCAAAAGCAGGATTTAACTCAAAATAGAGTTTTAGATCAGATTTCAACTCATCATTAGATGTTGAGTTTCAATTTTAAAATTGATTGTTAATTTCTAGTTGCCTGCTTTTCTGATTGTGCATGATTTATTTCAAATTAATTAAAAATAAAGTGATTTATTCTCAACTTAATTGATTTTTGAAATAAAACAATTGATTTATGGGTTAATCAATTATTAAATCAAGCTTTATTCAAAAACTATATTATTAAATATTGACAACTGATTTTAATTAATTAAATAAGAATTTAATCAATTAGTCATGAGATTTTAGATTTATTGTCAAAATTAAATAATACAACTTAAGAATAATTTAATTAAATTTAATTAAACAATTAAGTGGCAGTATTAAATCTGATTAATTAAATATTCAAAATATTCAATTAATCAAACTTTAGGATAAATAGGATTTATCACCAAATAATTATTAAATTAAAGATAATTAGGATAAATAGGAATATTGCTAGGAATATTCCCCAATGCAGAATTTAGGATAAAATCAATTATGATTCTGTAATGTGCAGATGTGCCTTAGTTTAGGACTTTGATGTTGATTTTGTTCGAATTGAAGATGTAGGAGGTTAATGAACCTATAGCCCATTTTTGGGGTATTACATTTTGCCCCTCTTTGAATTACTATGTGAAGCGCAATGGTTCAAAGAATAATTTATGTATGATAAAGATGTTTGAGATTGAAACTGATTTGAAAGATGAACCGATTTCGAGATAGAAATCGATTGAAAGATTGGAAAAAGATGTCGACCCAGGTCTAGGATGACCAGGAATTGAGATGATGCTAGCTATATCAACAATGATCCGGTGATTAAGAAAAAGTGCCAAAACACCTGATTCTGAACCTTATGATTGCAAAGAAGTGAGTGACCGATTCCAGACCTGAATGTCCTTGTATGAATCATATTGGTATCACATCCCGAACCCATCAGTTATGAAGAAACAAGGAAATAACACTAATGAACTGATGGTTACGAAAAGCTAATACAGTTTACAAGATAGATTTAGGATACCTGATTGATATGGATCTTGGTGAATCTGATATACCCCAAGAGATGATAGATTTTCCCCAAGCGACGAGGACTTTAGATGAATCAACAACTAGACATGGTTGTTGTCTTGATTACTAAGAGAAAGATTTGATTGACATAATTGAGTTACAGACTTTGAATGATGTGCAATACCATGCCCCCTTTGGGATTAAAATTGAAATATGACAAGAAAAGTCAGTGTTATAGTTTAGAAGCATGTTAATTGATTTGAGAAGTGGTTATAGATGTTTGAGAATGCATTCTGCATCGTTTAGAGGTCTTGGAGACCAAGTTTGACTAGGTTAAACCATGAGTTGAGCATGGTTGACCAAGTTGAAATTTTGATAGTTTGATGTAAGATAATCAGTTAAGTTGAATTCTAGATTTTTGTGATGATGGAAGGTCAATTATGCAAGTAGTCAGACATCCTGGGTCCAAAAAATTTAAATTGTGATTTTGGCATAGTAAACGATCTCAAATTTCAATTTTGATCCCAAAAATGGGTTAAGAATGTTGAAATTAGCCAAGGGTGCAATTTTCATGAAAAATAGAGCACTTTTGAAAATTAGGTCAAAAGCTATATAAAGGCCAGAAGGGTTATTTTCAATTCATTTTCACCGTTGACTTTTGAAAACCTTGTGGAGACCTCTGAGCAAGAAAATGGAAGAAATGAAGGTACCTATGTCTTCTCACCATTTTGAGCGCAGTCAGAGGCATCAGAGACCTTGACAGTATGGACATCCAGTAGGTGGACCTCTGTGCCTCTCTGAAAATTCAATTTTTCTTTGTTTATAGCATTTTTAGCAAATTTTTCATACGTTAGGTTGTCGTATCATTATCCCCCAAGACTCGTATGAGAGGGATCCAAGAGTTGCACGACATTTCATTGGGTCCCTCCTAACTCGTACGAGGAGATATATAGTGTCGTATCATCATTGTTTATCGTATGGTAACTGGGTAAAACTCGTATGAGTTTCAATGCCAGTCTACTTTTTTGTTTGAAAAATAGTGAGCCCAAAACTCATTTCTAGGTCAAAATTTTGAATTTTTTGATCTTTTAGCCTGACTACTAAGTCTTTGATCTACCTTCTGAAATAGTAAACTGTACAATTCATGTATTTGTAGCCTATTTTTCAACCAAAGTACTAATAGGGTTCCTTGTTTCTATGCTGTGTAGGTCACATATCCTGATGTTCATGTATGCATCTCACATCTAGCCACTCAGAGACTTTGTGTTTCATTGCCTGATCCTATGAGAGTTCATCTTGCTTCATGTGGATTTGAGTATCTGATTCATTTACCTGAAATTAGGGTAAATCATGGACTATTGACTGCTTTGATAGAGAGATTCCATTCTGAGACCCAGACATTCCACTTGTCGACTGGGGAGATCACTGTGACACCAGAGGATGTATACCATATACTGTGCATTCCCTTCCATTCAGATCAACATCTAGCTTATGTGAGTTTGGGTAACTCTAGGTTACTAGCATTCAGACGTCTTTTCGGAGATGACACTCAGTTGACTGGTTCTATTTCCTAGGAGACCTTGGTACAATGCTATGGTCAGACCCATAGATTAGAGTGCATCCTTGCTGGGATGATAGGAGGTATTATCATGTTTGACCATCAGCAGAATGATCTATTGATGGGCTGGGCACTGATGGTAGCACATCTGATGGTGACTCCTTCTAAGTTAGCCTAGGGTCAGTGTTTATTAGCCCACATGTTCTCTGAGATGCATGAGGTAGTGTAACAAGAGAGAAAGACTTTTGCTGCTGGTGCTCTAGTTCTACAAATCTGGGCATGGGAGCATATCCCAATTTTGAGACCAGTGTGCCAGTCATAGTGACAACCACAGGAGCTTGTGATTTATATTTATGCTAGATATGTCATACAGGGTCGCATGGGCCATGTAGAGTACTGGAGATGGTGTCTTGATGACATGAAATTTTTATGATGGAGGCCATATGTAGATATTGAGCCTTGGCCTTCTGCACAAGAGCAGTTCAATTTCTTCTTTCAGAGCTGGGTGTTGATAGGATGATCATCCTCTATACTAGAGAGGTTTATTATTACCAGGGTGTGGTAGCAGTATGGATGAGTGTAGGATGCACCTTAGGATTATGCTACTTATGCTCAGATAGCCTATGAGCTTGGAATTGGATGGACCCCAAGGCTTTCTTATGCCTTGTGTTCACAAGAGTACAATGGTATTATTGGTAGGGACTGGGAGTATAGACCACAAGTTGTTGATGCTGGAGTGACAAATGGCTTCATATCCTGGCTTGTAGATCATCCAATTTACAGGTTCTCTGATCCCATAGAACTGATCCCTTCCATGGGGAAGGTGATGGATGTTACTAGAGCTCTGATCAAGTAGGGCCCGAGACCCACATAGGTTCTGATTGTGCACCCCACACCTCTGAGGCCGAGAGAGATGGCTCCTCCCCATAGACCATCAGGATAGATGAGGCCCCCTCATCCCACTAGTTCTACAACAAGTAGGTGTACAGGTTCATAGAGACGGACTAGAGGAGAGGGTGGTACTTTAGGTAGTGTTGGTACTACTAAGGAGGTACTTTTAGTTGAGTAGATTTTAGGTGGTGATTATGATCCATTACAAGAGGACACCAGTTTTGATCTTGGTGCAGAGGTTAGACATTGTAAGGTGCAGAGAGTAGAGACTACAAAGAAGCCTACTATAGATACTAATATACCGGTGACAGACACTAATCCTAGTGTTCCACTAACTACACAGGAGATTGTGAGGAGACTTGAATTATAGGTCTGGGACCTGAAGGTTTGTAGTGCTCACTGGGAGGAGAGGTTTCTAGAGGCAAATAGACAGTGTGTTGAGCTTTGTGGTGAGGTTCAGAGATTATAGGAAGAGGTTATTCATCAGACCCCCAGATCTTCCTATTATGTTTATGCATACTACATTGCTGTACCACTTGCTCAGAGAGTTCCTTCATACTCTCAGTATATGATAGCATCACAGGGAGCGAGAGCACCTACAGCCAAGGTAGTGCCAGATGCACCACCGCCACCTCCACCAGATGGATAGGATCATTAAGATAGCTAATCTGTTATGATATATGCTGATATCTTTTCTCTTTTGATTTTGATATGGTTCTAACTTCTGATAGCTCACATGAGCTCATTCTTTTGTATGCTATGGCAGTAGTGCACCCCTGACTATTTCAAGTTTTATGATATATATATATATATATATATATATATATATATATATATATATATATATATATATATATATATATATATATGAGATCAAGATTTTTGGTTGTGACTTCATTTGTACTTGTCATGTTTTGATTTATGATGATATCATATGATGCTTCTGCTATGAATATAGTAGAATGTATGTATGGATTCATGCAATGTAATGATTTCTTTGAAATGTATGAATGTGATGCCAATGTACTTGATTATGGAAATGTATGTAATGCAATAGATAGAATGAATGATTATGTAATGTAATGCAACAATACACATGATATGTTTTGTAGGTATTGATGAAGACAAGTACTCAGTCTTATGTCAAAAAGGATGTTTAACCCAAGATTGTGATGACTTGTGTTTCTGTGAGAAGACCTTTGTATGAGATTCGACTCTTCAGTTTCAATTTAAGTATAGTTTTTAGAAGGATTGTTGAAGATTTTCAAGCAATTTGTGAGATCATGTAATCATGCAAAGTGTAAAATGACATGCAAAATGAAATGCAACCTAAGACCTAGGACCTAGTCACTGATCATGTGTCGGTCATTTGTCATCATTGATTTTTTAGGTAACCGGATAAATCAATACAATGTCCACTAGTTATGAAACCATAGACATATGAATATTGATTTGTATGCGCAGGAATCAATACAACACCCACTGGTTAGGAAACCATGGACATATGAATATTGATTTTATTTTCGGAATGTTGGATTAGATATAAACACCAATGCACAAATGCTAGGATGACCTAAATATTATGTCCGTTTTGATATAGCAATTTGTATAAGCATCAGAACATAAACATTGTGATGACCTGGATACACCTTGCATGCAAACACATCAAATAGTCAAGAGATCATTCTAAATCTAGTGTGAATTACCTGTAGTGACCCTTTATTGTTCACATCCTTAGGCAAGATCGTGTTTCATAGTAGGAGTAAGAACTTTCTCAAAAAGACAATGTTTAGATCAAATTTCTCTAAATTTTTTGGGTATCAATGGTCAAGGTACTCATGGCCATCCAATTTGAGATAGAGGCTCTTATAGACGAACACCATTTCAATCTAGAATTTCCAAAGTTAGATTTTCACATACAAGAAGAAAACAAAGAAAAGATTACGCCCCAGTCATCACTCTCTAAATCCTGTAAAAGACATCATCAAAGAGCTCAAAGGACACAATATGCAAAAATCTCAATGTGAATTAGTAAGCATACAAGGAGATAAAAGCATGTAAAAAGAATAGATCATTTTCAATTTGTGTTTGATTGTGTTGTTGTAGATGCAAAATCCTTTCTGGAGAGGAGACTGATTGACTGACTCGGATGAAACTTCAAAGGACTTTGACTGGATATGACTCATCTAAGATGTACTGGAGGCCATAGGATATGACATTGATTGCCCCCAAGTGTTAAGCATTGATAGGATACAGATGCTTGAGCTGATTGGTGTATAGACTGACTTATTGATAATAGGAATGTGGGAACAAACCAAGAGATATGTACAAACTAAAGCAAGACTGAAAGTTGGGAAAGAACAAGATTGCTTTGATAAATGGAGCATTTTGAGCAAGTGGTGCCTATTTGCTAGGTTTTCACCATCTTGGCAGAGATTCTATTTTTTCTACCAAGGCGCCTGTTTCCAGGTTTTCACCAAGGCACTTTTTCTTTTTCTCATTTTTTTGTATTTTTTATTTTTTCAATTTTTTTGTACTTTTGATATTTTTTTTTTGTGAATCACCAAGGTGCCCATTGCTAGGTTTTCACCTAGATGTTCATTTTTTTGGGACTTTCCAATTTTAAAGATTTTTTAGGACATTTTACCATAGACTGAATGACTTAGGTGTAGAATTTCTTCAGATGGAGAACATTGATTGGTTCTCGGAGCTGTTCTCCTTCAGTCGTTGAGAGTTGATAGGCACCAGAGCCAAAAGTAGTAGTAATTACAAAGGGACCCAGCCAGTTGGGTTCAAACTTCCCCTTGTGCTCTTTATGTGATTGATTTTTAGGATTTTCTCTCAAGACTAGATCGCCAACCTGAAATTCTCTATGTCTGACTTTTTTGTTGTAACCTTTAGACATTCTCTTCTAATATACTTGGAGATGATCATATGCTGCTTGTCTACGCTCATCTATTAGTTCAAGTTCTTGCAACCTAGACACTCTGTAGTCATCATTAGTTACTAGACCATGCATTCTGATTCTTAGTGATGGAATTTCAACCTCAATAGGCAGTACTGCTTCAGACCCATAAACTAAAGCGAAAGGTGTAGCCCTAGTAGGCATTATGATACTTGTTCTATAGGCTCAGAGAGCTGTATTGATCATAAGATGTCAGTCTCTTCCTATTTTATTAACTTTACGGTGTAATATTTTCAATAGATTCTTGTTAGAAACCTCTGCTTGTCCACTCCCTTAAGGATAGTAGATAGATGACCAATGTTGTGTAATTTTAAATTTGGCACATAAATCATCTAAGTCTTTGTTTTTGAATTGTCCACCATTATCTGTGATGATGGAATGAGGGATCCCATATCTACATATGATGTAGTTCAAGATGAACATAGATATTTGTTTTCCAATTGCTTGTGTCAAAGGGACTGCTTCTACCCATTTTGTAAAATAATCTGTAGCTATGATTATATGAGTATGTCCATTAGAAGAATGAGAATGTATGGATCCTATAAGATCAAATGCCCATTGGGGAAAAGGCAATTGTGTAGTAAATGGAATTAGATCTCTCCCTGGGGCATGAATTAAGTTACCATGTACTTGGCACTTTTGACAGTTCTTAGCAAACTTGATTGCATCTTTCTCCATTTCAGGCCAATAGTACCCAGCCCTAATAAGCTTTTGAGCTAGTGTTAAACCATTTGAGTGTGACCCACAAATACCATCATGGACTTCTTCTAACACACATTGAGACTCTTCCCGTTCTAAACATCTAATTAGCGTACCATCTAAACCTTGTTTGTACAGATCATGACCAATGATAAAATATCAGGAGGCATTGCAAATAAGGTATCTCTTTTCATAGAGGTTAAAGGTATCAGGAATGATTTGGTCTTTGAGATAGGAGAATAGGTTTTTATAGCGGGATGAATCATGACCTACAATAGTGCAAATCATGTGGGTTTCAGGGGACTCATATGCAAGATAAGATAGTGCTTCCACCAGGAACTCATAGCGTAGCTCATGTTCAGGCTGCTGTAATAAAGTAGATAGCATTGCCATAGCATCAGCAACTTTATTCTCTATTCTAGGAATTTTCTCAAATGTGATAGATATGAAATATTTCTTCAGATCATCTACCATTTTCTTGTATGGAATGAGCTTTTCATCCTTTGTTTGCTACACATCATTGACTTGATGGATTACAAGTTGTGAGTCTCCATGAATGTGTAATTTTGTTACTCTCCACTCAATTGCTATTTTCATACCATTTAAAAGGGCTTCATATTCAACAATATTTTTTGCGCAAGGAAACTTGATTCTAAATGCTTTTGGGATTGAGTATCCTTGAGGAGTTATGAACAATATGCCTACTCCAGATCCATTCTATGTATAGGAGTCATCAAAGAATAATTGTCATTCTCTAGAAGAAAGATTCATGATAGAGGAATCTGGGAACTCCATTTGCATTGGTGTGTCATCAAACATAGGTGCATCGACCAATTGATCAACAATTACCTGTCCTTTTATAGCTTTTCTTTCAACATATTCAATGTCAAATTCACTTAAGAGCATGACCCATTTAGCTAATCTACCTGTGAGGGAAGCTTTTCTTAGTAGGTACTTTAGTGGATCAATCTTAGCTACCAAATGAGTGGTATGAGCTAACATATAATATCTCAGTTTCTGTGATGCAAGGATCACAACTAGACAAGCTTTCTCAATCATTGAATAGTTCTTCTCATATGCAACCAATTTTCTACTAATATAGTATATAGCCCTTTCTTTCTTATTCTCATCATGTTGTGCAAACAATGCCCCCAATGATGTATCTTTAGTGGAGACATATAAGATCAAAGGCTTCCCTTGAATATGAGGCATTAAGATAGGAGGATTTAATAGATATTTCTTGATATGATTAAAGTTCTTTTCACATTCCTCACTCCATGTAAAGGTCACACCTTTATGTAATGTCTTTGTAAAAGGTTGTGATATGTCTTCCAAATGAGTATGAAGTGTTTGATAGACTAAACTCTCCCTTGCAATGTCCTCATTTGACTAATATTCTTCAGGGGTTGCATCTCCATTATAGCCTTTACTTTAGCTAGATCAACTTCAATACCCTTCTTTGAAACTATGTATCCTAAGAGTTTTCCAGAAGTGACACCAAAAGCACACTTCTTAGGATTTAGTCTAAGACTAAATTTTTCCATTTTGTCTATCTTGCTCAAGTCATTTAGATGTTCAGCTCTAATCATAGATTTTTCTAAAGTATCATCAACATAATCCTCCGTAGTTTGATGTATCATGTCATGAAAAATAGATGTCATAGCTCTCTGATATGTAGCACCAACATTCTTAACCCCAAATGGCATGACATTCCAACAGAAGGTACCCCACGCACATGTGAAAGCAATTTTCTCTTGATCTTTTGGAGCAATTTTGATTTGTTATATCTAGAAAAACCATCCATTAAAGAATACATCTCAAAGCTCGCAGTCATGTCCAATATCATATCAATGTTAGGTAATGCAAAATCATCCTTAGGGCATGCTTTGTTTACATCTCTAAAATCTGTGCATACTCTTATTGATTTGTCTGGTTTTGAAATAGGTACAATATTAGAGATCCATTCTGCATAATCAATAACTTAGATAAATCCAGCTTTTAGGAGCTTCTCTAATTCAGATTTTACCAAGAGTGCAACATGTGGATGCATCTTTCTAAATTTTTGTTTAACAGGTTTAAAATTTGGAGCTATAGATAAATGATGCATTATAAGATCAGGATCCAACCTTGGCATATCTAAATATTTCCATGCAAAGTTGATCTTCTTTTCTGTTAGGAATGTTGTAAAAATTTTCTTCTCTTCTTTTGATAAAGATTGTGCTACATGGATCAACTGGGGTTCCTCTGTTGTTCCCAAGTTGATAGATTGAGTGGGCTCAATTAGAACTGGAGATCTATCTTGTAAATGACTTGGAAGGACATCAAATATCTCATCCTTAGGTGCCTCAGAGAGGTTTTCACCTTCAAATACGTCTTTTATTTTTACTTTTGTAGGTTCTAAGACTGCCACAAAGTGGTTTTCACCCTTAGAACCCTTTTTCTTTTTATTCTTATTTTTCTGACTAAGATACTTGATGTCTGACTTTGTCATGCTAATGCTTGGTTCACTGATGGAAGTCCTCATAGGCTCAACTGCATTGAGGTAGCAAGCAAGGGCATAGTCATTGGGAAAGGTATAAATACCTTGGCTCATATTTGTAGAGGTGTGGTCTAGAAGTTTAGGATTTTGGATAGCCAAAGTCATGAAAGATTGGGAAATAGTGTTTACAGATATGGATCTATCATCATTGGTCCTCACCCGACACTCGAGTTCAAAGGTGATATTACAACTTAAGATGTTCAATTCATGAATAGGCTCCATGTCATTGTGAAAGTCCACTTTAGCCATTGGTGGATCAAACTTGATAAGTTCATCATTTCGCTCTAGACTTACATTGGGTTTAGGTGCATATTGGTGACTAAAATCAACATGTTTCTCTGTAATAAGCTCATCTTCTTCTGGAATGGCTCCCCATTCATAGTCATTAAATTCTTCATCTATGCCTCTAGGAAATCTAAGAACATGAGTAAAGTCAAGATGAATACCCCAAGAAGGGTTACCCTCAGATTTTGATTTGAATTCATACTCATGGGAATCTATCTCAGAATAACTACCACCTTCCTCTCTATCTATTTGATTGTCTTCAAGATTAGCTGGTTCTTGTGTTGCAACTATCTCTTGCTCTATAGTAGGTTCTTTTGTTTCTACTACATTAATTCTTTTTATTGGATCATCTTCATCTTCAAGGAGGTCTTTTATTTCTTTAGGCAAATGCTCATAGGGAATCAGATCTTCAGTGGTGTCTGAATCATCACTATCATATTGTTCCTTTGTTTCTCTCGTCAGTGGTGTTTGAATCATCACTATCATATTGTTCCTTTGTTTCTCCCTTTAATTGATTTTCTATGGAGGGTTCAATCTATTCTAAGACATGTGGAGAATTCTTGCTAAGATAGAAAGGCTTCTTCTTATATCCTAGACCTATTGTATTCTTGTTGGTTTGACCATGATGGTCAAGAGGTGATAGAAGACCTTTACCTTATAATCCTAGAGGTCCTTTTCCTTTATATCCCATCTTTGTGATCAATTTATCCCTTGGGCCATATGACTTAGAAGGGATATTCAGTATTTTAGCATCACATTTTTGAACAACTTGAGATTTAGGTTCATCTTTGTATAGCCATGTGAGCACAACTTCATCTTCTTCAAACTCCTATTTAGATACTTGTTCTACAAAAAAAATTTCTTTATATGCTTCAAGAGGTTCTTTAGACTCCTTTTTAGACTGTTTTAGAGTTTGTCCATAAGACTTAGGAGAGATAGGGAGAGATGTCAAAGATAAGATTGGCTCTATAGTATATTCTCCCATACCATTTTCTTTGATCTTAACCTCTTTAGCAATGTTTTCCATCTTGGATGTGGATGCTACATCTATTTTCTTAGTGGAAGATTCTCTATTATTAGGAACAAGTTTATCAACACTCTCTTTCAAAGTATTGCAAGTTGTATACAGATCAGCTGGAATTGTCACCTCTACTCCTTCATAAGGAAATTTCAAACACTGATGGTATGTAGAGGGAATGGCTTTCCATGTATCCAGGGTCTCCCTAGAAGGATATTGTAAGCCAAAGGTAGATCAAGAACTTGACATATAGTATCTCTAATGACAGGACCTTCTCTGATAGGTAAGACAATAGTTCCCTTAGAAGATCTTTCTTTCTCATCATATGCTTTGATAGTTATCTTCTTTCTAGGATCAATGGCCATTTCTAAAAATTCCAATTGTGTAATCAAGTTGAAAGAACAAATATTTAGACTAGCCCCCCCATCTATTAGCACACATTTGACATGATGATTTTGGATCAAGACTTTAATATGCAAGGGCTGGTTATGCGGATGACTCAAGGAGTTATCATCTTCCTCTGAAAAGGAAATATACTATGGAGACATAAGATGACCAACCATAGTCTAGAATCTGTCTAAATCAAGGTTGTCAGGAACATTGGATATGAGCAAAGCTTTGTCTAGAATGGATCTATGAGCTGGGGATATCTGAAGCAACTCAAACATCAAGATTTTAGCATTTGTGTGCTAGAGTTGTTGAACAATAGTGTATGAAGTATGCCTTGTGTCTTTAGGATTTGAAGATTTAGATGTAGCCTTCTTTTTAGAAGTAGATTAAAGATTGAAAGGCACCTTAGGGACATTGGATGATTCTAGTATTTGTCCTTGTAGGTGTGCCTAAGCTTGTGATCGAGTAACTACATTAGCTGATTGATTTTCTCTATCTCTTCTTACAATTGTAATGACATTGCAATGCTCAGATAGACACGGTTCAACCATATTTATGACAATGTTGTTTCTAGAGTATGCATAATTGACTTTAGCACCCATATTAGGCTGAGAAGAAGAATCTTCTTTACCATGTTTAGGAAATGGTTCTGTGAATGCTATATGATCATTATTGCTCTTATGATTGTCAATCATGATGTCACCATTATCAATTTTGTCTTGTATGATGTGCTTCAAGCGAATGCAGTTATTAGTCTTATGACCTTTATTGTGATGGAATTCACATAAATTTTTCTCTCTCCACCATTTCGGTTTAGGTTCAAGATCAAAGACTTTCATCTAAGGCAAGTAGATGATTTTTTTTTCCAATAGAGTTTTCATGGTAGATTCTAAGGATTCTCGAAGAGGAGTGAATTTGTGATTAGGATCTGTACTTGGTTGCTTTAGCTTCAAAAGCTTTGATGGCTTGGGTACCAACAGTGAGATTGAAAGTAGGTGCCTTAGATGGGGTATGAATATTATCAACAATGCCATCTATGACAATGCCTTTATTCTTGTTCCAGTTTTTGTTCTTGTCTTTAGAACTAGATCTAGATTCATACTTGTCCTTTTGAAGTGTGATGTCTCCTTTTTTCACAAGTACTTTCTCAATTTTGATTGCATTATCTACCATCTTATCAAAAGATGTATGATCTTGCATTTGTAAAGGGTAGTTGATTTCTGGAACAAGAGTGTTGATGAAGATTTCTAGCTTCTCAGTTTCTGGAATGGGTCTAGCATATAGAGAAAATTTCTTCTTCCATCTCTTGAGAAATGTCAGGAATGGTTCACCTGGATATTGTTTCAAATTACAGATGTCAATCATGGTGAATGGATGTTGAATATTGTAGGAGTATTGTTGATAGAATAGTTTGATTAACTCCTCAAAATTTTTGACAGTGGGAGGCATTCTAGAGAACCAATGAATGGCCACCCCTCGCAGAGATCGAGGGAAGAGATGCATTAAGTAGGTTGGTTCATGCATAAAATCCATAGATTGAGTACATAATTCTCTGACATGATCTTGAGGGTTAGAGTTTCCATTATATTTATCATATTTAGGCATCTCCACTCTTTTAGGGAATGGTGGCATGTACAAGTCTTTATCAAATGGAAAAGGGCATAGAGCTTCCATGGAGAACTCCTTAGGTTCCTTTTCTTTTTCAAGTTTGTTAAGTTTGACTTGCATGGCATGCATCTGTTTCATCATAGCCATGATAGGAGTTTCTTCCTCATGTGTAATGATATCTTCCACATTAAATTTTGGAGGAATTTTAGCTCCTTGATGAGCTAACTCTAGAAATTATGCTTCCCTATCTTCTTTCAAGAAATGTTTCATCATCATTTTGAAGTTATCATCATTTTGATATTGGGCAACTTCAGAAGGTGTAGGTTCTTGATCCATACCATGTTGAGACTGATGTCCTTGGAACCCATGATGTGTCCCTCTATGAGACATGTTAGGATTTTTAGGACTCCTTGGATTATATTGAGGTGGAGTTTGTTGAGTACCTCTGTGAGTTGATGGAGGGGGTATGTAACCAGTTTTCAATCAAAAATTGCCAAGACTATCATCTTCGTAAAGACCAAAATTGTAGAGTTTCTCAAGAGTTGGAGCCTGGAGAGTATTCAAAGGTATGGTATGGGATACTTCTCCATATTTCTTGTGTGACGAAGCTCTAGTTTCCACCATTAACCTTGGGTGAAGCAAAAGAATAAGATGAAGATAACTGAAGAATGAATTGATTCAAGAAGATCGAATGACGCAACCTTGTCAAGATTGAAGTGATTAAAGATTAGATTAGATGTAAATGAAGGATATTGTTCCATAGTAGTGTGGGTAGATGCCCAACAAATGGTGGGCATGAGCTCACAACACTTAGCCATTTAGTAAAAAGATTGAATTTGAAGATAATTTTGACAAGGTTTTGACACAAGATGAAAAAGACTCAAATCGATAAATCAAAAGGCAAAATTAGACTCAAAGGCTCACTTGAGGAAAATGAAGGAACTTGTTCTAGTTTATTCTCTATTCCTAACACAGTGATTTGTTCGAACAGATTCTAGAAATGGGCTGTAAAAAATTGAGTCTCTGACAACTTTGACAACTTTTTGGCAATTTTTCTCAAATGACTTTTTGCAAGATCGTACGACAGTGGGTATGCTATGAAATGATAGTTGACAAATTTGCACAACAATTGCAAAGCTCGTATGACAATTGATAACAGGATTTTGACTTTTTGCTTTCGACTAGTGGCAAAACTCGTACGACACTATACAAGCTATCATACGACAATATAGGGGTTCTGAAATGACAATTGCCAAAACTCGTATGACTTTCTGACTTGGTGGGATGACTGTTGACTCCAGAAAGGAATTTTACTTTAGATTTTGTAAAGTTTTAGTTTTCAGTTTTAGATTGTTCACAAATTTCTCTATCCAGGTTTGAAGATTATTCTGAGATCATTCATTTTCGATAGCTAAATAGATAAACAAGCATGCAAAATAGCAAGCAAGTGATTCCAAGCATGTCTAAAAACAATGAACAGGGGGCAAAGCAACCTTGCACATGAAAAATCAAGTGACTAAATGTGATAATCCCTAGGAGTGCTAATTGTGTATGTTCCAAAAAAAAATTCAATAACGCACATATTCCTAGAAAAATGAAAATTTGGCCTCACTAGGGTTTGTAGTAATGGTTTGACTCTACAAATTTTGTGATCTCAAGAGGGCGAACTCTAATCTAGGAGCACCAGGGTTTTGACACAATCCAAGAATTTAATCAATTAGGAGCTGCTAGGGAGATCTGACAACCCAATAAGAGACCACACCTGTGAAGATTTCCTCCACAAGGACATTTATATAGCGACTGCTGCTACCACAACAAAAATGGCTATTACCACTTGAGGTTCCATCCATGTGGTTGACCCAATTAAGGGAATGTCCACTATGGTTAACCCTCTCTAAAGGTGACTCACAAAAGATACCACATGGAGATTGGTTCTAGATTCAAGGATCTAAGTTTCTGATACTACCCAAAAGGGGAGTAGAGCATAGTCCTCTAGCCTTTTCACTTTTAACCAAAACAAAGTAGACAAATTAATCTGACATGCTAAGACCAAGATTATCTCACAAAGATCTATGATGTGAACCGCTTATGATCTATCAACCACTCCGGAGAGAGAATGTATCAATCAAAAGTTGAAGACACATGAATCGAGTAGAACGTGAGACTCTCTCAGTAACCTCCCTACCTACAAGGGGATCCGTTGTTAAGAAGATCTTTGCATGCATGAACAAGAGAAAGAAGCCCACTCTCTCGAGATCATCCATAAATAGTGTTCATAGGGCCTATTTACTATGTGTAATAGATACGCAGAAAGCAAATCTATGTTCATTTTATAGCCCAAAATGAAGTTTGTGATATGAAAGCAAGAAAAGTCACACAAGCTTAACACGTGAGAGTTCATTTTAATCCAAATCAAAATGTTATCAGCTTGAGAAGAATACCTAAATTCCTTGCAATGCCCTTAGTAGATTTTTACCTATTTTAGCAATTTAATTGCACTTTTTCCAATCAGATTTAACAAGTATTAGTCAAAAATAGAAGATTTCAATCGTTAGGGTTAGCTATTAGTCCAAATTTGAAAATCAAATCTGAAAAACTACCAAAAATGTTGAAATGACAATTGAATTTTGGAGTCAAAACTCATATAATAGTGGGTTACCTCCTAGATGACAGTCTGGAAACTCATACGACTGTGGGTGTCTTCTCATACGACAATCTAGCTTCCAAACAATAGTGTGTACTTTTTGATACGAGCCTCAAAATTTGAACCTATCGTACGACAGTGGGTACCTCCTAGTATGACTTTCTGACAAATGTCATACAAAAAATGTATGGACGGAAAATAAAAATTGTAGTTTTAACCAAAAAATGATAAGAAATTAATAGAAATTGATAGAATTTGAATGGAAACCCATTTCAGGGCCCCACGGTGGGTGCCAGAAATGTGTGTGTGAATTTTGTACCTAGCTATAGACACAACACTTCAGTAAAACATTAGAGGTTAGCAAAAACTAAAATCTACAATGAAATGGAAACTAAACTAACCAGGCGATTTACATCCTTCTAGTAGATGTGAGTATGATACTCTCAGATCAGACCAAGATCAGTGACAATGCAACACCTAAATGAAGGATTTGAATGCAAAATATATGAAAGACTATGAATGCAGATTAAGCTATATTTTTGGTATTTTCTGTGCAATAATATGAATGAAAATCTGTATGAAGCTAAGCTATATGAATGAAATAGAATGCAGATTTTATCTAAGAATGCTATGAATGAGTATGAAACTATGATATGAAACTATACAAAATCTAAATGATCAACTATGAAAGATCTCACAAATCGCCTGTCGCAAGTGCTTAATCCTTCAATTGCCAATTTGCCAGTGTAATTGTGCAAATTCGAGTGTTGATGAAAATGAAGAGTTGAGCCTTGATTTTATAGAAATGCAAGGCTTTGGGGATGCAAGAGAAAAGCCATAAATCACTCTTGATAAACTCAGGATGATTTTTGAGTTATTAGGAAATTAAGAATAATTAACTCACAAAAATCATGCAAAAGAAGGGTTTAACTCAAAATAGAGTTTTAGATCAGATTTCAACTCATCATTAGATGTTGAGTTTCAATTTTAAAATTGATTGTTAATTTCTAGTTGCCTGCTTTTCTGATTGTGCATGAGAATTAATTAAAAATAAAGTGATTTATTCTCAACTTAACTAATTTTTGAAATAAAACAATTGATTTATGGGTTAATCAATTATTAAATCAAACTTTATTCAAAAACTATATTATTAAATATTGACAACTGACTTTAATTAATTAAATAAGAATTTAATCAATTAGTCATGAGATTTTAGATTTATTATCAAAATTAAATAATACAAATTAAGAATAATTTAATTTAATTTAATTAAACAATTAAGTGGCAGTATTAAATCTGATTAATTAAATATTCAGAATATTCAATTAATCAAACTTTAGGATAAATATGATTTATTGCCAAATAATTATTAAATTAAAGATAATTAGGATAAATAGGAATATTGCTAGGAATATTCCCCGATGCAGAATTTAGGATAAAATCAATTAGGATTCGATAATGTGCAGATGTGCCTTAGTTTAGGACTTTGATGTCGATTTCATTTGAATTGAAGATGTAGGAGGTTAATGAACCTATAGCCCATTTTTTGGGTATTACAGATAGAAATTTTGAAGGACAAGACAGAGGCAATTTATATTGCATATAATAAGTTTCCTAGTTTACAAAGTGAGGTGAATAATTTTGTTTCTATTTTGAGTACTTTTCATTCTACTTGGTCAACAAGGGAATCCCTATTTGAAAGACTAGTAGCAGTGCAGTCTCTAAGGAATGACATCCCAGAACTAGTTTTGCAAGTAGGAGCTAAAATTGCAAAGATTGGTGTTGCTTCATCTTTCTTTAAGGGTAAGGCTAATCAAATTAATGCAAAAATGGTAATGTTTGGACCTAGTTTCATTAGGTTCATTTCTCAAGTCAAGACAGAGGAAGGAGAAGTAAAGAATTTGGATACATGGAGGTCAGATTTTGATCTCTTACTGCCTAAGAAGGAGGCTTTCCTTAAAGATAACAATGAGGTTGATATAGATCATTTCAATACAGTTCTGGATGAATCTTTCAGGATAGAGATGGACTTCAACAAGTTCATCATAGATATAAGGTAGATTGCTGATACAAGGTTGGAAAGATAGAAGAAACAAATGCAGAGTATTCAATAGTTTCCATGGCCCACAGAGGAACAGGTTACAACATGGGATAATATGACAAAGCCCAAGATAAGTAAGCCTGCAATAGATGACCTTGATGATTTTGAAGATGAATGAGCTACAATAATGCACTTGACCTATGAGCACAGGGAGAGAAATTGATCATATAGAGGATGATGTAAGTTAGCCGGTAGGTGTTCATCATTCACACGAAAAACTTTAGCAGTTTCATCTGAACACCTATAGACAAAGGTGTAGCTCAAATGGATGTTCAACATAAGAAGAAACAACTTTTGGCGCTACTTTCCTTCTTTTTTGTTGAAGGCTTTAACTCTTTTGTATTCTAGTGCAAGTCACTATTAAAGCCACCCATAGCTTGTTGCATCCTTTTCTCAAGGATCCCAAGGTGGTCTCTCTATATATAGTTATTTTTGAGTCACACCAAAGGGTGGTGAAATACTTATTGTCATAGGAGCTTATAGATTTAGTTTTTGATTCTGAGGAATCTAGTTTTTTTGAATGTACTGATACTGGAAGTTGATCAATAAAATATACTAAACTTCCATGTATATTTCTCATTGTCTTCATGTATGATTTTGATTTCTCTGTGTGTTTAAATTTTCAAGTCATTTTAGATACATCTTTCTACAAGGTAGATAGTGGGGTTGAAACTTGAGTTCCTTTCAAGGGAGGGATAAATCTTGAGTGAGGTCTCTAAGATTTCAATATTCATATGTGAATTAGATGATATGATTCATGCATAAGAGGGTAATTTGTAAGGCATTTTATCTAAGGTTTGGGTGTGTTTGATTTGAAAGATTCTCTATAGATGTGCATTTATTGACTCTGATGCCCTAGGATTTGGCACTGGTCTATGCTTATTTTGTAGTTGTTTTCATCATCAATCAAATTAAAATGATCTACTTTAAATTGTATGAGTTATATGATTAGATTTGTATCAGGTATATAGGTCATAATTGTGATATTTGAAGAATTCAATCTTGAGAGGTAATACCCACCTAAAGCTTTAAGCTCAAAGAGAAGAAGGATTGTAAATCCTTAATACCTTAGTGTTGATTATTGCTAATGTGTCTATTGGGACTGCTAGAGTTATAAATCAAATTTTTCTAATTAAGTTTGATTATCTACAATTTTGAGCACTAACAGGTCGGTAGACTATTATCATAATTGCTTAGCTCAAATGCAGTCAATTTACTGATTAGGACTTCAAGAGTAATAGTATTGTTTGATATAGATCTCAATTCCTAAATTGCAGATACTCTAATAGAATACTTAGAAGACAGAGTTCTTAAGATTTTACTTACCACTTCTTCATTAGTCAGTGATCCATCAGCACCTCTGATGGCACTAAGAACTTCCTTTATTCTACTGCTATATTGTGTGATGTTTTCTTCATCTTTCATTCTCATTTCATCATTTTTTCCTCTTAAGTTTTCAACCTTAGATTTTTGTACATGTTAATCTCCTCCATATATGAGTGTAAGTATGTTCCACATTTCTTTTGAATTAGCACAATCTTTGATACCATTGAATTCAACATCAAAGAGGGAAGAAGAAATCTCTATCATAACTGAGTTGTGTTCCTATTTTTCTCTCTTTTGATCAACTATCAAAGAACTAGTAGGTAGTGGAGTGTATTCATTATCAATCAGGTGTAGTACAAAATCTCCAATCCAAGATAGATACAATCTCATTCTTCTTTTCCATGTAAAGAAACTTTCCTTGTTCAACTTAGGTACTTCTCTCCTATACATCTTCAGATCTTTTACTCAAGTATTTTAAACTTATCTCTTCAGAGTACTTAGCTCTAATACAAATTGTTGGATTACAGAGAGTGGGGGGTGAGTCAGTAATTCTTGATCAAATATACCATAGAAACATTTCTCTCATTAACTCATTAGCTACTTCGTAACAACATAGTTCACTATTTACCGACAATAGTAAATAAAATATATCAATCAGTAAATCATTCACAATGTGAAACACCAATATTTAACATGGAAATCCATTTTTGGGAAAAACCACTATGGGAATTGTCACCCACTAAGAAAATACTCTTCTAAAGTACACCTGACTAAGAGCCAATCTGGTTAAAGATTACAATACACACTGTTAGGTATGACCCGATTAAGGGATTTACCTCAGATCTATTAGGATCTTTACCATATTAGGAGTGGCCTTGTCAGAGGGCTTTAAAGAATCTTTTAGAATATCACCTTTCTAAAGGATTTTACAGTAATACTGTTAGGTATACTCTATTAAGAGATTTCTCTGTTACAAATGCTAGTAAGAAAAAATAATAAAAATGACTTGTAAATTTACAACTATCTTTTCTCAATCAGATCCTTGTATGCTCTTCAGTATTCTCTTCAATTCTTCATAATCTACTAGCATCAACACTTCATCATATCCTTCTTTTCCCACTCACAATCTCTTTGTTCCTTCTTCTCTGCAATTGTTGGTAACTCTTCAACTATTTAGTTTTCGATCTATTTGTCTATATAAGATCATCCTTTAGACAGATAATTTTTCCTCTTAATCTCATCTATTAAATTTTCCTTTAATCAATCTTGACCATTTAATTCATTATACTTCAAATCTGAATCTTGATAACATGTTTTCTTTTCACCTCGGAACTTGAACTTTTCTAGAAACTTGTTCCATTTCTTTTTTCTACTTAGATATTTCTGTAGATCTTCACCTTAAATTTTCCTATCCATAGATCTCTTGTAACTAACTTTCCTCATTATTATGATCATCCAACTCATCATAGCTAATCATTAATTATTGATTCCATCCTTATTTAATATCTTTTTCTTGCTTCGTGTTATTCATTAGAATTTTTGTTACATTTCTCAGTGCCTAAACCTTTCTTCTTTATCGAGTGACCTATATTTTTAGCTTTACCTTACGGAGTGACATTTCCATCTCAGTAGCCAAAACAACTTAACTTACTGAATTGTTAAATCTTCATCACCATGCTTTACTGACTTAACATAATCACATGGTAGGTAGAAAACAATCATATCAACATAATCAAATCATTATCCAATCTATATTAGTTTCCCATTTAAGTTCTACAACTTCTCAACTTCTCATTTCTTCTTCTCCTTAACTCATTCATCTTATATCATTACTGAATGATATGGAAACATAATACAAATCAGAAATTAATCACTTGACATCAATGAAAAGACTATAACTGATCTAATATTTCTACTATCATCATGTATACCTCTGATCTTGGTTAGTCTTCATTATCATCTCCATCAGATAATCAATCTTCAACATTGTTATCAGTTATGGTAACAGAAACAACATTGTTAATAATAACATTTACACTTCTTTCCACATCTTGTTTGACCATTACATCACATTACATGAAATACTCCAACATCATCTAAAATAATAATCATATTCATTGTGTACTTGATCTCGTTATATGCACATCATGTATTCATGCATTCTATGCACACCATGTCTCTCCACACTTATTCTCTATCATCCTTCCCTAGTCTTTGAAAATAAAAACAACCCATCCAAGTATTCCCCATGGTTAAGTAAATAAAAGTTATAGGCAAATGATCAACAACTGTAATCAAACTCAGCCATTGGTTTTCAAATTGATCGTCATACCCAATTTTATTCTTTTTTTGCCTTTTTTTATTCATCTCATCTTCGAATGAAACATATTTCAAACTATACATACTCTTTGAAACTTAGATTCCTCTATCAAATATATTTTAGAATAGATACAAAATGGTTGACTATAAAGGGAAGGTTTTTTATCATTAAACCTGTTATATGAAACTGAGTCTAGTATCACTTATGCAATTTACTTTATTCAAGTGGATAAAAACATTTTATTAATAAGTAATAAACACTTGTTAATAATTTAAATTCCTTCAGATTATTTGAATCACTCCTATCATGTGTTATACTATTTATGTCGGCTAATTTCCTATTGCTATGATGACAAGATCATAAGTTTACATCACAACCTCATCAAATTAAATCCCAACTACTTTGTTAACATAATAATTCTAGGAAGACACATTCTTAATAACACTCCACTAGTTCATAACTCTTTTTGAGTTCATCAATCCATCTTTCAACTAAGATTAACATATCATGACACTTCTTCAAGAGCACATATATTAGACAATTACAAATTTGCAAACCTATAGAAAGAATCTCTTTAATAACACTACAATATATACAAAGAGTGTATCATATCCATACCCACACAATGACTTATGGTCATATCATGAAATGGATTTATAATTGAAATATTTATTTTTCATGACATTAATCCTATTAAAAAACTCAATAATCACATACTAAGAACAAACATGTCCACTGTCTCTGTTAATATCTCCTACACACTTCAACATTTCAATATCTTAGTGATCATAACATCTTAACATTGTCTTGAATGCAATGAACCAACTACAATTTCCATTAGCATTAGATTTTCCCTTTGAGAATGTTTGATCTAGTTGACATCAATGCCAATAATCATCTCATCTTTCCAATCATTCCAACAATCTCCCCCTTTGATATTGATGGAAAATATTTCACACTTCTTCGACCTTTAATTCATTCTCCCCCTTTGACACCAATTGAAAAGGGTGACAAAAATATTTTCATGTCAATAATGTCTTTCAACCTCTGTCAAAATAATTCTTGTACCTCTTGCAATCCTAAAACATTTACATTGTGATAATAAGAATAAGATGAGTATAAAAAAATAGCATAGATTGACTATTGTTGTAATACTCAACATACTATTTTCAAATAATTATAGTAGTAACAAAATTTACAATGCATCATATGAAACATAATCATGTTGTCCTTAATTATATATATCTCTATTTAATCTTGTAGCTATATCAATGATCTGTCATTTCCTGTACATTTGCACTTTTGTCATTATATCTTCCCTATACTAATAAGGAGTTTCCTTTTTTCTGAAATTGCATCTTTGAAACATTTCCACACTAAATACATCAACCTAAAATATCACTAATAGAGTCAACATGAATTAATCATAGTATGCATGCTCCCCCTGAGCATTATAATTCTTAAAATCTATCTCTATTGGAGTATTAGAAAGTTCAGGAATAAATTATGAAACCATTATACTCCCCCTGAACTAATGACCATTGTACACTACATATGTGCCTCATCATCTACATTTTCCCCTTTCCATCACCATTATCTTAACCATGATTACTAAGATGCTTCTTTAATATTACTATCCTTAGGAAATATTCATTTCTCTTTTATTAAATCATGCATTCCATTATAGTGAATCATGTAGTCAAACTTTGCATAATCTTGCAATTATTGTATTACATAGTGTAGGGGTTGTTCACTTTGAATGCATCCTTGTCTTAAACTTGAAACAAGCACACATCTCTTTACTTCTATAGACACCAACTACTATATATTGTTTTCCAAAAAACAATTTCATCACATGACAAGATATGTACCCTTTCTCTCAGATTTATGTCTTCATCTCCATTGTTGTTGACATCAAATCACAACTTTTGTCATTGAGGAATCACTATTTTATGATTGTTCACACTACATTCTTATAATTTTTTCATTCAGCCTTGTTCTTCATGAGAACTGTCTTCCAAATTTAGCATAGATTCCTTCCATCACAACAATCATATTAACTATCTTCATTTGAATAATTCTCTTGTTAACATTGTTTCTAAATAAGTTCATTGTGACCTAGTGATCTTGATCCAATTTTCATCACCATTTTTACAACATTTATAGACTTTTGTCAAAATAGTTCATGCTTGTGATCATTTGGAATTACATCAAGAATTTCATATGCTTTTGTTTGATGTATTATTTTTCATATCTCATTTGCAAAGATTATATACACAATTCCTTCTATTTCTTGAGGTGCCATCTCTATATTGTCCATTATTCCACATATTTTGTGTATGATAACCATCCTGATCTTTCTATAGTATTAGAGTCATTTTATTGATGCTTTGTCTATATTTTAAATTTTTGTATGTATGTCTTTAAGGGCACCTACAACTAAAACATCTTATCCAAATCCCTTATGGTATGATAGATCCCCATACCCTATTTAAAAACTCCCATTATGCGCAAATAGAGATAATGTTGTCAAATGTTGCTGAATTTGCATCTTACACCTCTTTCCCAAACTCCAAAGCTTGTTTTGATGTATTATCTACAAAATTGTGACATTTTTTTAATTATCCATATTTATTCCAAATGACAACCCTATAATCCAAGTTGGGAATTTTTGTGAAAATTTTAGAATTTGAATGATTATTAGCTCAACATTTTCTCAAAAATTTCATATGCATCATCACTCTTTTTCCATATTGCAAACATAGGTATACAAACTTTCTCTGCTTTCATATTTCAAAGACCTCAAGCATTTTCTTGAAAGAAAACCAAATGTATATTGTACATATTGTATTCCTAAGAAGGAATGTTTAGGAAGACTCTATGAAATATTTTCACATGCTTGGTCCATAATTCACACCATGAATACATTTCTACCATTCTCTTGTAGTTTCAATACAAACCAATATTTTATCTAGCAACATTTTCACTCTTGATTTAATTATCATAATCTACATGAATACTATCTTTTATCTTATCATCTATTTATATTCCAATAAACCTCCATTCTCCATTATTGGATATGATCACAATATTTGAAACTCATAAAGGAAACTACCATGAATAATCTCACTCAGAATGTCATCTTTGTCTTACCATGGAACACTAAAAGTTTTGATTTACACAGTCATGTCCTTTTATTGCTCTATTTTTTACTCTTCATGGCATTTATTTGAAACAAGTATTTTATTATCTTCAACAAACCTCTTCTTTAAACTTCAACATAAATTTGCAAACTTCAACTCCAAGATCATGAGTGCAAAAAAAGCTAATGATAAATACTTATCTCTAAGACTTAATCAATTCTTCTTTGTGATATTGCACCATCAAGATTTATACAAAGTTCAATCAATGAAAACCTTGTCATAAGAATAGTAAACCTTGATCTTGAGTACAAAATACAGTAAAAAAGAACATAACATAGTGACTAGAATCCTTTGATAACAAATATCAATCGATATAAGGTTATCATCTCAAAGACTCAATCATAAATGATTTCTTCCCAATATCCTTTATGCTTTTCCAATATTAATATGGAATCTCTATCATGCAGTTTATTTATGTTGTAAGAGACACTTCCAAACATGGTATAAGACACACCCTTCAAACCTTACCAACCATATACTTGTTGTCCATCAATCCTTGTCAAACTATCACTACACATTCCTATCAAGAATATGCAAGGAATAAGAATAGATATAACCTAATTCAAGTTTGACTACTATAAAAAATTCATTATGAATGCCACATTTGATAATGTCACTGGTATGTAGACAAGAAAGAGACTAGTTTACAATCACAAGATGAGAGCACTAAATACCATGAAAATAACTCAACTCCTTTTTTCAAAATAAATTTGAATGTCTAATACCAACCATGTCATCAAATCCACCTTATTAAAAAGGAACTAAAGGACAATGCTTTAAATTGTTCCCCTAAAACTCATAGGTCATTTATGAACTCAAAGGTGTTTCTTGTGCATCAAGTGCAAGCATAGATTCTTCTTTCTCTAGAACTTTCTTTCTTCTCCAGACCTTTATAGACTCTTTCATTTATTTGTTTAATGTGTTTGTCTTCTTTTTATATCTGTACCATTATAATTTATGCCCAATGTTATTTCATCTAAAAACAATAACCTTGTGACAAATCTGAGGAATAATTTTTTTTCTTGAAAATCTATAGACATTTTTATTTTTGTTCCATACATGATTATATCTTGTATTCATCTTGAAATATCTTTTTAGATGGCCAAGATTGTTATAATTGTGACAAATCAAATTCACATTTTTAGAGACTACAAATTGATTCCTTTTAGACAATCTCATAAAATCAATTTATTTATGACCATAACCACTACATAAATGACGATAACCAAAAAATAATAATTTGTACCTTAATGATTAATCACTATAGGATAATGAAGATATGGTGGTCTTGATAGCACTTCTTCTACCTTGGAACTATTTATAAGCCATAATCTTGATATTAGATTTCTTTTTACCTTCATTATCAGGGACAACACCATGTAAGTTTAGATTTTTACCATCATAAATTGTAAGCACTTGTGTGCTCTAAAATTTACCAATTGTTTAATACCTATCTTAGTATACTTACATTATACATTTGCATTCTAGGACTTCATAATTGCACTTAATGCATACCCAATTAAAGTTTGAGTCCACTTCTCCCTCTAAATTATGTAAAATAAAGGTAGGATCTAATATTTAGGAATCCTCCTCTATTTCTCTCCATTCAAAAATGCATTTCATCTCTTGGGCCTTATTTCATCCTCATTTAGCCTCGAAATTCAATCCCATCATCAGAATAAACTACAATTTTAAATCTTAGATCACTAGATTAACAGTGAACCACCCCTTAGGATTAACCAAAGTCCCTAGGGATAAGGTTGACCTATGTTGGTCTTGTCCTAGAGAAGGTCAACCTAAGTCGGTCTTGTCCTAGGGGCTTGATCCCAAATTTAGGGCCTGAGTCTATCCTAATAGATTTGAAAGGTTTCTAGATCTGTGGTTGGCTGATTAATTATGACCCCTAAAATCACTATAAAAGTAACCTAATTGATTCATTTTGGCATAATGGAATCAAGTACAAGGTAAAAACCCTAATTTGATTACAACAATATTTTTTGTGAAAACCCAAGTTTTATGACATCCATTGAAGCAAGGGATTTCTGTTGAAGAATTCATTCAAGCATTCAAATCAAGCATTTACAACTTAAAATCAAGCATTCAAGACATCAATTTCTACATCATCATGGATTTTCAAATGGATTGTGAGGATGGATAAGTGTACTTTTTCCCTTGGGGGATTTGTATGTTTTCCTTGTTATTTTTAGATCTATGCATTGATGCTTCATATAAATACATGCATTTAATCAAACATTGTATGTATTTACATGGTAGGTTTTCACTCCACCACACATATAGTTAGATCTATACATTTTAGCTCATTAGGATTCTAGACATACTCTAGATCCACAAGCACATTACATTCTACATATTCTAACAACTATTTGTGGAGTTGGGAATCACCAAAATGGGGGGGTTGACTAAGGAAAACCCCTATATAGCCATCCACACACACACTTTTTAGATTTGTAGGTTGCAAAAGTGTAGATTCGGGTATAGATCTGGAAATAGGGCATTCAAATTGTTCTAGACCTATTTTTTATTTCAATTTAGAAAGCCTCTAGGAAAGGCTGACTTTGGTCAACCTTGTCCTTTTTTAGATTAGAAAGCTCCAGTGAAAATTATATCATATTCTAGGATGTCAGATCTAAAAATCAACATAATCTTGGGTTCTGACAATCAGAAAAATAAGGTTCAAAATATAATATTTCACTCCCCTTTTCAGAGGCACACATCCTTATCTCCAATTCCTCGCATTTACTTTCACAGATCAACTTTTTCATATAAGATTTACAGATTGTATACAACTCTTATTGGAATCAATCAAATATAACCCTATAAAGCATAGATCCCAAGTTGCCATCCTTACTTACTAGGTTGTGCTTACTAAATCTATCTTGTAGGCAAGGGTTTTGATTCCAATGTATAATATCCCCCCATGATTTGGTGAGTGATCTATATCCTAGAATTTCTCACCATTTATTATTATACATTTTAGTGAACCCACAACATTCATGCATTAAACCTTTTTGTGTTAGATTAATTAGATTTTGCATTCATTTCAAAACCCTAAAAAAGGACAAAAATATTTCCATTTTAGAGATTTAATTTTCATTTTGTACCATCCTAAAAAGTAAGCACTTAATTTATGTACATTTTTGGACCCTTTTTAGCCCACTTTGGTGTGTTTTTTATGGTAGGACCTCATATTGTACCCTAAATGCATACTTAATTCAAATATTAATCCTCCTCCCTCAAACTCAAGGTTGGCTCTATTTTCTATGCATATTTTATGTTTTCCACCCATTCATAATTTGTTTCCCTCCTAGGTCCTTTTCTATGCATTTTACATTTTACGATTTATCCTTATTTCCCAATAGACTGGCTTTCAGACCCTCCTCTTAGCACACAACCCTAGGTCCTAGGAAAACTTTGAAAAAGTCTACTTAGACAAGGCTGACTTAGGTCAACCTTTTCCTAGACTAGGCTGACATAAGTTGTCCTTGTCCTATGGATTTTAATTTTAGTGAGATTTAGGATCAATGCAGGGTTGTTTCTCCTAGGCACTTAGTTGGGATTGGCCTCATGAAATATGAGCCCCAAAATGTGTATAAAAGGAGACCTCTTCCTCTCATTTTCACATCATGATTTTATTGTCCAAGAATTATCAATAAATCTATTGTGCATCCAAGACATTCAAGAAATAAAACAATCATTGAAGGCTTTCATCATAAAACACTCAAGTTCACTCATGCATGAAAGACATTTCCTTCCATAGATATAACACTTTTCCCCCATTGGAGGCCAAGAAAAGGATTTTGACATCAAGGAAAGAGATCTACATTCATCGAGTCTTCCTCTCTTCTCTATTCTTCATTAAGAAAAATCACAACATCTAATACATGAGGTTTTATCTTACATGATTTCCTTTATGTTTTTGTGTTGATTCAAAGCTATTACATCAACATACTTGGTCACATTCCAAGGACAATTGCATCTACATGGTATGATATATTCCATTGTTTAGATCTAATCTCTTCTACATGTCAATATTCTTTCAATTCCATATATTTCATTTCAAGGTTAATTCTTACATAGGGGCTTGACCGAGGCAAGACCCCCACAAAATTTTTTCCATCTCTTATATGCATAGGAATAGGTGGTGGAGTTTTGGATCTAGATTTTTAGAGTTACATAACTAATGACTAATCTTCTATATAATTTACCATATTTAGATTCTCTAGGATAAGGCCAATTTTCTTGGACAAGGATGACTTGACTTGGTATAGCCCTAGGAATCTACAATTTTCACAGTTAGAAGATACAGGTATCAGAGTGGAAGATCCAAAACCATTCATATTTTTGACAACTCTGCGATAGTAAGATTCAATTCTAAAATTCACTTGTTCTCTCCTAGTTTCAAGATAAGTACATACCTCTTATTGCATTTTATTTTCTTAATCATTTATCAAATTTACATATCATTCTCTATCATAAGTAATAAAAAAATCCCACATTGTGTAGATAAAAAATTTTCACCCTTACTCTCTTGGTTGTGAAAATCGGATTCACTTTTTTGGGAGTTTCATATTCCAATGTATGAAGAACATTGGTTAGTGATCTACCTCTTAGCATTTCTCACCATTTTTCTTCATCACAATTTTGTGAACCCAACGCTTTCATGAATTATAATTTCTAATTTGGTAGTTAGATCTTCTATTGTATGACTTTATTTTTTTATTATTTTGCATCATAGTAGAGCCTATCTTTCTCATTCCTATTTTGAGATATATTTTTGTGTTTGTTAACATGAAACTCTCTAAATTGGATTACTGTGGAATTACTTATGTTATTATCTTCCTTTATTACCTCTATTTATCAAACACATGGAGTGAATCAAAGCCTTTTTCATTTCATGTTACATTTTTATTTCTTCATGGTTTTCTCTCATATGGCATAATTAGGTTAACCAATATATCCCTTCATTATAAGGTATCTTTAAAAAATGTTATCAATGTTTCATGTGTCTTTCTTCTTCTCATTTTAACTAAATGCATGCCATATATTGATAACACAATGGCCTTTGTTAATCAGCCTAATGATAAACATTCTAATCCTATTACCCTAGATCTAGATCCTTGTGATCCTAATGCTTCTAATTCTTATCAAACTATTCAAAGAATTATTGATGATCTAGATGTTAGACATTTCCTAGATGATTTCTCTCCAAACATAAGACATAATCCTCCTTCTTCCTCCCAAATTAAGGATAATAAGGATGAAGATCTTCCTAGAGAAATAATCCATATTCATGGGCCTCAAGATAAATTACCTCCTACTTCACATCCTACCCAACATGATCAAGGATTTAGTGACCATAGCCCTAAGGTTCCTCCTATGATGCAGGGGAATTCTTGGGTCCTCAGTGAATCTACATGGTGATGTGTTTCTTGGTCGATGTTACTTAGTTGCATCCTTAACCGATGTGCCTAGTAATTGAAGGAAGCCCAGATGCTGAAGGAACTCAGTGAAGCTTCTGGTGCTTAGTGGAACTAGTGCTAGGTGTTTCTTGGCTTGGTCGGTTGTTTCACTAGTGCTCGATAGTTTCTCTGGTGCTTGGTAGTCTGGTTACCAACTGGATTTCTTGGTGATTTAGTTGGCTGACTTGGTGGATTTATTGTTGGTAGCTGATGTCACATTTTCCTATGTGGATCTGGAGGCTGACATGTTGAATTAAATAATTGTAAGGCTATTTGAGAGCTGACTTGTATTTCATTTAATATTTGTTTGTAGGAGTTAATTGTTTCATCCAGCTGACTTGTGGCTAATGATTGGTATTTATAGGATGTTTGGGTAGTTTTTTTAGGCATTTAGATCAAAGGTTCTGAGAGCAGATCTGGGGGTAGCAGATAAGTGAAGTTGTGGAAAAGATCTTGCGAGATCTTGCATATCAGATTGTTATCTAATAGTTTGTAATAGCAGAGCTAGTGGTTGCATACTTGGAGACAAGGAGATTGCTTGGTGGCTTGTGAGCACAAGTTTAGATCTACCTTAGGGTTTCCATCAGTTGTAGATAGTTTTCAAAACTGAATTAGTTGGAGTTGTATTGGATCTTGTTGATCTTGCTAAATTACTTCTTGATTGTAATTGGTCCTAACCCGGAAGGCCTTATAGCTAGGCATGTTAATGGAAAATATGTTTTGAAACATATCTTGTTGTGTTATTCTACTATTTTTTTTTGAAGTTACAAGGTTGGACTATCCTTAATTAGATCCACCTACCTTGACCTGCGTCATCCTAATCATCCTGAAGTGTACCATGTGCCTCAAGATAACCTTATCTCTCAACCAAGACCACCTCTTAACATTATCTTTCCAAAACCATATCATGATCCTTCACCTTATGATGACCATGAAGCTTTAGCTAGATGAATTTATATAAATATCAAGTATCATTATAGGATACAATTCCCTTATAGATTATGTTAAAACCCACATACCGAAAATGGTGAATTCTCATGATCTTTTCATTATTCTAATAGGCATTCTCTTTGTGATTGTGATTAATTTAGACAATTTTTTTATGATTGAATTCATAGATGTATCCTTCATGTAACACCAGATATCATATGATTTATTCATATCCAAGGAAGACCTTAGCCATTATTTTTCCTATTATGTTTCTCTCCATTATGAAAAAACCCCTTTGTGTAATGATATTGAGAGCATCATAATAGGAAATCCCTCTCTCTCTCTCAATTGGGAGGAAAGAGTTCATCATTCCTTTCTTCTTCAAGGGATCCATTTCTATCCCTTGTTAGCATGTTTCTTTTATACAATGACATCCTTGTCAGAATACAAATGTGTTTAGATAAGGATATTGATATCCTAAATTGCAACCTCATCTTTTCTTTCTTGCACATATATTTTATAAAAGAAACCACTTAGGGAGCCTAATGTGTCTTCCTTTCTCCTTCCTTGTTCCTTTCAATGCATCCAATATCCCTTGTGAATTTTTATCTTTTATGTTATGATATCCTTTCTTGCATAAATTTGTTTCCTTTACACAAGTTGTAGCATTATGATTGCAAGTGTTTTTCTATCATAAAATATCATCACTTAGTGCATATATTGGGTTATTCTATCTCATCCTTTCCTCCTTTATAGGATCCTTTATCTCTTTGTTGTTCATCTCTTTTATACCATGATGTCCTGCCATGTAAGGACTTTTTGTTTAGGATGTTTCTCCTTAATGAGATAGTATCCTCCATAAAATATCTTCCTTACTTGGAAGTGCATATCTTGTATAATTGGGTTGATCACTAGGTGGACATAAGGTGGGATCATTATTCTCCTTCTTTATCTTTCATCTCTATGGATTTGTATTATTTTATGATGGTACATTCTTTTTGGGCATGATATACTTTTCTTCACACAAGATCCTAACATCTTTTCTTAACAAATCCTATTCATGCCTCAAAGGGCATGTATATAATTTAGTAATCATCCTTATACTTTCATTCCTTTTCCTTAATGACTTGTTTACTTTATATGTTCAATGTGTTTTCTATCTTTAATATGTTTATTTTATATTAGGAGTTATCTCTGGTTTGTAGATTATTTTGCTTGGAATTGTATGTCTATTATGAAGTAACTATCATTCAGGGTTTTATTATATATTTTATCTTGCCTTCATACTTGGGGGGAAAGGTTTCTTGTATCTTTTTCTCTTTTTTCTAAGGATCTCCTTTCCTTAGTAAAATGGATTTTTTTATCATGTGACATTATTTTCTTATAAATAATTGTTAATTTTGAATTGAGATTATCTCTTATAGAAGAGGTGTACAACCTTGATCACAACCTCTTATTTATTTGCAAAAATAATTTCATTATAAAATAACTTTTCTTTACTATGTATTTAAAAGTTTGTCATCCTTCATCAAGAATCCCTATTTCACTTGGTAACATGGAGCTAAATAGGTAACTTCTTGTTCTCCTTCCCCTATTTTTCTTGAATATTTTATGTTTATTCAAGAACTACTCTTGAAGGTATATTCCTTGTGGAAAATATATCTTCCTTTTAAGGGTATCTTCCCACACTCAAAATATCCTTTTACGATTATCTATATCCTTAGCTCATAAGAGTCAATGCTCTTAGCTAAGTTTATGGCATATATTGTTTCTTTAAGGATATATTCTTTTTGTCAAAAGTAGGTATCCTTGATTCTCTTCCTTATGATGTCTCCTACAATGCCATCATAAGGAGGAGGGCATACATACAAGCTCCCTTGTACATTATGCACAACATTTCCAAATCCATAACAAAGAAAAAACTAAAATTTCCAAAGTTGTAATAATGACAAAGCTAGAATTTCCAAAACCATTTTCAAAGCCACCCTGTGTACAAAAAAAATATGCCCCATGCACAAAACAAAGCCACCCCATGCAAAAAAAAATGTTTGCAAGATGCCAATATGCATAAATTTTAAGGTAGAGTTGACTAGCATAACAAAATTTTCTAGACCATCAATTCTCCTTCCTCTCTCACTCTCTCTTTGCTCACATGGTTATGCTAGTAGGTTATATCATGGATTTTATATCATCCTTGGTGATGCTCTTGTTATTTTTATGTGATCACTTGTTCTCTTTCAATATATTTCCAAGTATGATATTAGTGGATGGGACATTTGTGATCAAGGTCTCTTTCACTAGTTGGTTTGGATTTTTATTTGAGTACTAACCCCTTTTGTGTCCTTTTTCTTTTGCTTTATTTTTGTGCCCTTATGCATGGATGTGGAGTTAAGATCTTTGGTTTGGGGGATTATGTCTTTAAACTTAGTGGTGTCTTACCCCTTTTCAATTCGTCGTTATCATCTCTCTCTTATTCATATCTCTTTCTTTATTATTTATCTTCCTTTACCATGAGCATGATTTTTTCTCATATTCCCTCTCAAGTGGGGGCTAAATGTATCATCCTAAAAAGTAACACTTAATTTGTATACATTTTAGGACCATTTTTAGCCTACTTTGGTGTGTTTCTTATGGTAGGATCTCATATTGTAACAGAAATGCATACTTAATTCAAATATAAGTCCTCCTCCTTCAAACTCGAAGTTGGCTCTAATTTCTATGCATATTTTCCATTTTCCATCCATTCATAATTTGTTTCCCTCCTAGGTCCTTTTACATGAATTTTACATTTCAATATTTTCCCTTATTTCCTAATAGACTAAATCTTTTAGATCCCCCTCTTAGCACAAAACCCTAGGTCCCAGGAAAAAATTCAAAAAGTATGCCTAGACAAGGCTGAATTAGGTTGGCCTTGTCCTGGACTAGGCCAACCTAAGTTATCCTTGTTCTATGGATTTTTATTTTAGTGGGCTCTGGGATCGATGCGGGGTTGTTTCTCCTAGGTTCTTAATTGGGGCCGACCTTATGAAGTTTGAGCCTTGAAATGTGTATAAAAGGAGACCTCTTCCTCTCATTTTCACATCATGATTTTATTGTCAAAGAATTATCCAGAAAGCTATTGTGCATTCAATTCATTCATTCAAGACATAATTCATTTAAGGCATTCATCATCAACCATTCAAAAATTCAAGTTCACTCATGCATGCAAGGCATTTCCTTCCATAGCTCTATCTCTTTTCCCCCATTAGATGCCTAGAAAAGGAGTTTGACATCAAGGAAGGAGACCTACATTCATTGAGTCTTCCTCTCTTCTCTCTTCTTCATTACAGTGAATTACAATATCTACTACATGAGATTTTGTCTTACATGATTTCCTTTTGGTTTTTTTGTTCAGTCAAAGCTATGGAATCAACATACTTGGTCACATGGACAATTATATCTACATGGTATGATATATTCTATTGTTTAGATCAAATCTTTGCTACATGTCAACATTATTTCGATAACATCTATTTAATTTCAAGGTTAATTCCTACAAAGGGGATTGAACAAGAAATCCCCTTCCCATAATAATTTCCTCTTATCTTCTAAGCATAGGAATAGGTGGTAGAGTTTCAGATCTGAATTTATAGAGTTACAAAACCAATGACTGGTCTTCTATAGAATTTACCATATTTAGAGTCTCTAGGACAAGTATGATTTTCTTGGACAAGGCCAACTTGAGTTGGCATAGTCCTAGGAATCTATAATTTTCACAGTCAAAAGATACAGGTGTTATAGTGCCAGATCCATAACCATTCCTATTTCTTACAGCTCAGCGATAGTAAGATTCAATTCTTAAATTTACTTGTTATCTCCTAGTTTCAAGATAAGTTCATTCTTCTTATTTCATTTTATTTTCTTAATCATTTATCATATTTACATATCATTCTCTATCATAAGGAATCACAAAAACCCCACATTGTGTAGATCACAAATTTTCACCCTTACTCTCTTGGTTGTGTAAATTAGATTCACTTTGTTGGGATTTTTGTATTCAAATGTATGGAGAACCTTGTTGAGTGATCTACCTCTTAGCATTGCTCACCATTTTTCTTCATCACACATGCACTACATTAGCTTAGATATATATTTTTATGATTTCATTATCTTTCTCGTTAATTAGATCTACTCTTTGTGTCAGCATAAAAAAAAATTGTTGTCTTTTATTTTCTTGCATTTCATTTACATTTAAAAAATATAAAAATAATTGCATTTCATTTATCTTGTTTCAAACATGTATGATTTCTTTATTCATGAGTATTTTGATGATTCCTTTAGTAGGTGTTAGTAAATAGATTTGTCTTCTTACAAATACCTTCACAAATGACTCTTAAATGCCCATACTGAGAAGACAAATTGAACTAATAGTTGGAAAAACTATCATGAGATTGATAGCTTTCCTCTGAATTGAGAGGTACAACTCCCTCTTAATATTTACAATGAATTGAATAATTGAATATATCTTTAATAGGAAGACAAAAATCCACATTAATATTCACTCATCAACATGAAATGGATATAATTACTAACTTAGATAATTTGAAAGAAGATCAAATGCATGGCACACAAACCATGCAATCAAACTTCTTATTTACAGAGAAATGAGAGGAAGATTGATCATTTCATCTGCACATATGGATGCACAAAAAACACAAATTTTATAACATGCACATACTTTGTAATATGGAGAAAGACAACATCTAAAAATGACCGAGAATAACCTACAAATATATTCCAATTAGAGAGATAATTAGAAGAACATAGACTTGGTATATATTTCTCTTTATTTCCAAATACATAATAAAATGACCCATAGATCATAGTACCCTGCCCATAAACAAATTTACAAAATGAAAATATCATCCTTTCCTTCACTTCCTTGTCACAATTGTAGAACTCAAAAAATCATATTCTCCTCTCCCAATAGCCCATAGACTCTCAAGAGTTGAATGAGCTGAGCCCCTTTTTCTCTAAAATCCCTCCTTAAATAATTCTTGATGATTCTCCTCATAACTAATTCTTGGAAACCCTTACATTATTCTATTACTCATGGGTAAAAATCACACTTAACTTTCCACCTCTAATTATGTGTTAACATGTGGACATTGTTTACATCAGCAAGAATTATCATTTTAATATATAATTACAAGCCTTATCATCTTGTCCATCATTTCCACTATTGTGTTTCTAATCTTGAATATATTTCTGGGTTTTAATTTCAAAACTCTCCATGAAATGAGCTTTCATAATAATCTTTTTCTTAGAAATTTTTGGATAGACCCGTACTCAGAGATTAATAAATTTTTAACCCAATAATATTTTTCCAATCGCTCTAGTGAGATTCTGGGAAACTTGCTTCAAAACAACATATCCAAAATTGAGCAAATTCCAACTGTTAAATTTGGAGAAATTTCCCCCACACCGAGAAATTTTTTTCTTGGACAGTCATGCATGTTTGGATGTCTATTCATTTTTAGTTCTAGTTGGTAGCTCTGAATAGTCATCATTATAGTATTTTTAAATTATTACACTTCTAATTTTTTTAATCATGATTGATCTCAGCCCACCAATAGAAATTTATGGACTTGCAACAACACATTTTTCTTTAAATTCTCCAACATGACCAAAATGATCTGACAATTACAATATTTGTCTTGAGTCTCCAAACATTACCATGGATATGACAATGGTGCTTGATTTATTGATGAATCAAAGTATTATGTAAAAAAAACATTTAATATTCATTTTTTAAAACTTTCAAACTTTAGTCATTTTGACCTCTTAAATCCATTGAGCCTGTAGAATTGAATATGTTGAGTCTGATGAACATTGAAAATGTACCTCTGATCCTGCCTATGAAATTGAATCTTGAACCTAAACTGAGCCCATGATTTGGGGTACTTGACTCAAAATTGAACTTGGATTTGCACTTCCGAACCAATGAACTTGAACTTTGAACTTTGAACTTCATGGTTCGAGGTTCAAGTTCAATAATTTCCTGCAACCCTGCCCTTTTACAGAGCATAACTTTAGAGAAAAATAAAAACCATTATAAAGGGTGGGAAAATTTGAGGAAATTTCTTCATGATGCTCAGTTTTTAAATTTTAAAACTTGGGTGCCAAAAGAAAGCCAACAACTGGCTCTTAATGGGGATATGGACTGTTAGGGACATAGATAATCCTAAAAGCCTCTGGTAGGAGACTAGTGCCTTATCCATTGGGAAACAAAGTCATGATATAATAGAGAATCAGAATTTGTTTCACAAATGAGTAGGGTAAAGCAGGGAAACACAAAACACCTAGACTAAGAGCACCACCAAAATGAACAACTAGATTTGAAACCTATTTATGAATATGTACAAGTGAGAAGATCTCACCCTAAGAAATGGAGTTAAGAAAGACTTACAAAAACCCATTTACTAGCTACGAGAAGAAAGATCCTTTCCAAAACAATGATCTACACCACATGAGACAACCCAATACAGCCTCAATTTGGCAAACTCCTCACTATTGCAAATCAAACTGATTGTGTGCAAGAACCTTGTAAACAAATCATCATGCTTGAAGAGCCATAATTCATCATAGACTTCATATTTTTATTCAGTTTTAGCATGAAACTTTCAATCTCATTTCCAATCCATAACTGAAAAAATTTAGGCTCAGGCATTCTTAAAGAAAAATTCATGTCATTAAATGATCACCACTTGTGGAAGCCCAACCTTTGAAATAATTTTCAGAATTTAAAACACCTTCAAAACATGAATAAACTTCATCCAACATAGGGCCAGTTTACTAGAATAAATTCATCACGCTTTTCTGCAATTAAATCTAAAAACTCTTTATACACGATCAATGCATCGGGTAGATCAATAATTGAATCATTCTTTTCAGGATCTTGTTTCTTTATGGCTAACAAGAATCTTTCAATGATCTCTACTTTGTATAAAGAATCACCACCCGAATAGACCAGTGATAGTTGGGGCTGCAATACTTCAACAATCTTATCATCATTAAGATCTCCATCCATCTCATATTTTTAGTTTCCAACTAGATTTGCAAAATCTAGGAAGCTTTTAGCCAGGCACACCTTAGTTTCAATATCAACACAAGGGCTTCCATGTAAGGAAATTTTGGAAGGTGGGGTGTTATCTTCAAAATTAAAAAAAATCTACAATGGACTAACTTGCATAATCACTTTCATTCTTATCCCAAGTAAAATGAAAGACCCCATATTCTGGTTGTACATGAAGCTAAAAGTTCTCATTTTTGAATTTTCTAGAAAAAGAATAACTTTCAAGACTTTCAAACTCAAGAAAAAGAATGAGATCAGAAAAAATTTCTTCTCTTACACCATTCTTTCTTATCAATGCTTGATCTTCATGAGGTTGCACCATTTCTTGTTGAGTCGATAAGAAGATGCTCTTTGTGGTATCATCTTCACAAGGATTGTCTCTTAGGTTGTTTGGTAATCCTTGAGGCTGTAATACTACATCCAAATCCACATTGTCTTGCTCCTTATTTCCCCCAAAATCTTCCTTCCCATGTGAATTTTCATAGTTAAAGGACTGCTTCTTAGAGAATAATTTAACTTCAATTTTAGCATGAGTTTCATTATCAGATTGCATAGAGATCTAAAATTCTTTATCCTCTATGCTTGTTGGAGTAGGATGATTTTCTAAAGTTTTAAAACTGAAGCCTTGAGATTATAGAAGGAAAATAAAATCAAATAAATATTTTCATTCAAACTCATTGGACTTCCAGTCTCTTGGTTGTTTTGATTCATCCATGCTTTCTCTTCATGAGGTTGAGATTTTTCTTGTTGAACTTCTTGGCCACTGAAGACTGAATAATTACAAGAAATATGTCTAGATGACATTACTGGGGCCTCTTCTGATGAACTAAAATTGATTGAATATCTAAATGAACTGAAGAAACGGTGATTAGAGATCACCAAGTACTGAAATGATATGTAAGATGATTAAATCAGTCAATATGTTGTCATTGGTGTCAACTAGTCTTGATAGTACTTATCATGTTAGTTACAAACATTTGAACATATGTTAGAGGAAGAAAAGATGAAGAATTGAGATATCTACATGAGAAAAAGATGGACATGACAGATAAGGATAAGGTAAACATTGGGTAACTTATTGATGAGTCTATGGCTTTGTATTGTTGACTTGAGCATGTTAAATTAATCTATTATGAAGAAGAGATTTGAAATTAAACATGTCAATGTGGTTAGTAATTGAAGATTTCTGTATACACCAAGCCAGTACAGTGTATACCGACTGATAGTATCAACCGAGCTAGTTTAACTAGTTATCACCGACAAATTTCTATATTGACTGAGTATGGATGAAAACATTAAATGCAAAGAACAATCGACTGAAATTTGATGAGCTAGAATTGTTATGATTTTGAGATTAAGGATTAAGTTTGTTATGAGATCGAAGGCTGACAAAATTTGGAGAAGATCTAAAGGATAATGTTGAAACGTGTTAATGACACATCTTTCGATGAAGTTTAAGAGGAAAAATGGATGAAGGAGATTAAGCGAAAAAATATAATGGTTGATATGAAAATAGTTTACTTATCTATATAAGAGACATGAGTTTAATTATTGAAACATGCCGAAAGAAGAAGACTACAGGGATATCGTGTGAAGACTATTCATGCATGCCTGATCAGACTAGTTATTGAAAGCACCAAACTGTAAAGTTAACTGAGTGTCAGAGAACCATCTACCGAGTGAAAGTAAGTTGAAGAATATTAATGAAGTGAATTTGATTATTGATCAGAGTATTGTGTGTGTGAAAATTGTACCTGATGTGTAGACACAACACTCAGTAAAACATTAGAGGTTAGCTATAATTGAAATCATGCAAAATTGAAAGCTATCTAACCAAGCGATTTACTGCCTTCTAATAGGTGCAAGATTAATGTTCTCATATTGTAATCAAGATCAGTGACATAGATGACACCTAAATGAAGGATTTGAATGCAAAAGATGGATATGAAATTGAATGCAATTAATCTATATTTTTGATATTTTCTATGCAATAAGAATGATAAAAACCGATATGAATCTATGCTAGATGAAATTGATATGCTATGAATTGATCTATCTAACAATGATATGCAAAGCTATGAAATTCTATGCTATGATATGAAAAATATGCAATTGAAATTGATCTCACAAAGCTTTGAATTTGCAAGTTGATTCTTTCAAGCTCCAATTGTGCAAATTCTCCAAATCTGATATGCTATGATTCCTGTAGAGTAAGTTTGCAATTTGCGAGATGATTGAGAGATGAATTATGAAGAGTTGAGCCTTGTTTTTATAGAAATCCAGGGCTTTGGAGGTGCATGAGAAAAAACCATAAATCACTCAAATAACTCAGGTTGATTTTTGAGTTATTTTTAAATAAAGATAATTAACTCACAAAAACATGCAAAAGCTAAGCTTTAACTCAAAATAGAGTTTAGCTTTAATTGATAATTGATAGTTGTTTGCTTTTATGATTGTGCATGTTTTATTTATGAATTAATTTAATAATAAAGTGATTTATTCTCAACTTAACTGCTTTTAAAAATAAAACAATTGATTTATGAGTTAATCAATTATTTAATCAAACTTTTATTAAAAACTATATTATTAAATAATGACAACAGGCTTTAATTAATTAAATAAGAATTTAATCAATTATTCATATGATATTGATTTATTGTCAAAATTTAAATAATATAATTAATAATAGATAGAATTAAATTTAATTACACAATTAAGTGGCAAATATTAAATCTAATTAATTAAATATGAAAATATTCAATTAATCAAATTTTAGGATAAATGTGATTTATTGCCAAATAATTATAAAATTAAAGATAATTATGATGATTAGGAATATTACTAGGAATATTTTCTGATGTAGAATTTAAGATAATCAATTAGATTTGATGATGTTCAGATGTGCCTTAGGTTAGGACTTTGATGTCAATTTTGTTCGATTTGTCGATGTAGGAGGTTAATGAACATATAGCCCATTTTTGGGGTATTACATTTTGCCCCTCTTTGAATTACTGTGCGAAGCGCAGTGGTTCAAAGATAGTCTGTGTTTGATAAAGATATGAAACTGATTCAAAAGATAAACCGATCTCAAGATAGAAATCGATTGAAAGATATTGAGATAGGAGGTCTTGAATGACCAGAGATAATGTTTACTATAACAGCAAATGAACCTATGATTGCGAAAAAGTGTCAAAACGCCTAATTCCAAACCTTAGGATTGCAAAGAAGTGACTGACCCATTCTAGACTCGATTGTCTTACCAGAACTAGCAGGTATCACATGCAAACCCTTCAGTCGCCGAAGAACCAAGGAAAGAACACTATGATCCGATGGTTGCAAAAATTGATACAGTTTACAAGATTAGGAGAATACCAGATTGATATGGATCTTGATGAATCTGATATGCCCCAAGTGATGATAGATTTACCCCGAGCGATGAGGACTTTTTTTTTTGATGAATCAGTAACTAGACGTGATTGTTGTCTTGATCACTGATGAAAGATATTGATAGATTTGATTGACAGACTTTGAATGATGTGCAATACCATGCCCCCTTCGGGATTAAAATTGAAATCTGACAAGAAAAGTCAGTGTTAAGAGTTTAGAAGCATGTTAATTGATTTGAGAAGTGGTTAAACACGTCCGGTGAATGCATTCTGCATCGTTTAGAGGTCCTGGAGACTGAATTTGACTAGGTTTGACCATTAGTTGACCATGGTTGACCAAGTTGAAATTTTGATAGTTTGATGTAAGCTAATCAGTTAAGTTGAATACTGGATTTCTGTGATGATTGAAGGTCGATTATGCAAGTAGTTAATAATATGAATGATCTCAGATTTTGATTTTGATCCCGAAAAAGGATTCTACTTGCTATTTCATTGGAGGAACCTTCGTGTGAGATTCAGCTCTTGTTAGACTTGAAGATGCGATTTGAAGAATCATTTAAGCATTGAAGTTCATTTAATCATTGTGAGATCATGCAAACATGCAAAATGCAATGAGACATGCAAAATGAAATGAGACATGTAAAATGAAATGCAACCTAAGACCTAGGACCTAGTCACTGATCATATGTCGATTTGTTATCATCATTGAACTTTTAGGTAACCGGATAAATCAATACAATGCTCACTAGCTAAAAAAAAACCATAGACATATGAATATTGATTTGTATGTGCAAGAATCAATACAACACCCACTGGTTATACAACCATGGACATATGAATATTGATTTGTTTTCAGAATGTTGGATCAGATATAAGCACCAAGGCACAAATGCCAGGATGACCTGAATATCATGTCCATTTTGATATAGCAATTTGTACAAGCATCAAAACATAAACATCGTGATGACTTGAGTATGCCTTGCATTTAACATACACATCAAACAATCAAAAGATCATTCTAAATCTAGTGTGAATTACCCGTAGTGACCCTTTATTGTTCACCTCCTTAGGCAAGATCGCGTTTCACAGTAGGAGAAAGAACTTACTCAAAAAGACAATAGTTAGATCAAACTTCCTTGAATTTTCCAGGTATCAATGGTCAAGGTACGCATGGCCATCCAATTCGAGATAGAGACTCTTACAGTCAGACACCATTTCAATCCAGAATTTCCAAAGTTATTAGATTTCACATACAAGCAGAAAACTAAGAAAAGATTATGCCCCCAGTCATCACTCTCTAAATCCTATAAAGGACATCATCGAAGAGCTCGAAGGGACACAATATGCAAAAATCTCAATGCGGATCAGCAAGCATACAAGGAGATAAAAGCATGTAAAATGCATAGATTGTTTTCAGTTGAGTTTTGATGTTTGATTGCATTGTTGTAGATGCAAAATCCTTTCTGGAGACAAGACTGACTGACTGACTCAAATGAAGCTTCAAAGGACTCTGAGTGGATATGACAAGTCTAAGATACATTGGAGACTATAAGATATGACATTGATTGCCCCCAAGTTTGAACATTGATAGGATACAGATGCTCAAGCTGATTGGTGTACAAACTGACTTATTGAAAATTAGAAATGTAGAAACAAACTGAGAGATATGTACAAACTAAAGCAAGACTAAAAGATGGGAAAGACCAAGATTGTGCTGATAGATGGAGCATTTTTGAACAAGTGGTGCCCGTTTGCCGGGTTTTCACCATCTTGGCAGAGATTCTATTTTTGCTACTAAGGCGCCTGTTTCCAGGTTTCCACCAAGGCACTTTTTCTTTTTTTCATTTGTTTTGTATTTTTCATTTTTTCAATTTTTTTGTACTTTTGATATTTTTTGATTTTTTTTTTGAATCATCAAGGTGCCTATTGCTAGGTTTTCACCAAGACGTTCATTTTTTTAGGACATTTACCAAGCACTGAATGCCTTAGGCATAGAATTTCTTCAGATGGAGAATGTTGATTGGTTCTCGGAGCTGTTCTCCTTCAGTCATTGAGAGTTGATAGGCACTAGAGCCAAAAGTAGCAGTGATAACAAAGGGACCTAGTCAATTGGGTTCAAACTTCCCCTTGCGTTCTTGATGTGATTGATTTTTAGGATTTTCTCTCAACACTAGATCACCAACCTAAAATTCTCTGTGTCTGACTTTCTTGTTGTAGCCTCTAGACATTCTTTTCTGATACACTCTAAGATGATCATATGCTACTTGCCTGCGCTCATCTAGTAATTCCAGTTCTTGTAACCTAGACACTCGGTAGTCTTCATCAGTGACAAGTCCATGCATTCTAATTTTTAGTGATGGGATTTCAACCTCAATAGGCAGTACTGCTTTAGACCCATAAACTAAAGCAAAAGGTGTAGCCCCAGTAGGTGTTCTGATACTAGTTCTGATACTTGATATACTTGATAGTATCTTTTTCCATTGCAAACTCCCAAGCAAGATTATATCGTGCAGTCCCAATGTTTAGCAAGGTGGAGAAAAAGAGGGATTAGCAAGCTGATGGAAGAGATGGAAGACAAGAGAATGAAGGAGAATGAAGGGAAGAAATCCCCAAGGGAAAACTCCTCAAGAATATTCAAGCTAGGGAAAAATTGTCATGTAAAGCATATTTGGATAAGTAGTGAAAGGCTAGCATAGGATAAGTCACAAAAGTGTAATGCTAAAGAAGGACAGGATGCAGTCCAAAGGAGGAGGCATGTCAAGAGGCTTCATAGCACCGTGTTTTACTCTCCTTTTTTTTTTTTTTATCAACACCAAAGGGGAAAAGGATAGCGATAGGAAAAAATGAATGGAGGAAGATGGACATGAAGGCTAAGCAAGAAGGGAATGAAAGAAAGATCATCATCAGACAACTCAAAAAATAGCCAAATGTTCGTGTATAGATCAACATTGTCAAGATCAAAGAGAGAAGATGAAATGGATGAAATATGTAGAAGAACTACGCATGATGCTTGATTGCCAGGTTTTCATCATGGTACTTATCCAAGGCGCCACAAGGGAGTGGTTTTCACCATAGGATGAATTTATTTCTCTTTACTTTTGCTACCAAGGTGCTTGTTTCTAGGTTT
Organism: Chamaecyparis obtusa; assembly: GCA_027943335.1. NCBI lineage: Eukaryota > Viridiplantae > Streptophyta > Pinopsida > Cupressales > Cupressaceae > Chamaecyparis > Chamaecyparis obtusa. The sequence continues at coordinate 286,690 of BSBK01001623.1, read as the reverse complement.
TCACCAAGGCACATTTTCAAATTTTTATTTTTTTTCATTTATTTTTGAATTTTTGGAAGAAGGCAAGCTTTTTAGATAGTGCTCCTTGAAAGGATAAACCATGATATACCAAGGATTCAAATGATATGCTCAAAGATGCTGATAGGGAAAGGAACATGGAAGAGAAAAATGGAGGATAAGGTTTTATGTAAAGCGAGTAAGGTTGGAAGATAAGAGGAATAGGCAAATGAGGAAAAATGATAGAAGGTAGAAGGATAATGCATGGAAGGATTGTGAAAGGGTAGATGGAAAGGAAGGCAAGCTCAACATCAAAACATACCTTGAAGGGTGGTGAGAGAATGGAGGAATCGTGAATGAAGGAATACGTGAAGGAATATGGCGAATGGATAGCAGAGGTTGTGGTTTAGGCACATGAAATAGAAGAATATTTTTGGAGGGAGATGAAGTGGAAGCCTTTGGAAACTTGAATGTCAATTTCACTTTTTTCTCAACACCAGACTCTTTCAAGAGAGACTTTGGAATCCATATAGCTGTAGGCTTTTTATTTATTTTTGATGATCTAGAGAGAATATCTTCAATGATGGATTTTGGAACCCATACTTGTCTTGTAGTTTTTTTCTTAGATATCTCTTTTGACTTTATGCCTCCGTGTCTATTAGAGGAGACATGGTGATCTTCTTTTTTTGATGGATTCTTGCATTCCTTCTTTTTCTTGTATTGAACATTCAAGTTACTTCCAAAAGACTTGGGATTTGTGGAAGAGGGAGGATATGACTGGTTTAGATGGGTGGGTGGATGAAAAGGATTCAAGGGTATGCATCTATGTTGATCTTGAGGAAAGATTAGAGATGGAGGTATGTAAGGACCCAAGATGGATGGCAAATCAGGAGAGTTAGGAGGGGAAAGTGAAGGGACATAAGGACCCAAGATGGAAGGAAGGCATGAAGCCCTTAGTAGTGGTGGAAGAGGTCCAAGGATGGAAGTGGAAGATGCAAAAGGATAATCAATAAGTTCATCAACATCTATATGACAACCAAGGATATCAACATCTTTAGAGTGAGCATTAGAATTTTCAATAGAATCATTGACATCTTGAATATGAGCACCTTCTTTGATAGGATTGTTCAAAGCTTGCAAAGACTTAGGAAGAGTAGAAAGTGGAAGTGAACATGGAGTGGTAGAATAAGAAGATGGAAGACTTTGATCTTGACAAGGATCTTTGGATAGCACCAGCGCATAATTTTTCTCTTATTTTTCAATAGGCTTAACATTGGAAGGAACACCATTTTTACCAACCTTAATGGAAGTATCATCTTTGGAAAGCACAAGCATAGTAAGGTTATTTTGATTGTCAATAAGCTCAATAGTGTAAGTAGTAGCTTGATCTTGCTTAGGCAAAGACTTAAGACATGGTGGAATGCATGAAAAAGGGGGTATAGGATCAAAAGAACCCTGAGGCAGATAAGAGACATCGTGAAAAGGAGTGGATGACATGGAGGGTTCTTGATCTTGATCTTTCTTTATGTTCTTTTCTTCATCATTTTTAGAGTCCTCTTGACATGGAGCCACTTCTAAGGACAAGGAAGCATGTTGGGATTGTATGGATGAATTTGGAAGAGATGGTGAAGGACTAGCTAAAGTAGGTATTGTAGTGTATGAAGGCTTAGGTTCTTTAGGTTTATCATTATTGAAAGTCTTTGTAGCCAAGTGAAGGTTAGCTTGAGTTTCTTTAAGAGGTAGCCCTGGAGGATAACTATAGGGAACCGCATGAAAAGTATCAAGGCTTGTGTCGGATGAAGGTTCTGTGAAAGATTTGAAAGACTTAGAAGCTTTAAGAAATGTACGGGTATTGGAGGAAGTAGGGGATGGAAGGGAACCATCACCAGAAAAAGGTTCAGCATTAACATGATCTTGCTTGAGAGTGCAATCTTTATTTTCAGCCTGAGAGTTCTTAGAGGAGAGATCCTTATAGTATTGACGTTTCAAGCTAGAACGATGTATTTTATAGTCCTCAGCAGTAGTATATGGATCATCATCAAGGTATTGTCCACAAAAGCCATCAAAGTCTCTTTCAAAATTAGAATCATATGGATCACCATCACGATCTATCCAATGTGATGGCCCATTTGTAGTAAGCAGGAATGAACAATGAGGAGGACTCTTAGGAATAGAGGTGCCATAGGTATCATTACATTGTCTGTCATCATAGTCATCATAGTCTCCAAAGCTAGATGTGTCATTCTCCATGGAAGAGGTATCATATTGCTCAATTTTTTTTCGGGGGCATGGTGACATGTACAAGTCTTTATCAAATGGAAAAGAGTATAGAGGTTCCTTTTCTTTCTTAAGATTGTTAAGTTCAACTTGCATAGCTTGCAGTTGCTTCATCATAGCGGCGATCATAATTTCTTCCTCATGTGTACTAATTCTTTGAGACATGTGTACTAATTTTCAATAGCTACTGATTTATTCTTGACACAATGATATTTTTGACATATTCTGGAACTAGGCTGGAAACATTGGATATCTTGCAATTTGACAATTTTTGACAACTCTCTCAAATTTTTCCAAATGACACTCTGTAGATTTGTACGACATTGGGTAGTCTATGAAATGACAGTTGCTAAACTCATACGACAATTGGGTAGCAATGAAATGACAGTTGTAAATATCATACGACAGTTGCTAACATGATTTTGACTTCCTTGGATTTGTTGGCATGAAAAATCGTACGACACTGGGTTCTCAATCGTACGATAGATGGGCAATACTGAAATGACACTTGACAAAACTCGTACAACTTTTGACTTCCTGAAATGACTTTTGACTCTAGAAAAGATTTTACGTCAATTTTTGCAAAATTTGAGGTCTTCAGTTTTGGATTGTTTGTAAATTGTACAATCCAGATTTTGAAGGTTATACCAGATTTGATCATTTTTAATAGCCAAGTAGATAAACAAGCACGCAAAACAGCAAGCAAGTGATTCCAAGCACGTCTGAAAATAATGAACAAGGGAAAAAGCAACCTTGCGCATGAACAATCAAGTGACCAAATTGTGCTAATCCCTGAGAGTACTAATTGTGTATGTTCTGAAAAGTTTTGCAATAACACACATATACCTGAAAGTGAAAAATTGGCCTCTCTAGGGTTTTTAGTAATGGTTTGACTCTGCAACTTTTATGATTCAAAGGGTTGAACTCCAATCCTGGTGCACCAGGGTTTTGACACAGTCCGAGAACTTAATCTTCAAGAGCTGCTAGGGAGATCTGACAACCCAACAATGAACCATACCCGTGGAGATTTCTTCCACAAGGACATTTATATAGCGGTTGTCACTACCATGGAAAAAATGGCTATTACCGCTTGAGGTTTTGTCAATGCAGTTTGCCCTGTGAAGGGATTGTCCGCTATGGTTAACCCTCTCTAAAGGTGACTCACAAATTTATACCACAAGGGGACTTGGCTCCAGATTCAAGGTTTTGACACCTCTTCACTTTTAACCCAAACAAAGCAAGTAGATGAATCTGACACGCTAAGACAAAGTTTGTTTCACCAAGGTCTGTGATATCAACTCCACGTGATCTATCAACCTCTCCGGGGAGAGAATGTATCAATCAATAAGAGAAGATGCACTAACCAATTTTGATTCACCAAAGCTCATGATATCAACCCCACGTGATCTATCAACCTCTCCGGAGAGAGAATGTGTCGATCAATAAGAGAAGACTCACTAACCAAGTTGAATGTGAAATGCACTAAGTATCCTCCTTACCTACAAGGATTCCATCGTCAAGCAAAGATTTCGCTAGGAATCCAATCTCTCAAGAATCACAAATAGTGTTCATAGGGCCTAATTACTATGTGAGCACAGATATATTCCCGAAAGCAAATCTACCAAAAGTACCCAAAAAGAAGAAAGAGGAACACTTAACGCTTAAAGTGAATATGAGATGAGTCCACAAGGTTGAACACTTAACACCTCACACAAGCTGAAAATGAGTCCCCAACTTAGAAAACAAGTGAGTTTCTAAAAGCACAAAAGGGTTGCCAAGTGGAACACTTAACGCTTCTGTCCTGTTGACCCCTCCCCTTTATGGCGTTGAGATTGCAACCACGGGGTGGAAATGAGGGGCCAGTGGATTAGCGAGTCTAATAACCCAAAATAGAAATCAAGATCAATCACAAGTATTCTAAGACTACTTAATGAATCCTTAAGGGTTCACAACCTAGTATCAATTATGCAAGTGTGTAGAAATAGACAAAAGCATGAAAAGATGCACACAAGCCAAACACAAGAGATTTATTTTAAGTCCAAATCAAAATATTTTTAGAACAAGGAGAATACCTCATGATCCTCACAATGCGCTTAGTAGATTCTACCTGATTTTTAGCAATTTTTGTTGAGCTTTACTATGCAAGCAAGCTACGAACTCTCCAACAAGCCAACAAGCCAACAAGCTATGCAAGGTATATTCAACTTATAAAAACCCTAGGGTTAGATCTAAAAATCAATTGTTAGGAGAAATAATAACCAGAAATTAACCCAAATGACAACTCATATCATTCATTGAACCATGTAAAAAAAATAAGTGCATACCCATTACAAAACTTTATTTTTTTTGCTGCATTTGACCTAGTCAACAAGATCTAATTTTTTTGATATGATTTTGGCCACAAAAATAAAAATTCAGAATAGAGACCCCTACTAAAAAATAGAGAGATTTCCAAAAATGCAAAAATTTTAGAAAAATCTCTTCATTTGTGCCCTAGAGACCCATTTTATCAAAATAGACCAATTTTTGCAAATTGACTATTTGAGCTATTAAATTGCATCCAAATTTAAAACAAAAATAATAGACCCCCTATATAATTTGAAGAGCTTTCCGAAAATGTAAAAATTTCCAAAAAATATTCTGATTTGCGCTGAAAATTAATTTTTTATGAAAAATTGAAAAAAAATTATTAAAAATTCAAAATAATTGCAAAAATTTTGAATTTTCTTGCGAAGCTTCCTTGATATGTCTCCAACTTGCAAAAAAAATTTCAGACCAAAAATCCAAGCCGTTTGGGAGATAAAATTAAATCTTTGAAACTTTGAAGTTTCAGCTCCCAAAAAAAATCAAAACTAGCATGCAAAGTTGGGTTGCCCCATGGTGGGCACCAGAAATGTGTGTGTGTAATGACCCTTTCCAATAGGCCACTAAAAATCACTAATACTGAACTGAGAAAATTTGTCAAACAATTGACATGCACTGAATTGTTTGTTTGCAATAATATGTTTCAAGGTTGTAATTGTTTTGAGCATCAATTACAATTGAGATAACAATACCAATATTGAAATGAACATTAATAGCACTAATAATAACATTCAGAGATTCCAATCACTTGACACCTTACAATGACTATATCAACAAAGAGAAACTCTGCTATTAATGCAATGATCAATTTTCCCAAGATTGATTACTATGACTGAATTCTGAGAGTATAATGGGCTGTGACAACTATGTCAAATTCAGATTTCAACAATGAACTATGGTAATGACCAAACCATAGAATACACTTCACTAAATCAATCCAATTACAATGAGAAATAACAGTGACTGTTCAAAGGAATTCTGGACTACTATATAGTGACTGTACTTATGCAGATTTTTACCATTTTGGTACCCAAAACATCAATATCAAACAATGTATAAAAACCTGGAAATGCTGCACCAAATGTTGATCAAATTGATGATGAAGTATGCTGATGTAGACACCTCCAATTGCACCCGAACTGATCCCAATTTACAGCTGATTGTAAATGGCTGCAATTCTTCTTCTTTTTTTTTGCTTTGCTTTTTCGGGTCTGCTTTTTCGGACTGCTTTTTTCGGATTTGCTTTTTCGGACTGCTTTTTCGGATCTGCTTTTTCGGACTGCTTTTTCGGATCCGCTTTTTCATTTTGCTTTTTCATTTTGCTTTTTCGGACCTACTTTTTTCTTCCTCTTACAACCAAAACTCAAACCCTCAGGTAAATCTGAGGATTCCAAATAAGCTCAACATGAAGTGGCTTAATACCACTTCCAGTGTGCAACCCTTCAGAAGATATCTCACTTCCTCAGTTATGCAAATCCAAGGGAATTTTCATTCTCAAAGATCTAATAAAAATTTGTAGACCAAATGACTACAAATTGCTCCAATATGGAAAAGTAGAAGAATCCTCAAATCAGCATGTCCAAATGAATGCCCAAGCCCCCTATTTATTCACTTTTTGAGAAGTTACTAAGAACTTCTAGAAGCATCCATTATAAAATCCCATTATAATGCACTTTTATAATAATATAACTTTATAAAATAAAAAGTGCAACTCAACTTAAAATTATAACATGTGGGGCTGCATAACTCATAATAATAAAAATAAGCTCTAAATCACTTCTCCAAGAGCAAATACGACCACTGACCTACAAAATGACTCTCTCCACATCACCACTAGTCTACGAGAGCCTGTGATAGACTGATCTGGCATGCTAAACGATGTCAGCCAGAATGGGGACATGATAGTTCGCCCTTCTTGAAATTGCTTGTCCCGAAGTAATGATTGAGCAATAAACCAATCAATCCACCTGGATCCCAAATGTAGTCATGAACTGTACTGCTGTCAACCAACGCAAGCTCCTACAATATCCTCTGCAATATAACCAAGAGGAATCCATGAATGAATCGTGAACCACTGCTCAACTGAACTCCAACTCCATGACTGCCACAGTCAGGAACCCACGAGACACCAATTCTGAAAATATCAGAACCCAAGTAAAAACAACTCAAACTGCCAACATAGTAAATACCATCAATGCATCCCACTAGCCTACGCAGAGTGCACAATCCAACTCTGCAACAGTGGTGAACACTCCTAAATGAAACTGCACCAAGTATGGAAAATCCACACACTGTACAACTCCTGCAGTCAACACAACTCTGCAGATCACCGGCCACTATCCCATAACTATAACTCCCATGCACCGTTGATGGCGAATAGTCATCACTTGATAGATAGCAAGAACTAGAACCCAAACCAAATCTGACGGTCATCAACTCCTCAACGCAAGGATCAAATGCAAATTGATGAACATACCTTGCAATATAATGCTGATAAAAAGAACCACCCTCAGTCAACAGCTCACCATGCACAGGTGATACAACCCACTGCGACTGATCACCAGCTAAGTCAAGAGTTGTCATAGCCAAAGGAGTAGAATCAATAACAACCATTGAAGCAAAAATCCCAAACTCTTGCTCAAAGTCATGTACTCTCAAGCTATCGATCGCATAACCTATCGCCACGTTATGCCCATCACAACTCTCATCTCGTGGCGTCAAACCATCCCATAATTGATGACAAACACTAGAGCCCAAAGTACATCTCTGTATCATCATCTCATCAATGTATGGATCAAAAGTAAACTGATGAGCATACCTCACAGTATAAGGCTGATAGAATGTGTCAATCTCAGTCAGTGGCTCAAACTGCAATCCAGATGAAACTAACTGCAACTGATCACTAACCAAGCCTGAACCAACTACTACCTCCGAAGACACCTCCAAAGGAGTAGTATCACAAACAGGAACCAAGCCAACTGCCAGCTCACCAACATCAAACATGATCCCTGGTACAACATCACTAGTCTCCGTGCCATCAGTAGTAGAGACCACCACCAAATCAAACATACCACAATGCTCAGCGCCCAACTCCACTGAACCTGACTGTAGTGGAAATGAACTCGATGTGCCAATGCTAGTATCGAGGACAGATATATCCTCATCTCCACTGCCTCTATCAATCTCGACCATGGACATCCTCGAATCACCAGACACCACAACCTGTGACTGTACAGAATCTGGTAAAGACTATAGTCTCTCTAACTCCATGGTCACCTCAGCCAAATGAAACTGTGACTCCTCGAAAGCCAACTGTGTACTCTCAAGAATCTCAGAAGTCACCTCAAGCTGTTGAGTAAGATCACTCACCTCATCTTCCTTGAATAGTAATGCATCATATGCTGTACTGCCCCACTCCATAAGATAATCTCTATCAGCTACCAACTGCATATAATTCTATCTCAAAATCTGGATAGCCTCCCATAAAGAGTGGATCTTTGTCAAGGAAAGATAACTGCCTCCCTGCTCGTCACTAGTAGGAGAACCCCATCCGTAAACTGCTAACAACTGACGAGCAGCATTGAAATGCTGGCAAGCGATAGCAATGTCTCGCTCACTAACTCTCAGCTGACTAGACAAGTGATGGCACTGGCTGGTTGAACTCCTAGACTCTACCCCCGGTACACTATCCAAAGGAGTAACTTCAAAATAGCTATCATCTGTAATACTGCCATCCAAATTCTACAGACCAGCTGCTGAACTCGTATCATCAAACTAAGTGACTAAAGCATCAACATAAACCTCCGTATCAAAGGAACCCGCTGAAAAGACTAAGTCCTCAATACTGTCAATATCATCCTCCTCTAACACACTATCCAAAGGAGTAGACTCAAAATCACTGATCTCTGGAGTACTACCATCCATACTCTATGAATCAACTCCAAAGCTCACGTCATAATATGGAGTATCAAAAACTGTAGCATCACTGTCCAACTCCGCTGTAACAAATGAACCTGCCGAGGAAGCTAAGTCCTCAAAACTATCCACAACATACTCCTGGATGTTCTCAACACCAATACGATCCTAGGATTCATCTGTAAACTCTATCATGTCTGAGAGATCATCAACCCATTCCAACAAGAATGGTCGACTGGATACATGAACAATGCCCAACACAGGTGTATAAAAAATAATTCCAGCATCAGACAAGTTGCTGACATGGATGAGAACTACACCTGGTAAACTACTAATCAAGTCCATGAGAGTGCAACAGATACTACTACCAAGAAATGATAGATATTTCCGATCAAAACAATCCCAAGTACAAAGATAAGGATCCCAACATCTAATCCATGAACGAAAATCAACTGGAAACTCAAGTAAACTCCTCACCTGAGTAATGTGAACAATACCAACTGACTTCACGCACCTATCTACTGTACCCACTACAATCTTTGAATCTGGAGTGTGAATGCTAGACATACTCATATCATCATCAACATGTGGCCCGACTCTAAAAGAAAGTTGAGTCCCTGCCATATGTGCTAACTCCTAAACTGAACTCACCTCAAGACAAAGCTCGTCCACATGTCTCTCAGAATCTTGGAGAGCCAACTGAGTACACACCAAGGAATTCCAAGTATCCTCCATCTCATGAAAAAGCTGGTCAACTTCCTCCTCCTTCCTCCCCAAGGCATCTAAATAGACTCCGGAAAGGCTAAGAAGATGGTCACGATCTGAAAGAAGATGTAAATAACTAATCTTCATCACTCCCATTCCTTCCCTGATCACTTGTAAGTCAACACAAGAAGACTCTGCCTGAACTCCCTTATGTTTGTCCTATAATTGAATCATCCGGATGTGATCCTCTATCATCTCCCGCATCCTGTCATGATGAGATAATGAAGTCACAATCCCATCCTCGCTTACCCTAAGCTGATTGGACAAAACATGTGAAGTACTATGTGCCTCAACCTCATGTGATGTAGCATCTAACTATGCCTAATACTCTCTATCAGCAAAGTCCTGAATACTCAATGTCTGCTCATCGCTGATAGGTATCTCATCATCATGCACAACAACCTCCTCACAATCATCATCTGAATCCACTATGTTGTAGTTACTATTTTGAGCACTTGTGACATCATCAAGACTAACTGTACCACAATCACTGTCAGTGTCACTCATGCCATCCGGTGTGCCTATGATATCACCTTCTGATGCAACTGGCTCAACCTGTGCAACATCTGTAACCACTTCTGCCTGTGAAGATGATGCAAATAAATCATTACGTGAAGATGTGCTAACATCTCCCAATACCAGATCAGCATGTCTGTCAAACTCATCATACAAGTTTCTGCCTATCATAGGGAAGGTGCTTCGATCCTTAGGCCTATTAATTAGGCTCTTTAACCACATACATGCCATAGGTGACACATTCCTCTCTTTTGTCCAAACATGCCATAAATGTTCTGCCAAAAGTTTAGAAATTTCATCCTTCTCCTCAAACAAGATTGTGAACATGATGGAGTGCATTGATGCTAATACATCGCTGGAATGAAACTCATCCAAAATATTCCAAAATGTGTTAAACATTCTACGAATGTCATCAATACAACCTATTGACAACATAATGTTTTCAAACCTACACCATGCAAATACTCCAAGTAATCTTGCCCTCTTTGTGAAATGAGGGTCCCTGATGTCATCCAACCTTTCGAAGCTTTTCACCATGGCATGAAGTACCTCTCTCATAATCTGATTATCATAAGAATTAAAGCCAGCTATTATCCTCATGATTTCACTAATGCAAGAGAGAGCTGCAAGTCTTACCACCTCATCATGATGTCTCAATAATCGGGGCTTCACCAAAGAACCAAATACTGGAGATAAAGCTGTTTGCATAGCATAGGAATCTGACTGATCAACCTTGCCTAAATAAGTTTCCAACTCCTCCAAAGTTCTTAGGAGGTCCTTTGTTCACTGAAATGGACGATCTAGTTTCTTCAATACAGTGTGCATTCTCTCTTTCAATTCCTTGTCTCCTGTTAAAGACATGCTGACAGTTGAATTCAATCTGAAATAACCCAATCAGGTTGGTAGGAAACCGCTCTGATACCACTATAATGACCCTTACCAATAGGCCACTAGAAACCACTAATACTGAACTGAGAAAATTTATCAAACAGTTGACATGCATTGAATTGTTTGTTTGCAATAATGTGTTTCAAGGTTGTAATTGTTTTGAGCATCAATTACAATTGAGATAACAATACCAATATTGAAATGAACATTAACAGCACTAATAATAACATTCAGAGATTCTAATCACTTGACACCTTACAATGACTATATCAACAAAGAGAAACTCTGCTATTAATGCAATGATCAATTTTCCCAAGATTGATTACTATGACTGAATTCTGAGAGTATAATGGGCTGTGACAACTATATCAAATTCAGATTTCAACAATGAACTATGGTAATGACCAAACCATAGAATGCACTTCACTAAATCAATCCAATTACAATGAGAAATAATAGTGACTGTTCAAAAGAATTCTGGACTGCTATATAGTGACTGTACTTATGCAGATTTTTACCATTTTGGTACCCAAAACATCAATATCAAACAATGTATAAAAACCTAGAAATGCTGCACCAAATGTTGATCAAATCGATGATGAAGTATGCTGATGTAGACACCTCCAATTGCACCCGAACTGATCCCAATTTACAGCTGATTGTAAATGGCTGCAATTCTTCTTTTTTTTTTTTGCTTTGCTTTTTCGGACTGCTTTTTTCGGATTTTCTTTTTCGGACTGCTTTTTCGGATCCGCTTTTTCGTTTTTCTTTTTCATTTTTCTTTTTTGGACCTACTTTTTTCTTCCTCTTACAACCAAAACTCAAACCCTTAGGTAAATCTGAGGATTCCAAATAAGCTCAACATGAAATGGCTGAATACCACTTCCAATGTTCAACCCTTCAAAAGATATCTCACCTCCTCAGTTATGCAAATCCAAGGGAGTTTTTGTTCTCAAAGATCTAATGAAAATTTGTAGACCAAATGACTACAAATTGCTCCAATATGGAAAAGTAGAAGAATCCTCAAACAACGTGTCCAAATGAATGCCCAAGCCCCCTATTTATTCACTTTTTGAGAAGTTACTAAGAACTTCTAGAAGCATCCATTATAAAATCCCATTATAATGCACTTTTATAATAATATAACTTTATAAAATAAAAAGTGCAACTCAACTTAAAATTATAACATGTGGGGCCTGCATAACTCATAATAATAAAAATAAGCTCTAAATCACTTCTCCAAGAGCAAATACGACCACTGACCTACAAAATGACTCTCTCCACATCGTCACCAGTCTACGAGAGCCTGTGATAGACTGATCTAGCACGCTAAATGATGTCAGCCAAAATGGGGACATGACAGTGTGTGAAAATTGTACCTAATCTGTAGACACAACACTCACTAAAACATTAGAGGTTAGCTATAATTGAAATCATGCAAAATTGAAAGCTATCTAACCAAGCGATTTACTACCTTCTAATAGGTGCGAGATTAATGTTCTCAGATTGTAATCAAGATCAGTGACCTAGACGACACCTAAATGAAGGATTTGAATGCAAAAGATGGATATGAAATTGAATGCAATTAATCTATATTTTTGATATTTTCTATGCAATAAGACTGATAAAAACCGATATGAATCTATGCTAGATGAAATTGATATGCTATGAATTGATCTATCTAACAATGATATGCAAAGCTATGAAATTCTATGCTATGATATGAAAAATATGCAATTGAAATTGATCTCACAAAGCTTTGAATTCGCAAGTTGATTCTTTCAAGCTCCAATTGTGCAAATTCTCCAAATCTGATATGCTATGATTCCTGTAGAGTAAGTTTGCAATTTGCGAGATGATTGAGAGATGAATTATGAAGAGCTGAGCCTTGTTTTTATAGAAATCCAGGGCTTTGGAGGTGCATGAGAAAAAATCATAAATCACTCAAATAACTCAGGTTGATTTTTGAGTTATTTTTAAATAAAGATAATTAACTCACAAAAACATGCAAAAGCTAAGCTTTAACTCAAAATAGAGTTTAGCTTTAATTGATAATTGATAGTTGTTTGCTTTTATGATTGTGCATGTTTTATTTATGAATTAATTTAATAATAAAGTGATTTATTCTCAACTTAACTGCTTTTAAAAATAAAACAATTGATTTATGGGTTAATCAATTATTTAATCAAACTTTTATTAAAAACTATATTATTAAATAATGACAACATGCTTTAATTAATTAAATAAGAATTTAATCAATTATTCATATGATATTGGATTTATTGTCAAAATTTAAATAATATAATTAATAATAGATAGAATTAAATTTAATTACACAATTAAGTGGCAAATATTAAATCTAATTAATTAAATATGAAAATATTCAATTAATCAAATTTTAGGATAAATGTGATTTATTGCCAAATAATTATAAAATTAAAGATAATTATGATGATTAGGAATATTACTAGGAATATTTCCTGATGTAGAATTTAAGATAATCAATTAGATTTGATGATGTTCAGATGTGCCTTAGGTTAGGACTTTGATGTCGATTTTGTTCGATTTGTCGATGTAGGAGGTTAATGAACATATAGCCCTTTTTTGGGGTATTACAAGTATTTGTATGGACTTAGCATAGATCTAAATATCTGCAATTGAGTTGTATTTGAATCAGATCATACTGTATCAGTTTAACCATTGATTCAAAAAATCTCTTTACCAAGTGGACTTAATAGTCTTATATTCTGCCCTATGTCATTCAAAGAATGTACATTGTTATCTTGTTGACCCCATAGTGAATGCTGGTCAAAAGTTAATTGTTAGTGTTAAATCCTCTAACCAGGTCACACTTAATAGTGTGTTTGTAACCTTTAACAAGGTTGGCTCTTCACCAAGCTCACTTCAGAAGAGTGAATTATTTTGGGTTGCCGGTCCCAGGTGGTTTTTCCCTTAACAGGGTTTTCACATTAAATCATTGTATTATGTGTTATTTGTGATGATTTTTTTTCTATCATACTTTACATACTGCATAATTGATTTGGTTGATAATCATAGTTAGTTATTTACTGGTAATTGGTAAAGTGAATAGATAGATTGATATTTTATGTTACCAAGCTGCATAATTTGTTGGAATTATTTGATAAGGTACATATTTGTATTTGGGATTGTAGGATAATGGATCTAACCAATTCACCCCCCTCTCAATTATTCTAACAATTGGTATTAGAGCATATTGGTTTCTTGGAACAAATTTTTAAGGACTTCAACATAAAGATTGCAAGATGTATAAGAGGGAAGTGTCAAAGTTGAACAAAGACAATTTTACTACATGGAAAAGTCAGATGAGACTTCACATATCTAGAATTGGAGAATTTGCTATACCTTTACTTGACAATGACTACATAGAACTGATAGTTGGTCCTTTGGCTCCTGATCAGTTGAGGGATTGACATGAACATAATATTACTATGATAGAGATTGTTGCTGCTCTATTTGATGTTGAATTTGAGGATGTCAAGGATTGCACTACTGCAAAGAAAATGTGGGATAAAATTTCTCTAGTTTATGGTGGTGATGTAAATGTGATGAGAGCCATAACTAAAATCTTGAGAGGCAGATTTGATGACATGAAAATGAAGGAAGGAGAAAATATCACACAGTACACAAACTAAATCAAAGAGGTAGTCGATGCTATCCGAGGAGCTGGTGGTATCATTTCTAAAGATACAGTGGTAAGTAAGATACTAAGAACCTTGTTGCCTGCTTATGCAATCATAATATCTATTATTCATGAAATGAGGTCTGCCCCTGGTAGCACTCTTAATCGTGATAGTCTGATTAGAAAATTAACAACTTTTGAGCTGAAAAATTTTGATAATAGTGTGGTATTGAGTGTTGAGTCTTCTTTTATGTCTTCTCTAAATATTGGTAAATCTAGCAGTAAGCATAATATAAGGAATGGAAGTGATAATAATACTGATGATGAGCTTGATGAACTTGAAGCTCTTATGGCTTGGAGACTATAGAAAGGTAAAGGTAGATATAAGGGAAAGTTACCTTTAGCTTGTTTTAATTGTAAAGAAATTGGCCATATTACTACTAGATGTCCCAACTAGAAAGATGAAGATAAAGACAAAGACCAATCTGGTGATGGAAGCTATAGCAGAAGGAACAACAGAGGTTATTGACAAAACAAAAGAGATGATCAAGATCACAAAGATAAGGGAAAAAAAGGCATGCTATCTTGTTGAAGAAGATGACACTGACACTAACACTGATGATGATATAGAGGTAGTGTTTGTTTCAATGAAAGATGATTCTGAAGAGGAGGAAAGGTATGTAGAAAAAAACATTCATTTCTAAAGTTAGTAAAAATGATACTTCAATCATTGATAGTGGATGTACACATCACATGACTAGTGATGAAGATAAGTTTGATCATCTTGAGCATTATAATGGAGGATCAGTAAAAATGGGAAATGACACACCTTGCATGGTTAAAGGAAAAGGATCTATTATGTTGAATGATAGAATTAGATGTGATAGTGCATACAGGGTAAAAGGTCTAAATTAAAATTTATTGAGTGTGGCACAACTTAATAACTAAGGTCACCGAGTGGCATTTGAAAGCAAGAAGGTAAAGATCTATGATGAAAATGGAAAGCTTGTCGGAACAGGAGGACAATCAAAAGGTAACTTATTTTATCTTGACAATGTTGAGACTTCTTGTTTGCTGGTGAAAAATGAAGATGCGTGGTTATGGCATAAGAGGTTATATCATGTAAATTTTGATAACATGATTAAGATCAGTAAAAAAAGAAAAGTTAGAGGATTGCTTAGTCTAACCAAACCTGATCATGTTATGTGCCATCAATGTCAAAAAGGAAAGATGACAAAATCTAGTTTTAAAAGTAAGGACTACTCATCTAAAGGAATATTGGAGTTGGTTCACACTGACTTATGTGGTCTCATGACAACTCAAAGCTACTATGGAGATAGATACTTTATTTTGTTTGTTGATGACTATACTAGATTGATGATAGTTATGTTCTTGAAAGAGAAATCTGAGGCACTCAAACTATTTAAATGGTATAAGGCTAAAGTAGAAAAAGAAACTAGAAAATAATTGAAATTATTAAAGTCTGATAGAGGAGGTGAGTTCGTTTATGATGAATTCACTAACTTTTGTAATGAGCATGGTATAAAAAGGTAGGTTTCTGCACCTAGAACACCACAACAGAATGGAATTACTGAAAGGAGAAATAGACCTATTGTTGATTATGTTAGAACATTGATGATTGAGAAGAATGTTGCACAAATATAATGGAGAGAGGCAGTTAGCACAACTGTATATGTCCTGAACCGGGTTCAATTAAAGAAAGACACAAAAAAGACGCCCTACAAGTTATGGTTTGGATACACACCGAGTGTAAGTTATTTCATAATTTTTGGTAGCAAGTGTTATATTCTAAAAGATGATAGAAATGGAAAATTTGACTCTAAAGGTGATGAAGGAATATTCTTAGGATATTCTACTAAAAGTAAAGCTTATAAATGTCTGAGAAAAGGTACTAATAAGATGATAGAAAGTGCTAATGTAAAAGTTGATGAGTTTGCTGATAAGAATGACATAGAAAGCATGAAGGAGCCAGAAGACTATGGTAGGTTCACTTATTTTGATGATCAAGAGTATCTACCGTAGCTACAGGTTGAGTCTACCGAGAATCAATAAATAGAAATTGAGAATCAGGAAGAAGCACCCAAGCAGGAAATTGTACCTGAATAGAATGATCAGCAGAGGAGAGATCAAGTACTAGCAAGATTTGTTAGAAGACACCATCCTGAGAACCAAATCATTAGAGATAAGCAAGCTGGCATGTTGACTCGAAGTAAGTTAAGACATAACACATGCTTAGTTTGTGAGTTTGAACCGAAGAATGTTAGGGATGCACTTGAAAATGAGAAATGGATAAATGATATGAATGAGGAGATTGAACAAATTGAAAAGAATAAAACATGGACCTTAGTGCCTAGACTAAAAGATAAAAATGTTATCGGTACTAAGTGGATTTTCAAGAATAAGCTGAATGAGAATGGAGAAGTTACAAGGAATAAGGCAAGACTTGTTTGCAATGGATATGCACAAGAAGAAGGTATTGATTATGGTGAAACCTTTGCACCTATTGCTAGATTGGAAGGAGTTTGAATATTTCTTGCCTATGCTACACATAAGGGATTTAAGGTATATCAAATGGATGTGAAATCAACATTTTTTAATGGAATACTTGATGAGGAGGTCTACATAGAACAACCTAAAGGGTTTGTTGATCCAAATCAGAAAGACATAGTATGTAGACTGCACAAAGCTTTATATGGACTGAAGCAAGCACCGAGGGCATGGTATGAAAGACTACATCCTTATCTTATAAGTATTGGCTTTGTAAGAACTAGTGAAAATAGTAATATGTGCATGAAAGGAGATTATAATGATAACATTTTGATTGCTACAATATTGGTTGATGATATAATCTTTGGTGGACAAGATCAGATTTGCAAATCTTTTGTTGATGAAATGAGAAAGGAATTTGAGATGTGTATGTTTGGAGAGATTAAGTTCTTTCTAAGTTTGCATATTATACAATAGAAAGATGGGATTTTCATCATACAATCAAAATACATTAAAGAAATATTGAAAATTTTTGGCATGGAAGATGCTAAACCTGTGGGAACACCGATGGTAACTAGCTGTAAATTAACAAAGGATGATGAATCTACTAAGGTAAATTAGACTCTGTACTGATCTATGATTGGTAAACTAATGTATGTTGTACACAATAAGCCTGATATTGCACATGCAGTGAGGATTGTGGCAAGATTTTCTACCAATCCTAAAGATTCACATATGGTTGTTGTAAAGAGAATCTTGAGATACTTGAAGAAAATAGAGGATTATGGATTATGGTACACATTGGAAGGAAAATTTGAACTTAAATTTTACACCGATGCAGATTGGGCTGGAAACATAGATGACCAGAAGAGCACAACCGGTGGAGCATTCTTTTTAGGAGAAAGGCTTGTGACTTGGATTAGAAAGAAACAAGCATGCATTTCTTAGTCTACTACTGAAGCGGAGTATGTTGTTGATGCTACAAATTGTTCAAATATAGCTTGGATCAGACAAGTGTTGGAAGGAATGAATGAGGTAATCACTAACCCGGTGATTATATATTGTGACAACACCAGTGCTATAAATATTTCTAAGAATCCCATGATGCATTCGAAGACAATGCATATATCTATTAAGTATCACTACTTAAGAGAACAAGTTCAAGAGAAGCAAGTACAACTAGAATTTGTAACATCTAAGGAACAACTTGCTGACATCTTTACTAAACCATTACTAAAGGACACTTTTGAATATTTGAGAACTAGACTTGGGGTCTATCCCCTATCTACCAATCACTGATGTGATCTAGAGGTTACATCAACCTACACTTATCAGAAGATCATCCATGTTGATGCACATAGCTCACACTTTAGATTTTTTCTAAGGTTGTGAAAGATTGTAGAAGCTGGAACATAAATTTGTTTATCTGTACACTAAAGGTACATGATATGAACTGATCAATAGAGAAATACTTGGCTGCTATAGAGTTGTATATTTTTTTATTTGTTTATATTTTCTTTGGCATTGTTGTCAAAGGGAGAGAGAATGAATATCAAAAATTAGTTACTGAGAACACACAGAAAGGGAGAGACTTGAATATTTGTTGTTGAGAACAAAGGGAATCTGAGAGCTAAAAAGATCAAATTCACAGGGAGATTTTGCACTTGTAATGTTGTTATGTTTTGTAGTGATTAAACATATTAAATTTGAGCTTACCAAGCTACAACATTTACTTGCATAGTTGTAGAATACATATTTGGCATGTGCATGGCATATTTTCATATTGCTTGTGTTTCCATTAATGCCAAATGGAGAGATTGATGAACTACAATTGATTGAATATCTGAATGAACTGAAGAAACAATGATTAGAGATCACTGAGTACTGAAATTATATGTAAGATGATTAAATCAGTCAATATATTGTCATTGATGTCAACTAGTCTTGACAATACTTATCATGTTAGTTCCAAACATCTGAACATCTGTTAGAGGAAGAAAAGATGAAGAATTGAGATATTTACATGAGAAAAAGATGGATATGATAGATAAGGATAAGGTAAACATTGGGTAACTTATTGATGAGTCTATGGCTTTATATTGTTGACTTGAGCATGTTACATTAATCTATTATGAAGAAGAGATTTGAAATTGAACATGTCAATGTGGTCAGTAATTGAAGATTTCTGTATACATCGAGCTTGTGCAGTGTATACCGAATGACAGTATCAACTGACCTAGTTTAACTAGTTATCACTAATGCATTTCTATATTGACCGAGTATGGATGAAAACATTAAATGCAAAGAAAAACTGACTAAAATTTGATGAGATAGAATTGTTATGATTTCGAGATTAAGGATTAAGTTTGTTATGAGATCCACGACTGACAAAATTTGAAGATCTAAAGGATGAGATTGAAACATGTTAATGACACATCTGCTGATGAAGGTTTAAGAGGCAAAATGGACAAAGGAGATTAAGCGGCAAAATCTAATGGCTAATATGAAAATGGTTTACTTTTCTATATAAGAGATATGAGTTTCATTGTTGAAACATGCTAGAAGAAGAAGACTGCAAAGATATCATGTGAAGACTATTCATGCATGCCTAATCAAACTGGTTATTGAAAGAACCAAACTGTAGAGTTAACCGAGTGTCAGAGAACCATCTACCGAGTGAAAGTAAGTTGAAGAATATTGATGAAGTGAATTTGATTATTGATCAGAGGATTTGTATGGGCTTCGGATAGATCTAAATATTTGCAATTGAGTTGTACTTGAATCAAATCATACTATATCAGTTTAACCATTGATTCAGAAAATCTCTTCACCGAGTGGACTTAACAGTCTTATATTCTGCCCTATGTCATTCAGAGAATGTACATTCTTATCTTGTTGACCCCATAGTGAATGCTGGTCAAAAGTTAACTATTAGTGTTAAATCCTCTAATCAAGTCACACTTAATAGTGTGTGTGTAACCTTTAACAAGGTTGGCTCTTCATTGAGCTCACTTCAGAAGAGTGAATTATTTTAGGTTACTAATCCCAGGTGTTTTTTCCCTTAACAAGGTTTCCAAGTTAAATAATTGTGTTGTGTTATTTGTGATGATTTTTTTTCTATCATACTTTACATACTGCATAATTGATTTGGTCAGTAATCACAGTTAGTTATTTACTGGTAATCGGTAAAGTGAACAGACAGATTGATATTTTATGTTACCGAGCTACATAATTTGTTGGAATTATTTGATAGGGTACATCTTTGCATTTGGGACTATAGGATAACTAATCTAACTGATTTGCCCCCCCTCTCAGTTATTCTAACATCTTCATCATCAACCTCTAGCTCTTTCTCAAGTTTCCACACCCTTATTGTCTATTCTTGTATATACTTAAGCTTATGAAACCTAACACACAAACTTCTCCACAATAGTATAGATGTGTGGTCATCTTCAATTCTTAGGTTGGTTTTTATGGCATGAGAGATACTCTCTTTGTAGTGCTCCCATAAACCTTGTAGCACTCTATCATTCATTTGGATGATTTCAGAGATGGTAGGATTCGGTCTCATCTTTCTTGTGACCCTTCTATTCGGCATGGTCAATTCACAAAGTTGCCAATTTCTTGCACATAGAGATTATTTAATAAAACTGAGTAAAGAAATTATTGATCTTTCATTTTTGGTCCCCAATAGAGCCACCAAAAAATTATTAGTAAAAAGATTTGTATTCTTGCAAATACCTTCACAAATGACTCTTAAATGCCCATGCTAAGAAGAAAAACTAAACTAACAGTTGGAAAGACTATCATGAGATTGATATATTTCCTCTGAATTGAGAGGTACAAATCCCTCTTAATATTTACAATTTATTGAATAATTGAATGTCTTTAACTGAAAGACACGAAGGAACATTAATATCCACTCATCAACATGAAATGGATGTAATTACTAATTTAGATAATTTGAAAGAAGATCAAACACATGAGACACAGACTGTGCAATCGACCTTCTTATTTACAAAGAAATAAGAGGAAGATTGATCATTTCATCTGCACATATGGATGCACAAAAACTACAGATTTTATAACATGCACATACTTTGAACTATGGAGAAAGATAACATTTGAAAATGACTGAGAACAACCTACAAATATATTCCAATCAGAGAAATAAATATAAGCACACAGACTTGGTATCTATTTCTCTTTATTTCCAAATACATAATAAAATGACCCATAGATCATAGTACCCTTTCCATAAACAAATTTACAAAATGAAAATATCATCATTTCCTTCACTTCCCTGTCACAATTGCATAACTCAGAAAATCATATTCTCCTCTTCTGATAGCCCACAAAATCTCCGGAGCTGAATGAGTCAAGCCCATTTTTCTCTAAAACCCCTCCTTAAATAATTCTCAATGATTCTCCTTGTAACTGATTCTTGGAAACCCTTACACTATTCTATTACTCATGGTTAAAAATCAAACTTAACTTTCCACCTCTAATTATTTGTTAACACATGGACATTATTTACATCAACAAGAATTATCATTTTAATATATAATTACAAGCCTTCTCTTCTTGTCCATCATTTTCACTATGGTTCTGGTAATCTCAAATATAGTTTTGGGTTTTAATTTCAAAACTCTCCACAAAATGGGCTTTCATAATAATCTTTTTCTTTGAAATTTATGGATAGACCCGTATTCAGAGATTAATAACTTTTTAACCCAATAATATTTTTCCAATCACTCCAGTGAACGTCTGGGAAACTTTCTTCACAACAACATATCCAAAATTGAGCGAATCAATAGTTAAATTTGGAGAAATTGCCCCCACACCGAGACTATTTTTCTGGGACAATCATGCATGTTTGGATGTTTATTCATTTTTACTTCTAGTTGGCAACTCTAAATAGTCTTCATTATAGCATTTTAAAATTCTTACACTGCTGAGTTTTTATACTGATCTTAGCCCACCAATAGAAATTTACAGACTTGCAACAACACATTTTTGTTTAAATTCTCCAACTTGACCTAAATGATCTGACAATTACAATATTTGTCTTGAGTCTCCAAACATTACCATGGATATTAAAATGGTGCTTGATTTATTGATGAATCCGAGTATTATGTAAAAAAAACATTTAATATTCAATCTTTTGAACTTTCAAACTTTAGTCATTTTAACCTCTTAAATACATTGAGCCTAAAGATTTGAATATGTTGAATCTGATGAACCTTTAAAATGTGCCTTTGATCCTACCTATGAACTTGAATCTTGAACTTGAACTGAGCCCATAATTTGGGGTACTTGACTTGAACTTGAAATTTGAACCTTGAACTTGGATTTGCACTTCCAAACCAGTGAACTTGAACTTTGAAACTTGAACTTCATGGTTCAAGGTTCATGTTCAATAAATTCCTGCAATGCTACCCTTTTACAAAGCATAACTTCATAGAAACATAAAAACCATTATAAAGGGTGGTAAAATTTGAGGAAATTTATCTGTGATGCTCGATTTTAAAATTTTAAAACTTGGGTGCCAAAAAGAAGCCAACCATAGGCATGATGTTAAGAACCCTCTTAAGGTGTCTAGTAGTGAAGATTCTATTTTGATAGGTGAAGTCTTTGATGACTTCATGTCTACTCAATCTTCTTCTACATCTCATCAACCAACCTTTTACCAAAAATTGCTTAAAATTGCTTCCTTTGAGTGATTATGTTTTCAACATTGAAACACCTTAAGTTGTCCATGCTCAACATACCCATAAGCCTGTGATAACTATCAAAGGGGGTACTCAATGAAAATCCCTCCAAACCCCTAACAAACTATTAAGAGTTATCCTCGCCAACATTCTCCTCAAATTTTCACTACACCTATGGTTACGATCAAAGGATATAATCCACAATATTCTTTACAAACTTTGGATAAGCCTGTTATAATTGTTAAAGAAAAATCTATGAGTCCCTTGGAGTTCACTAAGGATTATCATGAAATGGTCACACCTATCGTACAAAAAATAATCCTCAACCTACTAATCCATTTGTTCCTACTTCTTTACCACTTTCTCAACATGTGTTTCCTCTAGCACCATGCTTAACTCCCAATCTGGGAAAGAAGTATGATTTGGTAGAACAATTACGTGCTACTCCAACCAATATTTTTCTTTGGGAACTTCTTCAAACTTCTCCTACATATCATGAAGCCTTGAAAAAATATTTAATCCCTCTTTTAACTCCACCACATAATCAAGATAATATAAATTCATTTTTAGAATGTATGCATACTACATCTATTTGGCTCAAATTGTCTTCACTAAAGATGATTTACCTTCTGAAGAAGTTCAAGATCAATATGATGCCCTTATGGTGGTTGTCCTTTTCAATGGTAATCTCATCTGTAGTACCTTAATTGATAATGGGTCTGAATTAAATATTAGTAGTATGGACATGTTGAAATAAATAAAAGCCTATATTTCAACCATTAAACTTGATTTCATTCCTATTCATGGCTTTGAAAATGTTGCTAAGAAAACATTGGGTATTGTTACCTTTCCTATTAAAGTAGGTCCAGTTATTTTAGATACTCTTATTCATGTGATGACTAGTGATGAAATCCAATTACAATCCATTTTATGTCATATTTTATGCTTTATCACATACTTCCATATCCATTCCCATAATCCATTTTTGTTCCATTTTCATACAATTTTATCCTTTCTTGTTATTTATATATATATATATATATATATATATATATATATATATATATATATATATATATATATATATATATATATATATATATATATATATATATATATATATATATATATATATATATATATATATATATATATATATATATATATATATATATATATATAATACATGAATAATTAATATCAGATTGTATTTACTAATATTTATTTTACTATGCCAAGATAATCAATGTTTCAGTATCCATATTTGGAGATACAATCCTCTTGTCACATTTTGGTCAGAAATGTTTGTATATTGTTTCAAAAGATGATGGCATTAGTTATTTCTTCAATGACTAAATATGTTTGAAACCGATTAAGAAGGTAATACCATGGTGGAGATGTGTTTCCAAATCACATGGAGGAGAAAACTAAAATATTAATATTTCCTTTCTTTGTTTCTACTACAACTTGTGGCCAACTATGGTTCCACTTTCTTCTACAAATAGATCTATTCATGTGGGAGAATAAAGAGCTTGGTAGCTAGATCATACTTGACAAGATTCACATCTTTATTTTTGGCCCACTTTCATAACAAAGTTGGTTTCAATTTATGGATGGAGAATTGATAGAGAAAATCATGGTAAAAACACATTTCTTAAAAGACACGTGTTGCATATATATTGTCAAACCATGTGAGGAAAAAAATGACTATTTGGTCATTTTCTATACTTTACTTGCTATTGTAAAAAAATCATTTGTATCGAGTAGTCAAGGTTTCATGTAAACCATTATTGGATTGGCCAAAAACAAACTATATGCCACCTTGGATAGAGATTATTACCGTGAGCTATATATCTCATCTCAAGTAGAGAATTTTTTATTGAACCCTGGATAAATAAAATAATACTGTGCATGATCAAAACCATTTAAGAGAAACATTTTTATTTCGTCATTTAGAAAACTAAGGAGGTAGGGCCCATTGCTTAGAATGTTGGATATTGATGAAGGGTGCTCCCCTTAATACCACATACACATAACAAAAACAAAGAAACAACAACAATTTGCAAGAATAGAAATTGGGCTTCTTATTATCTCCACAAATGTGGAATTATAAATTTCAGAATTACAATATGCAAAGCCACATGGGCATTCCCTTTACAATATTCTGTAGGACAAAGCCTCGAATCATTACCCAGATCTACCCAGAACTGTCCTGAACTGCCTAAGACAACACTACAGATCTTTCTTATATAGGCAATTTCCACTACCTGAGAAGGTTCCAGAAATTTAGCCCTTTAGGCCGACTAAACATAGAATTATTTATTTTTCACAATTATTACAATAGGGTCGGCTCAAAAGAAATACAAAATATGATTTTAGGTAACCCAACTTCTAGAGGCCATAAATGTTTAACCGTAACTCTGTTTTTCTATTGTAACCACTTTTCAGAAATGCCATGATGAGATCTACAATGCTTGACATGCGCTAGCACTAGTCAACCGGGGGTCAATCATGATTCAGAGCTTCTAAGGCCTTCAAAATTGACCTGAAAGATTTCGTACCCAAAAACCTCAATAACTTCACCACTACTGATGATGTGGCAATGAAACTCAACTGGTAGGCTGAAATGACTAAGATGAACCTCCAACTGTGAAATCAGAACATTTCGAGATCATATGACCAACTTACTAAAAATAGTAAGTTTCCATAAATAGCAGCTCTGCACAAGATAGCCCTTATTGAAAACAAAACCAGAAATATTTTTGGGTGATGCAAGAGTTCTCTTACACCCAGGATGCTCCTGTATCAGATATCTTTTTCATTTGTTGTTTTAGTAATTTGTGTTTGGTTTATCATAGCATAATGTCTCCTTTTGAATTAGCACTTGAGTTTGATTATTTTTCTGTTACTAATTTTGCAATCTAATTAGCATTATTAGTATTGAGTGATATGGTTAGATAATTTATCAACATTCTGTCAGGTTCTCATTCATTTAATTAAATCAATTTATATTATGAATTTTTGATTTGGAATTTACACACAAAATTGTTTCTATTACTATGCAGATTGTTAGTAGTTCTTGTCATACTTTGTAAATAGTTCCTACCTCATTTTCATCATAAAGACACAATGGAAAATCAAATCAGATTTGCATTTAGGAAATTCTTATCTATTCTAGCTGCATTCATCCCCACTTTTCTTGCTATCTCCATCCCTTGAGTAGACAACCACTATACCTTTCATCAGTCTACTATCCTAGATTGATATTTTTAGGTACAAACTGAGGGAATATGCATGAGTCCAAATTTGAGCTTAAATAAGAGTTAATGCAAATCATAGTTTTACCATAATTGTTTGGCTTTGTTGTTGGGGAAAGGTATTAAATGCATGTGATGCAGAGGTGATAGGTGAGCTTGTTATGTTTTCTATCCCAAAATGTTAATTTTCTTTCTATGACTCCAAGTGTTCATGATGCACTAAGTGCCTCCAACTTATCAAATTGATTCTTGAAATTGAACCACTATTCCCAAGGGTTTAGAATGTCTTATTAGGTTCAACCAACAATGTTCCAACCAGTATTTAAGTCTTTCAACCCAATCTTCTACACAACTCCACTATAGGCCTCCTAGCCTAGTAGCCCTCCCAAACGGGTACAATTAAGATAACTTTTTATTTTCCCAAAAAACTTCTCAAATTAATTGTAGATCTAGATACCCTTTATCCTTCTTTTCAACATATATCAAAATGAGGTATTATTTTTTTGGAAAGTGAAGTCCAAAAACTGTTGTCTCCACCAGCCCAAAGGCTAAATTAGGCCTCCATTTACAAAGCAACTATTTAGAGGAATTAACCCTTGACCCTATAAAATTCAATAGTATTTATATATGACCCAAAAAAATGGTTTTTAGTATTCATTATCTTTTGTGACTTTTTCTTGTAGTGGATTCACCAAACCCTCACTAAAATGCTCCCAAAACTAGGGCTTCCTAGTTCAACCCATTCATCTCACTTTCAAAACCAAAAAAAAGGTCCTACACCATGTACTTGTCATTTAATTTCACTGTTTCATGTAAAAATGTACCCTCCTTAAGGCATATCTCCCACTACAATAATTATGGCATAAATTGTGTGCCCTTAACTTGCATTTCCCAACGATGTATACCCAACTTGTCAACTCTCTTGCATCAATAAAGTTAGTAACATATATTAAATCTTAAACTGAGTCCATTCCATGAGAATTAGAGCTTAAATTCATGGAATGACTCACAACATCACGAGGTTTCTTCAAGACAATGAAAATAAATGTTGTCATCCAAGAACAATTTGAAGTAAATGTTATAAATAGAACTTTGAAGACTTAAAAAGGGATTCAATCAACCATGAAATGGTGTGTCCTAAACCTTACTTCATAGAAAAATGCCTATTCCATGTATTCATTGTATAAGAAGTTTGAGAACATAAGAAATTGTAAGAAATGTACCTTTTATTGATCTTTGATGCAACAATTTGTACAAACTGTACTCTTCCTATATAAAATGCCCTTTCAGATGCTTTAAATAACTTTATTGTAACTTCTCCCTACCGATTTAGATTGGTTTGATTTCCTAAACAACCCCAAACTACTCAAAACCCATAAGCCTGCCAATAACCAATTAGCCGTTACAGTTTGAATTTTCAAATTTCTAACTTATTAAATATGACTCCCTATGCATCTAATTATTAGTATAAGATCATATTTTGACCTTCTAACATATCTTATGCATCCTTATATCATCTTTATTCCATTGGGAATCTTGTGTTCCATTTTACAATGATTGGTCCTATGGGCCTTATCAAGATCATTAGGTCATTGGATCATAATTTTGAATTCATTACAACTTAGAGCCATTATAGGCCTTAGAATTTCATAATTAGGTCCTCCTAACCCAATAGCTTTTCTTGTATCTTTGATTGTGTTTCATGTCTTGATTGATTCTCCTAGTGCTCCTGCACCATACTCCCCAACAAGAAAATTACTCTTGCCCCCAAAGTTAAGTGTTTTTTTTTCTCTCCTCCAGAGATCCTCCTTGAAGGTTTGTGTCCATTTGGTTTTAGAGGGGACATATATTGTGATAAAAGCACCCCAAAAGTCTCTCCAGCTCTCCTCCCACCTACATTCACCTTACAAGAAATATTAGAACAAAAAAACTTATGTTTAGTCCCTCCCATGGGATAGTCATGTCCTTGTTGTTGCTCTTTCTTTCTCCCTGTCATTCTTAAGTCCCTTGGACCTATCCCATGATGAGGTTTTGAAGTATTATCTTCCCCTCTTCTCTGTAGCCTTATAGGGCACTCAATTTCACCAACCATGATGCTTCCTTGACCCAAACTCATATTCATTTTAGGCATGTCTAGTACCACTATCATAATCAATCCTTGTTGATGCTTGTCCTCCTTTTTCCAACCTATATCATCCTTCTTCCAAGCCTGCATACACCTCTATATTTTCTCACTAAAAAATATTACAATATTGTCTTTCTTTCAACTACATGGTAAAGGGCTTAATTCATATCTTCTATCATCCTTATGTACTAGATATTTGTTTGTATACCCTTTGTGGATTGTCCTTCTCTGATGTTGCCATGGTCTCCCCAAGATTATATGTCCACAAGTCATTGGAATTACCTCACATAGAACATGATCATGATAAGTTCCTATTGAGAAATCAACAAATTCCCTCTGACTAACCTCTACTCGCTACTCTTGGCTTAACCAAGTGGCTTTTTAAGGGTTAGGATGATCAAATGTCTTCAATCCCAATTTAGATACCATATCAAATGAAACATGATTATCATGAGCTCTTGAATCTATGATTAATTTTCTCAACTTCCCATGGCTTAAACAATTTTTCTTGAAAATAGATACATATGGAGTTTGTTGCAGTAGTTTACCTTTCCTTACCATAATAAATTCTCCATCCATCTTAGGGTTTTCTTGTATGGTTATTTCTTCTTCCTTTTGTGGTTCCTCTTATGCTCCTTCTATCTCTGCCTTTGCCTAAATCTTGCCATCTTGGAAATTTCAATGATGGATGCCCAAATTCATTGCAGTGGTGACACCTTCCAGTAAATGTGTGTGTTCCTCTTCCACCACAAAATCTTCTACCTCTATAACCACCTCTCTATTTTGAACCAAAGTATTTTCCCTTATCCTTATCATTTCTGCTTTGAAATTCATTGTTTGTTCTTCCACCTCTACCTCTCATTGATGATCCCCCTCTACTTTTGTTTCCTTATCTATCATGTTTCCTTTTTAGCTTCTCCTCTACCCTAACAACAAGTTGAAAGCATTCACCAAGTGTTCTAGGAACACTTAAACCTATATCATCTTGTATGTTAAATCTAAGGCCATTTAGATACCTGGCCACCTTCTCTTGTTCATCCTCCACTCCTCTTATGCTCAACTTGTGGAATTACTCGGTGTAATTCATCATATCCATATATCTTTGTTTCAAATTTTGTCTCATTCTTTTTGTTTGAATGGTGAATTCATTCAGTAAGAATTGACCTTTCACCACAACATTCATCCTCTCCCACCTTGTAATCTCATCCAACCCTCTAGCCATCTTTTCAGTTTGAATGAATTTCCACCATGTAAGGGTTGTTCCCCTCAATCTTGCCTTAGCCAACTTTAATTTCTTGTCTTCATCTACATCCTCCAATTCAAATTAGTTCTCAGGTGCCTCTATCCATCCAAGTACTTCTTCACTCTCCATATTGCCTTGATACATTGGAAAATCCACATTGCTTCTTCCACTAGTGCCTTGCACTGCCTTAATTAACCTCATAAACCTCCTCTCCTTAGGATTGTCTTCTTCTCTATGCCCTCCATGTTCTTGTCTTTCACTGTACTCCTCTTCTCCCTTAATATTCTCTTCAAGAACCTCTTCTCTCCTAGGTTATCCTCTTTCTTTTTCCAAGGATTCTATCCTTTCTAACAAAGAAAACCTCTCCCTTCTCATCTATCTCTCTTCTCTTTCTTTTGTTGCTTCTAATTATCTCTTCTCCCTCTTCTCATTCTCAAGAGCCTCCTTCAACTCTTCTATTTCCCTAGCCATCTGATTCTTTGGAGCCATCTCTTCAACTAATCAATCAACTGCCTCCCTCAAGGATCTACTCTCTACTCTAATGCAAAGGTGATAGGTAAGTTATTATGTTTGTTGTCAGGTAAAAGAAAAATAAGTTGTCATCCTTTTACAAAGGAAAAGGATAACAACACCAAAACTAAAAAACTTCAAGGGTTTAAAAGTCATATTTCTATTGAGAATTTGAAGATGATGTAAACTGATGAGATGTGTGAAATAGGATGAATTTTATGCTTATAATTTTTAAAAATTAATTTGAACAAAACATTAATATGTTTTTTTAAATTTTTAGGTCTATTTTTCATTTCCTGAAAAATACAAAAAATCAGGGAGTTTACTTCCCATCAAATCATTATAAGTAAAACATTATTTTTTCCTCTAATTTCAGAATATATTTTAGATGACATGTATATGTAGTGCAAGAAAAAAGAACTTGATCTATAGTTTTCCCATTATAAGTATTCAAAGTCGAAATTACCTGAAATCAATAGTTTTTGTCTCCCGCCAATTTTCCCCAATCAAAACTATACCAAAAATCAAATAAATTACATATTTTTGAAGAGGGCTCTCTTCTCTAGTGTTGTATATGATTTTAAATTTTTTTTGAATTGATTTAGCATTTTTCTATATTTTTCGAATCAACGACTTCTCAAAGCTTAACATACCTACATGTAGTTTTTAGAAATTTTGTTTAACGTTTTGTAGTTGAAACAATATAAAATTTATATGTCCATAATTGTAGTTCTGAGATCTAGAAAAGGGTACTTTTAGTTTTTTGACATTTTCTATTTTTCAGCAAAGAAAGGAATAATAGAAGTGCAAATTTCTGCATTTTTGTATTTTTGGAGGTTTGGTTGCCAATATGGTATGCCACCTAGGTTGACTCGGCCGAGTAGGACTTGGCCGAGTCCTACTGGGCCGAGTACCCTTAGGGGTCAGCCCCCACGAGTGGTCACATGGGCGACCCACCCTTTCAAATAGAATGGTATATATATAAGTTGTTTTTTTTAAAACAAAATACATCAATTATGAATTTCAATTCTTATTTTAGAATATAAGAGGTTTTTGAAGCTAGGAGGCATTTTTTGGGGCAAGCTACAAAGGTATTTTATTTCTAGAGGAGTGTGAAGGCAAGCTTTTCAGTCAAGAAGGATTAAAGAAAAAAATAATTTATTTCTTAGATACTTGAGCAATGGGAAATAAAAGGACTAGAACAAGGAAATATGATCATAAAAGGGATGACCAAAGAAAGGTCATACGAAACTTGTCGAAGAGAAATCGGTCAATGTTGAAGAAGAACCTATCGATGTTGAAGAAGGTGCAACTCAACTAGGGGAGGATATTGGTAGTAGTCGAAGTATACATATTTATCCTACAATGCAAAATTTGATGGACATGAATGAGGAATAACTTATTAGTAAAATTGCACCGGAGCACCTGGTACCTAAAAGCACTATTAAATTGCATCTCAAAAACATGTGCAAGGAATATTTTGAGGATAAATATTTGGTGGGAAAAGCACAATTGTTTGCAAAGTTATTTAGGAAAAAGAAATGACTCTGATTTTGGAGTTGTTGGGTATTGGTAATAGGAAAATTGTAGGAGACTAAGTAAAAGAAACAATAATTCAAAATTTACAAGATACATTGAATGTTGTTAACAGGGAAGATCATGGAGGATCAAATTCAAATTTTGCTAGAAGAGCGTTGATGACTATGATTTCCAGTAAGAGATTGACACATAGAAATCAAGTTCGAGCAATTTCTGATTTACTCAAGGTATCTCAAATATCTATTCAGAGATATATTAGGAAGAGAAATATGTTTTTGATTGAGGTAAAAGAAGGTTTTGAAGGAGCCCCAAAACCCTGTACAAAGAAGTCACAAAAGATATTCAAAATAGCCCTCTAAATGGAACAGAGAAAGACTAAAGCAAGGTTTTTACAATAGGCACCCACAACTTGGATGAAGCAATGCATGAAAAAACTTTCATGAAAACCCAACCTAAAGAAAAATCTAAATCTAGGATTTTCCTTTAGCTCCCTTCTGATGGGAGTGAAGTGTCATATCAAAAGAGGAGGAGGACTTCTTAAATTTTTTTCCTTTAACAATAATCCAGCCCTCTTCAACTCTAGCTGCCTTGACTTGGTAATGCAAAGGATCATCAGAACCAGAGAAAACATGATGGAAACTAGTAGAGGCAGCCAAAATACCAAAAGAACCTGCAAGAGAAGCATCCACATAACCACTAGCAGCCACAACCCCACAACACCAGGAGAAACCATAGAACAATATTCCCCACCAAACCAGGTGAAGAATCAACTGGAGAGGCACTCATAGGAACCACATCCAAACCATAAGGAGGAGGAGGGGAGACCTGGGCAGCCACCTAGGAGAAACTTTTCGAAAAAACAAGCTTCTTCTCCACCAAATAGTGTTGAGCAGAAGCATTGTTCCACCAAGATGCAGTAGATTTATTTTTACCCAATCCACACTAAGAAACCATATGCCCAGTTTTGAAACATCTTCTGCATCTAAAGGGAATCCCTTCGTAATACAGGGTCTAAGTCCAGCTTCCTTTAGAGGAGTTGATAACTGTCTCCGTAGGAAGATCTTTAGAAGGATCAATATCCACAAGAATACGAGCATATGTAGAA
Source organism: Chamaecyparis obtusa (assembly GCA_027943335.1). Classification (NCBI taxonomy): domain Eukaryota; kingdom Viridiplantae; phylum Streptophyta; class Pinopsida; order Cupressales; family Cupressaceae; genus Chamaecyparis; species Chamaecyparis obtusa. The sequence goes on along the minus strand of BSBK01001623.1, from coordinate 254,309 downwards.
TGAAAAATATCAGCAGATTCACCATCTACCAACAAAAATTCCCCAAGAGCATTACCAATCCCCTCAAAAAGAGAATTGATCCATAAATACAGGGGAAGATAAGGAAGATGGACCCAAATAGGAAACCTAATGAAATAGTCTAAAATAGTGTTAAAATCGATATGCTAAGGCTTAACCATGAGCATAAAACATTCCTCTCAGCTGAAAAATGATCGCACAATAAATTATTCTTGTCTGAGACATCTTCAAATTTTGCAATAAAATACCCCTTAGCCAAGGGAAGATGTGAACTGTATCCGCAAGGTTAGGCTCCCAGTGACTAGAGATCCATTCATGAAGCTTTGGGAGACTAGGCCAAAACCCTCTAAACCTGAAAATCAAGGCATGGGAAGAAAAAATAGAGATGGTGTGATCTATTTCCTCCACATCCAAATCAACCAAAGAAATGAATTGGGTATGGACATTAAAAAGAATTGGGTTCAGATTTGTAGAGTTCCTCGTAAAGATAGAATTTCTGAAGATGTAAGAAGGTGGGTCATTGAATTTTGGACCAACCACTCTCATGTTTCTTCCAGTAGAAGGGACACTATACAAATGAAAGATGAAGAGAACGGTATGAAGATTTCACATCCAAAACATTTTTTTGATACTACACAAAGTGAATTGTTTGAAGCATTCAAACAAGAAATTTCAGATGTGAAAATAGGTCAGAGAATGTTTGAGATGTTGTGCCCTTGCTTCATACGCATAAATAAGGTTCGTGAAACATGTTGTTGTTGAAATCATGTTGAGTTTCACTTATACTTGCAATCATATAAAAAGGTTATGGTAGTACTTATTCTACATATGGTTCCTGGAAGTACAACAGAATTTGTAAAGTTCTTTTTATGTAATAAATCAAAAGACTCGGATGAATTCAATGTCTAGTGTATAAAAAAATGAAAGCAATGATTGTGGAAATTTATAGAAACTTCCTTTACAATTTGATAATATTGATGTTACAACACTAGTTCAGTGGAAGAGATTTGAATATGAGACATACCAAACAAAGACAAGAGGTGAATAAAAAAAATTGCATTAAAGGAGAGTGAATTACCATACCTTCAATTCATGGACAAGTTTTGATCTATGTTTTATCCACATATCCAACATTGTCATGGTGCACAATGGCAAGCTAAACAGTTTCATGATTCCAAAAATTGTTTCCTACCTGGTTGTATTCTTCCAGTTGTATATTTTGCGGAGAACTATACATTTTCCCCTTAATCAGAGCTCCAGAGTCAATATTATCATTTTGATCAAGTTGCAATATTTGTGCATGTGACCTATCAATATGCACAATTTGATTTGGATGAGATATAAAGTAAAGATCAAAATGAATGCATGATCATCAAGGAGGTTCCTTTCTATATCAGTGATGATAGGGTTCATGATAGGAGCTACGTGGCTCATTGTTTCAGCATGTTTTTTAACAATCTTTTGAATGGCGAGATAAATGCTTCACAACACTGGATCTAGTCTGATGGGTGTGCAAGTAAGTACATTATATTTTATTTTAAAGTCTTTCAATTCTATATATTTATTTAAAAGTTGAATTTTCATGTGTACATTTTTTTAACTTTAAATTGTAAGTCAATTTAAGTATGCAAAAACCTTTAATTGGTTAGCCATGCAACATGCTAGACACAATGTTAAGTTTCTTTGGAACTTCTTTGAAAGTGGACATGGAAAAGGAGAGCATGATGGAGTGGGAGCATGTGTGGAGTGTGCACTCTGACAACATGAACTTCAAGGTACATACATTAGATATTCAACTTGTTTACAAGTATAGTAACATTATGTACATTCTTTTCTTCATTTGCTAGAAATAAACTAATTATACATATATATATATATACACTAAATTGTTAAATATATCTAGGTAACATGATAGAGAATTCAAAGAAAATTGTTGAGTGGTGTCAAAATCATTTTGCTACTCGAGACACAAAATACAACAAATGTTACTTTTGGGAAGTGATAGGTAAATTTAAAACTTTCATTTTTCAAACTCAAATTCTAAAAACTATATTATACTTGTCACATGTGTTTCAAATTTGAGTGTATATATATATATATATATATATATATATATATATATATATATATATATATATATATATATATATATATATATATATATATATATATATATATATATATATATATATATATATATATATATATAGCATACAACATGTACATGCATTTCACATTTTTCATAATTGAACTGAGATATCAATCGATCCAATGCTTAAAATTATCAATCAATTATTGGAATTAGAAGTTTACATCAAGTGATGACTATAGGACAACACAAGCCTCCACTGATTCAACTAAGAGACAAATCATGCTTTTGTGAAGATTGTCTTAACAACAACACAATGAGTCAATGTGTTAATATTGCAAATGGATATGTTTCACAATGGGATCAAAAAGAGTTAATCAGAATGCCTCCTTATGAAGATGATGACAATGACATAGACATCCATGATCCTATATATTCAGTTGACTATGAATGTGTTTCTGATTTAGTTGTTACAGGTGCATGTTTCTGATTTAGTTACATTACAAGTGCATGTTTCTATATATATAATTTATTAGGTTTATATAAATATACAAACTTACACACATATAAATTGAATAGGTGATATTTTTGTTGTGGTTGTCGATCCAGAGAATGTAGAGGGTGTAGATTATTATCTACTAAGATACACCAAAGAAAAATACAAGTTTCCTCAAGAAATTGTTGATGGTGATGGACAATAATGTCCAACTGGTTTGGTTGTTATTGAAGGCACCTATTATCAACAAGCTAAGATCGACAAAAATGGAGTTCAATTTATTGAATACATGCCTGGACAAAGAGTTCTACATTATAGTCTCTTGGTTATAGTGACAAAATTGCAGTTTGAAATTGTGCCAAAAAAAGGGTCATGTGGAAACCAAAAGTGGAAGTTGCCTATTGAAGAGCATGAAAAACTTTTGGAGATAATAAAGGATAGAGAGGATCTAGACTACATGTATCAGGAGCTTTAACTTGAAGGCTTTTAATTTGTGTTTTCATAGATCTAGCTTGTGCGTACTTAAAAATCCTATTTGAAACTTATAGACTATTAATGATTTGAAATTCGTGATTAGATTGAATTTATATTGATTAAACCTATTTTGAATTTTAATTGATTAGACCAAGTTCAATAAATACCTTTTTCAATTGATTAGATTAGATTGAATAATTTTAGTCTATATTAGAAATTTATTAGATTGATTCTAGGTAAAATGAATTTTAATTGATTAGACCTTTCAATACTTTTTTCAATTGATTAGATTAGATTGATTCTAGGTAAATTGAATTTTAATTGATTATACCTTTCAATACTTTTTTCAATTGATTAGATTCGATTGATTTTAGGTAAATTGAATTTTAATTGATTAGACCTTTCAATACTTTTTTCCAATTGATTAGATTAGATTGATTTTAAAGATCGGTTTTAAGGTTGTTGATTGATTAATAAATTGATCAAGTAGATTGTTCAATTATATTGATTAGGTTTCAAATTATTTTCAAGTTCAAAATACAAACTCAAGTACAATTGAATGTAATTAGGTTTCAATTAATTGATCTAGATAAACATATGTTTGTACACCTAGAGATAAACATATGTCTATATGTATATTGAATGCAATTAGGTTTCAATTAATTGATCTAGAGAGGGCTTAGATTGAACAATTAGATTTCAATTAATTGATCTAGATTTAGACTGAACAATTAGATTTCAATTAAATTAAAATTTGATTTAAATGTACATTTAGAGATAAAAATGTATATATGTCTACATATTGAATGTAATTAGGTTTCAATTAATTGATCTAGATAGAGCTTAAGGGTGCATGTTAGCTTGATTAATTTTAAAGGTTGATTAGATTGTTTAGTTAATTGATCTAGATTGGGCTTAAGGGTGCATATATTAGCTTGATTTTAACTTGATTAATTAGATTGAATAATTCCAGTCTATATTAGAAATTGATTAGATTGATTCTAGGTAAATTGAATTTAGATTGATTAGATTGAACATTAGTTAAAGATTGATTAGTTAGGTTTCAATTAATCAATCTATATTATAAAGATATGTATGTACATCTAGAGATAAACATATTAGAAATTGAATAATTAGATTGAATAATTTCATTCTATATTAGAAATTGATTAGATTGATTCTAGGTAAATTGAATTTAGATTGATTAGATTGAACATCAATTAAAGATTGATTAGTTAGATTTCAATTAATTGATCTAGATAAACATATGTCTATACATCTAGAGATAAACATATGTAGATAGATACACATTGAATGCAATTAGGTTTCAATTAATTGATCTAGATAGGGCTTAAGGGTGCATAATAGGGCTTAAGGGGTCATATTAATAGCTTGATTAATTTAGATTGATTAGATTGAGTTAGTTAAAGATTGATTAGTTAGGTTTTAATTAATTGATCTATATATAAACATATCTAGATAGGGCTTAAGGGTGCATAATAGGGCTTAAGGGGTCATATTAATAGCTTGATTAATTTAGATTGATTAGATATAACATCAGTTAAAGATTGATTAGTTAGGCTTAAATTAATTGAAAATCAGTTAAAGATTAATTAGTTAGGCTTCAATTAAATTGAAATTTGATTTAAATGTATCTAGATAAACATATGTCTATACATGTGCACTAAATTTATTTTTAGTTCAAATATCTATATATCTAGCTAAACAAATGTATAGACTACATGATCTCATCAAATATCAATTTAAACATCAATGTCACATGTATGTATATATAGATCACACAAATCAAACATGTATCAATATAAATGTCTATAGATCAATGTAAAATATTTATCAATGTAAATGTCTATATATTGACATAAAACACATGTATCAATGTAAATGTCTATATATCAACATAAATGTCTAGAAATAAATACATATATGTGTACTAGATCAAAATCAATGTCACATGCAAATCTAAATCTATGTACACATCAACAACATCAATGACTGCCATCACGTGCTAGATGTCCAGGCCTGTGTGGATCCTCATCCTGTTGGACCTGAGTCTGTACATGTAAATGTAATAATTTAAAAATAAAATTAATATAATGTCTTGAGATTTTTTAAAAATGTAGACTTAAACTCAACAAATAAATTATAAAATTTAAATTATTTTACCTTTGTATCCCGATGAATTGGATCAGCAGGATCCTCTAAATCTCCATGTGCAACACCCATCGTAGTTTCTTGTACTAGGTTCAAATAAATTTAAACACACACACACACACACACACAATTACTTGATTATTCTTGAATCTTGAAATTAAATGGTTTCTTACCTGTTGTAATGCACGTCTAATGTCAAATAACTCAGAAGTGTGTAAGGACACTGCATTTAGATCAATGGCCTCATCCATAAGAAAATATGAGAATCCAGTGTGAAATTGTGAGGTCGTAGGTGTCTGTTGTAGGGGAGCCTATGTATGTTGTGGAGGCAGTGTAAGATCATCCACACTCTGTTGTGGAGTTGTAGGATGTATCTATATGTTGTCCTATCTGGAGGTACCTGCCTCTGCATCTCCCTGTCCCCGACTGCTACCTACGGAGGATCTACCATGTACTCCTCCAATGAAAGTAGGCATATCATGCGGCTCAATCCCATGCAATGTAGAAATCCTCTAGTAAGCTACCTGGAGATCAATCACTAAAATAGAGCTCATGTCATGCAGACGATCCTCTGGTAGTTGTGCTATCTCATCTAGAGTGGGAAGATCAAATCAGATGTAAGGATCATAAAATGGACTAGAAGGTGATACACCTGCTCTCATCCAAGATCTAAGCATGTACCTACCCACATGATCAGATGACAACTCGTCGACCTGAGTCGCGATGGTGGCAATGCTAGAGAACATATCTACACATGTATCCTCAAATGCAACTTGTCTAGCTCTAGTGTAGGTCTCTAAACCTTTTGGAAGAACCAAAAGGTTTTGACCCACCAATGCCCTCTAACTAGGGGGTTGTGTTAAATTAGGTCGTCTACACTTATCCTGATATCTCCCTCGACTCTGACCAACATGTGGAAGTAAATATGTGTAATCAACATTGTAACCCAAATGGAAACTCTACAAACAATTGTTTGTAAAAATATAGGGGCACCTCATCCTTTTGGGGACACATATGATGGGTCACCAACCATCTCAAATATATAAAAGGGGCTACTAATTCATTTGTACATTTTGTGACCTTGTATGCTCTAACCACCCTCTTATCCATGTAATGGGTTCCAAACATGTTCTTAACCTGAGTAACTGAAACATCTGAATCAACTGTCCTCCAACGCACAGTCCTTGTGACAATGCTAGAGAGGCTACAATAAAAAGCATCAATTGATGTATCATCATATGGATTGTATGATTCAGCCTTCTAAATCATACTCATAAGCTCAGTGTGTATAGACATCAATTTCACCCTATTAGGGAGAGTAGTACTGTTCTGCAATGTCCTCTCTAACATAGTTAGCGAGGCCTACATCCTAGAGATAGTCTGAACTCTACGACTATCTCTACTATGTGCAGGGTACCATGCTGGTTTGAGGAAGCTCGTGATGCCTGACTTTATGAACACTATGCTCTGAACCACTAGAAGCCATGATGTACACAAAAGTAATATATATCTAGATAAAAAAATGCTCACTACAAGTGGGCAGATACACATGTACATAATTCATTAGAATATATATATATATATATATATATATATATATATATATATATATATATATATATATATATATATATATATATATATATATATATATATATATATATATATATATACATGTGTTGTTCAAAAGAACATGTTTATTTAAATAAATTAGATAACTTGATTTACATACATACTTCAAACATGAAAACATTTAATTTCAAACATGAACTAATTTGAATGCATTTTTATATAAATTAAACATTTAAACATTTAAATTCATGCATCTACATATACATTAGATAAAAACATTTAAATTCATCCATTTACATATAAGCATGGTACTAGAACTAATTCATGTGCATTTACATATTTAAGCATGAGAAAAATGAATTTAATACAAATCCAAAATCTACCTATTCAAGTGACAATAAATTTTAGATAAATTTTAAATCCTTAAATACCACCCATGGATGAAATACTACTAAAGGGAGGTAGAAATGACTTCAAAAGTGAAAAAAACTCGGGTGCATAAATTTGATATATTACTTTAAAAGATTTATTCCTTGACACAAGTTGTAATCTTTAAAGGAAAAAAAGTGTCCAAGCATGAAACATCTTTATATAAAAGATATATTAAGGTTTTTGACGTTTTAATTTTTTTCCCCTTCTTGAAAGAATCAATATAGGATATGTGACCTAAACTAAACTTGATTGCATTATTGGGATTTGACAAAGGATCATATTCTATGTTGATCCTTCCACCACATGAACATGCATAACTAAATGCATATAAATCTTTAAAGTTAGATTTCTCTATGAATTGTTGAATCAATTTACTAACATGCAAATCCATAACTAGGGAGGGAAAAAAATTATTTACTAAAAGAAATGGTGGAAATATAGAATTCTCCAATGGAAGAGAAATAAGCAATATATACATATCCCTAAATTTTATTTCAAGGAGGGAAGAAATATCATGCTTCCCAAAACAACCCCATCAACTTGATGGTTTTCCATAAAATTCTTGGATGAAGGGTCTTCCAAAGATGTAAATTCTTGGTCATTCCCAAAATAAGTTATTTGAATCAAAGGCAAAATCATGCTTCTTGAAGTAACATCTTTACCTTAGATGTTATCATAGATGGATTTGAGGAAGGGTGGTCCAAAGGGGTTCATTTGAAAATAATCCTACTAGATGAAATCATTCTTCCATGAAACAATGGATTTTCTTTAGTTTTTTTCTTTTTCCATGGACAAAACACTTCCATGCAAAGCATAAGATGGAATATAGATTTCTCCTTATGAAATTTAGGAGGGGGAAATGAGAGTTTTTACTTAACCCATTTTGGGGAGAAGATATATTATTAGTTGAGTAAGGATCACCTCCAAGGTTTCATTCTATTTAGGTAGAGGGGATATTTATTTGGCCGTAATAGGTTTTTCAAAGACTAATATAGAAGACACCGTAGAAAATTTGATTGAATCCATAGGAATGGATGATTTTGTGAAGTATTCAAATATCTTTAGTTCAATATATTGATTTCATTTACCATCTACAGATGCCATATTAATAGAGAAAGGAATATGACCCCCCTTTCCATTAAATTGCAAATATTTAGAGATATAAAAACCTCTATGAAAGAGTTAAATTGGTGTAAATAACCACCAAATGAATTACCAATCAACTTTAAAAGAGAGGGATCTATACATTTTGGGAGTTTATAATACAAAGATACCTCATCTTCCCTAATTTTTATAATTACCATATGGGTGTGTGGATTTCATGCTTTGAAACTAAGAGGTCCTTTGTCCACTTTAATGGAGAGAATATGGAGGCAAGATTTTAAATAATCTTCATGTTTATCTTTTTGCAAAATTCTTTTCTTAAGGATTTTTATCAAGTCCTATACCACAAAATCCTTTGTATGCAAGACTTTTTCTTGTGAAATCTTGTCGTCATTAGATTTTATTCTATCAACTAAATTTTCACCTTTCTTTTTTACCAGAAAGAAATCCAATTTTCGTTGAAGACCATATTTGTCTCTAAGTCGGTCATGTGCAATTTCACAATATAATTAAAAGTCATTTTAGTTGTAGGAAACCCTATCTTTCATATTTCTTGACAACCTTCTATTGTTGAACTTTCTCTAAAACCATGATGACTAGAGAAAGGAAGTGACCTATCTACCCATTTGCCCCTTTGAAAATCCCATTGCAGAATATGTTCAAAATATGCTAAACCCACAATCCTTCTTGAATATTTGTACCTTTTTCTAAATGAATATGTTAGAAATTAATTGACTTACTCAAATACATAGGTTCTATTCTGTGGGTTTCTCTCAAAACCCTCATCATAAATTATTGGTACTTTGGTAATGTGTGAGAGGATTCAAAAGAAAGGTTTTCATTAATTAACATGAATACAAGTACCTTTTTCTAAATGAATATGTTAGAAATTAGTTGACTTACTCAAATACATAGGTTCTATTTTGTGGGTTTCTCTCAAAACCCTCATCATAAATTATTGGTACTTTGGTAATGTGTAAGAGGATTCAAAAGAAAGATTTTCATTAATTAACATGATTATAAGTGAAGAAGGAAGGGAAATGATCTAGGATAAGCAGGTAAAAAGGACTAAAACTACTAGTTTCCCTATGGTTTTTTATATTTGCAAATAAAGTAAGTGGTATTTAGTTTTGGGGCTTCCAGGTGGAGTAGACATAGTTAGTGGGTTTTTAGGCCTATTACATATCCATTACTCCTCAAATTATAAGTATGAGCCTTTTGATATTATTGAAATGCTTGAACTTCATTCAATTTTGATTATGGCTAATCCTCATCTTCAAATTGAGAAATGCAATATTATACAACATAGTGAACCAATCTTTGTTATCAAAATTATCTAGCTCTCATACATCCAACTTGTGGTGTAATTGGTTCCAAGTTGAGTTTTTACGACAATTTGACTTTCTAACAATGTGCAGTATCATATATATCCTCTAGGAAACATCTCCTTATATTTGGAAAAAACATTTAGAACTACCATTGTGGTTTGGGGCTACCTTGAAGTTATATAGATAAAGACCCGAATGAAGGTTCCACTATGGCTTGATTGTTAAGCACTACTTGGCTTTGCATGTAACAATGTCATGGACAAGCTTGGAACTTGATTCATAAATGGATTAAATATGATTATTTCTAGGGCTCCATTTAAATGGACAGTATTTGGTTAGGGACCACCGCTACTCCTAACTTTACTAGCTCAAACTATTTCCTACTTGTCTTAAATTTCTCTATTGACATTTATTGCTTCGATATAACCTTCTGACAATGTATTTACATAGCAGATAGCTTTCTAGAGCGATGAATGTGGTGGTCAATGAATCAAGAGTGGCCTAGTATGTATGAACAATGTGCATCTTTCTAGTGATGAATATAGAGGGCAGTGAATCAAGAGTGGCCTAGTATCTAGAGTTCTAGTACTGACCTGTTAGATTAATTGGACTATTGACATAACCATATTCTGTGCTATTTACATGTTTTTAGGTTTGGGTTTATGTTTTGGGTAAATTATATGTCTTTAGGTTTTAAGTTTACGTTTAAGTTTCAAACTTTTGGGTAAATTATATGGGTTTACGTTTAAGTTTTCGGTAAATTATATGTTTTTAACATCAATAATATATAGTCTACAAATATTTATTGCTTAAAAATGAAAATAATAATAATATATTATAATGCTAAGTGAAAAAATTTCATTTTTTACATATAAATACAAGAAAAAACTAAAAACACTAAGAAAAAAAATTAAAAAAAGGCCCCCCTACCTAGAACTCGATCGAGTATTCATTGTTGATCCACACCCGCTTTTTATAGCCCCTCAATGTGCAAATGAGGGGCTTTGGAATTTTTTTGGTATTTATAATACCATTGGGACTCGACCGAGTACCACTTGACCCAGTCAACAAGGCCATGTAGGCGCCATTCGGTGCTGCATGGCGCCTACGTGTACTCGATTATGTTGGACTCGGCTGTGTAGGGCTCGACCGAGTCCAACTAGGCCGAGTCTGTCAAGTTAGCCTAAAAGGCAACAAATTATCGTGCATTTACCCTTAAAAAATATACGACACATAAAACAAGGTCAGAGCATGTAATACTTATATGAAAAGGGTTGGTCATTACGTATCAAATTTGAGAATTTCATCTCACAAAATATAAACAAATTGATAAACTGATAAATTCATCACAAAACACTATTTACACCACCATTATTCAAAACTTGAATTTATGAAAAATCTAATTTCAAAAATTGAATTATACTTTTTTTAAACACATGGTACCATCACTAATAAGTTTAAATAATTTTTTTTATCATAACAAGACCAAACATGTTTTTTAAACTTTCAAATGCATAGTTTAAAATAAATAAAATATATTATGCATCTATTTTAATATCCAATTTTCAATTACAATAATAAGAATACAATGCCACATCTAACTACCTAGTAAGATCATGGTTAATAAAACAATTAAATAGAAGGAATATATTTTCTATTTCAATGCAAATTCATACACAATTTGAAGAAGTCTATGTTAATACAATAGTTTAACCAAGGAAGCATTCCCCACTTCCAACAACTGAAACCACCAAGCAAGGAAAGAGAAAATATTGACAATATAGAATGAGTTAAACCTAAATCCTTTTCCTTCCTTTTCATTCCCAAATTCACAAAAATCCATTGTTTTCATTTCACATGCTTCCATGGAAAGTTGACAGAACTTGGCCTTAAAGCTAGGGTAGTGTTTGTTATTACGTGAAATGTTACATAAATAATTGATGCTTTTATATTACGTGAAAAGAGATAACATATGGATCAAATATGTTGGAATGAGTGTGAAGAGAGAGAGGTGATGAAAATAAACCCAACTTCACATAAGATTGTACTATTTTTCACTATATAACTCTATTAAATAATTTCTTTAAAAATGCTTCAAAATTAAATATAAATTGACACAAACATAAAAAAATCATCACTTAATAATAATAAAATTTTAATTTATATCTAACTTTGTAAAATAAAACATTTATATTAATTATAATTTCTTTTTCAAATCTACTTAAAACTATTTGTAATAATTATGAGATTAAAAAAGTGAATGGTAAAATAGATGCATTACCACAATGACAATTCAATGTTAAATTAAAATTTTAGAAAAACAATACACATTAACTTGACAATGAGCATTAAATTCTTATACTTACCAACCAAAAATAGTAATTATTATAAAATAATGTAATTCACATATTGAAGAATATTTTTGAAATCTAAAATTAAAAAACAAACTTTCAAAAGAATTTATTTTTTTAAAAAAATGCTGCAGTTGCCTCCAAAAGCTTCATTTTCTGACTCTTATGGGAGTCCTTCCTCTAGAACCCTCTGACGTCTCCTAAGCAGTTTAAGAGCTTGTCACGAACTTTCTGACGTCTCCTAAACAGTTTAAGAGCTTATCAGGAACCTTCTGACGTCTCCTAAGCAGTTTAAGAGCTTGTCACTCAAAAAACTATTTTTGACATTAGTTGGTAACTTGATGCAAACTTATGCATTGTAACTTTAAATATGTTAAATTAAGTTAAAACTTTAAAGAGTATAATACAGGTTAAGATAATTGCTATGAAAGAAAATTGGGCACCTTGACTCTCACATTCACATTCAGTCTCTGTCTTCAATATGTGAACGACATTTGCAATGGCTAGAGTAGAATGTCAACAATGTCAATATCACCACCTGTAGAAAACTCTTCTTAACTTCCCAATTCCCTTGCACAAAAAAAAAATTACTTATCATGTAGGCCCCTCCCAGGTGCCCTAATTTAGCAGATCAATCAGATTAGAACACCATTCTTATGATCCATGGCAAAAACATTAGTTGGTATACCTGCAATAAGCCCAAATGTTTGTTTTTTCAATCTTACAATGCAGTAGTCAACAAAAATGGAATGGACCAGGGCAAGAAGTTGGCGATAAGTATTTCTTACATTCCACTCCATTGTCCTGTGGTGGATGTCCAAACCCCGTTCCATTTTGGCACATGCTAGGACACTGGCGAAGAGTTTGGAGTTTGGCTTTAAACAAAATGCATTTTGTGGATATCCTACAATCACGGGATTCATCAAGACCAAATTTCTTTGGTGCATCCTATCAAATACTCTTCTTCCCCATGCCAACACCAACACCACCCTACAAACATGAATGAGAATGCTCAGGATGTGATTTTGGGGATGCAAACTGTGAATGAAATAAAACAGGGATGAAAACCATTATGACTTAAAGCCCACATCATTAGTGAGGTCTTATTAAAAACACAGAGCCCACACTGATTATTTTCTTAGTCTCTCATGCCTCTAACAACAATTTTATGGATATGAAGCAGCTGGTCGTAGGATCGCATAGCGCTGAACGGTTCCATGCGAACATGCGACGAAACCCTTTTCTGCTCCTTACCGATGCAAACAGATCATTTTAGGCAACAACATAACATGGGTCACAAAGATTCATCTGATGAGGATGCTTTAGATGAAAAAATGAAGAGGAGGACAATGAGGAGGCTCACAAGATCTGCTCACGACGGGAATCAGAGATTCAGGGGAACTGGTCATGGTGGTTTCAAGGAAAATCCAAGGAACGGATTTAGGAGGAGGCTCACGAGAACTGCTCACGGCGGGAATCAGAGATTTAGGGGAACTGACCATGGTGGTTTTAAGGAAAATCCAAGGTACGGATTTAGGAGGGGAGATCAGGATTATTACAGGCAAAATATTCACACTCTCGTTTCAAGGCAGATTTAGAATGAGAAGAGGAACCGTTGGCCCAGTGATACTTTAGCCAGGAAAAGAAATTGGCATAGCAAAAAGATTGATCAGAAGAACCCCCTCGGAAATCCTTCTGGCTCCTTTCTTTTAGTCTATCATCCTCACTTTATTGGAAACTCGGCTCTCACTCCACCATTCTTTTCTAGCAAGACATTCTCTCTTCGCGCCAGACCCAACCAAGGGTCTTTTTTCAAACATTCGAATATTAACACTCAATATTCTTCATCTCAAATCACAGATTTGAATCCAAATCTAATTCCTATCTTTCCTACATCCTTTAGAGGCATTCCAATTAATCCCCCTCTACCCAGAAAGGTCTAGACGGAAGCTCACTGGCAGATACATAGAAAGAGAGTGGCTCTACTTGGGCCAAGGAAAACTGGATCACAAGTTAAGGAGTCTTTCAGGGGATCAAAAAAGATATGGCATCCGATTCTCAACAAGATGAATCGACAGAGCAATATGGGCCCAATATAGAAGCAAACGGATCCAGATATGGAGAGAGAGATAGCTCAATTGCCCAACAAAGTCACACAAGCCTCGCGCATGCATGAATCTTCCAAAATGGACCAGGTATTATCTATTACCCTTTTTGAGGATATATTAAAGCAAGAAAATCTTCTTTATCTCTGTCAAGGTATCATTTGTAAGTTCTGGGATTTGAAAATATCTTACAAGGATTTCAAGAATTGGGTTTCCACCAATTAGGGAGATTACTCGAAGATTGAAGTATTGGACAATGAGTCAAATTATTTTGTGGTGTTATTTAATACTAAGATAAAAAGGGATTCTATCTTTAGGCAAAAGGGATGGTTCTATAAAAATAAGGGTATACACATGCAGCAATGGTCCCCCAATTTCAGTAGTGCAAAAAATTTAATCAGATTTGTGCCCATGTGGATCAATCTCTCACATCTCCCAGTTGAATACAAAAATATGGAATTAATGCAAATAATTGGGAATAAAGTAGGTATTTACTTATCTCACTACTCAGAAAAATCTATAGCTTCCTCATGGTTGTGCTTACTAATGAATGTGGAGAAGGAGCTACCTAATACCATAAAGCTTGTCTCCAAATATGGAATTTGGATCCAGAGGATTTCTTATGCTTCTAATCAGTCAATCATTCCACTGAAAGCTTATCCACACATATCCCATTCAACAGCTATTCAAAGAGATAAAACTGGGCTGGCCCCTATTACTGTTCCTCAGGCTCACTCCCATGACATCAATAAAGAAGCTTTGACACTTTTCCTTCAACTGCTTTACAGAAGATTATGGACCCACAAATTGAATTGGGGGGGATCTCAATATCTTTTATTGACTTATTCACCACATGAGGGTATTGCAACAACAAATACTATAGGGGAGAAGTTCACATCAGGGAGAGAGTACTAGATAGATTTTAAAACTTATAATGAGACCTTTGATAAATTTAGGATCCTCGGCTTCCCCCTCTACACTCCCTCTCGGTCCCAACTTCCATTTTGCAAGCCTCCTGGTTGGAATTATGCATCTCATATTGGGTGACACAAGTTCAAAAAGAATTATTGGAGGAAATTGCTGATCAAGTTCTTCAAGAGGATCATAATCAAAGTCCTATTAAAACTATTCATACCGGCTTCAATTGTGCACCTGATAGATCTGAGACTTTAGTTGGGTCTACCCATGGAAGGAACGACAAGGCAGGATATTCCAAATTGGAGGATGACATTCTCAACACTAAACTTAATGACATGGAAAAAAATGATCGAAATTGTCAAGATACAATGGCCCTCAGTCCATCTGAGCCCCATAATCATTGCAACAAGGAGGATGACATCTTGAATATCAGACTCTGTGATCTCAAGGAGTTATCAAAATATAGTGTATCAGAGGACATCAAACACTCCCCATGTTCGGGATGTAGGAAATTTTCTAGAATTAGAAATAAAGGGAAAAAGGACTCCACTCCGAAGGTCTTGATAGAATTACCCTTAGCTCCAACTAAAAACAAAATGAAGGGAGGCTTAATATCACTCAAGCCTTTGAAGAATACAACCAACCATGAGTCTCTCTCTTCAAGGCGGTCGGGAAAGGGCTGGATGCATAGATGAACCACTTCCCTCTAGACTCCAAGTAGTTTATGATCTTTTTGGCAATACTCCAGATAATCAAAACACAAACAAAGCTTTCTCTCATTCAATTATTGAAAAAATGTTGGAAGATGATTATGTTGAAGATGAAGAAAGATTTATGGATGTAAACCATTCAATTCTGGAATCAAAGATAACAGACAACTCTCAGGGGCTGGAAGAGGCTGAGAACAAGGAATCAGGCACTAAAGTAATGCTGGAAGGTTCAAATGCCCTGTTAGGGATGATGCAAGTTGACCATAAAATAGTCCTAGACTGTGGATCAGGGAAAAAGAAAGGGAAAGGAAGAAAATCAATGGCCACTTTAAGAGAAGAAAAGGGAGAGGATCAAGACCAAGCTAAGATTACAACATATTTGAATGTAGGGAAGGGGAAGTTCCTTCCCAAGTCTCAATGAGGCTCTTATCTTGGAATGTTAGGGGTCTAAATGCCCCTAACAAGCAGCGTCTGGTCAAACGCTGCATTTGGACATCCAAAGCAGATGTCATTTTCTTACAAGAAACCAAAATGAGCAAAGAACAAGTAGAGGCTTTCATTAAATCCTTAGGGGATTGGAAAGCCTCAGTGGTTGAAGCAACAGGGTCCTCAGGGGGGCTAACAATTATTTGGAATCCCAGAACTTCATATTATTCTCATGTCAAGGATACTCCAAACTGGATGGGGGGAAAAATTCTTAGCACTCAATCAAATTTGAAAATATATCTGATCAATGTTTATGGCCCTATATCAAGAAGAAGGAAATTGGTGATATGGGATGAAATTAGTAATTGGTTTTCACTCTTTCCTGATACTAACTTCATTGTGGGAGGTGATTTTAATGCTATCATCCATCCATCAGAGAAAAAAGGGGGTTCTCAAAGACTGTCACAATCACAATCAGACTTCTATGAGTGGCTTCTAAAAGATGATATGATGGAGATTGAATTGGACAATGGTGCCTTTACTTGGTCTAATAGAAGAATGGGTTTCGACAATATCTCAGAAAAATTGGATAGGTTTCTTTACAAAGGAGACATCACATCCTTTCCCTTTGGGTTGAAAGCATCCATTTATCCTTCCTCAGGATCGGATCATTTTCCTATCTATCTTGACATGGTAGAAGAGGACAAGCCTTTCAAATGTTCCTTCAAATTTGAAAATATGTGGCTGAAAGAGGAAAAGTTTTCAGAATTGATTGAAAAATGGTGGTCTGAAGTTAAGGTGAAAGGCTCAAAAATGTTTTGCTTTGTTACAAAACTCAAATTCATCAAGCAGAATTTGCTCATTTGGAATAGGACTCACTTTAAGAATATCTTTTCCTCAAAGGTGGAAATTGAATTAAAACTGGCAGAGTTAAATAATGAAATTATGCAGCAAGGAATGAACCAAGAATTATATTTTAAGGAGAAGGAGTTGCTTAAGGACTTGGAGGATGTGCTCAACAAGGAGGAAATATTTTGGAAACAAAAGTCAAGGGAATCTTGGTTAGAAGCTGGGGATAAAAATACCAAATTTTTCCATTCTAGCACTAAATGCCGTAGGAACACTAATAGAATTCTTCAAATTGCTAATCAGGATGGATCCACTCTAACTGATCAGAAAGAGATTCAGCAGGAAATTGTATCTTTTTTCTCCAAGTTGTTGAACAATTCAGATAGTTCTCCTCTTACATGTCAACAAGATCTTTGTAATGTGCCCAAGATTCTCTCAGATTTGGATAATCATAACTTAATGAGGCCCTTCTCAACAAAGGAGATTTGTCAAACATTATCTACAATGGCTCTAGATAAAGCTCCTGTTCCGGATGGGTTTCCCCCTAGTTTTTTTCTTCATTGTTGGCCGGTGATTGGTAATGAACTCACAGAGGCATTGGAAACAATGAGATCATTAGGTAGATTTCTAACCGAAATCAACAATATTTTTATTGCCCTCATTCCTAAATCAGAAAATGCAAACTCTATGGATGAATTCAGACCTATTGCTTTGTGTAATACTATATATAAGATCCTATCTAAGGCATTGGCAAATAGATTAAAGGTAATTCTAGATAAGATTATTGGAGAGGAACAAACAGGTTTTGTTCCAGGCAGATCCATTTTTTATGGCATAATTATTGCACAAGAGGCAATTCATTCCATCCAACCCTCAAAAAAACCCAGCATGATCATTAAACTAGATATCAAGAAGGCATATGATAAAGTGAACTGGAGGTTTTTGTCCAAGCGCATGCAAAGTTTTGGCTTCTCCAAATCTTGGATTAATCTGATATTTTATTGCATATCAACTCCAAAATACTCCATTATGATCAATGGATCTCCTCAAGGTTTCTTTGGTGGTTCCAATGGTATAAGGCAAGGAGATCCCCTCTCTCCCTTCTTGTACATTATTATGGTAGAAGCTTTAGGACGCAACATCATTAGTCTCCAAAATCAGGGGAGCATCAGAGGAATCTCAGTCACATCTTCAATTCCTCCTATCACACAC
Organism: Chamaecyparis obtusa; assembly: GCA_027943335.1. Lineage (NCBI taxonomy): Eukaryota > Viridiplantae > Streptophyta > Pinopsida > Cupressales > Cupressaceae > Chamaecyparis > Chamaecyparis obtusa. Next base: position 236,053 of record BSBK01001623.1, on the reverse strand, counting down.
CATCAATTTGCAGACGACAATCTTCTTTTTGGTTACGGATCAGTCAGGGAAGCATCTCTCTTGAGAAATACTTTAAATAAATATGCTCTAGCCTCAGGACAAATAGTGAATAAAGATAAATCAGTTATTTTTTTCTTTCATACAAAAAAGAGATTCAAATGAAGATAGAAACCCTCTTAGCCTTCAAAGTAGCTTCCCTTCCTTGTAACTATTTGGGAATCCCCATTGACAAAAGTCTCCGAACCACAGGAGTTTGGAAATCAATAAATGAAAGATTGGACCGAAAATTGGCAAGTTGGAAAGCCAAATGGTTATCATGGGCAGGAAGGATAGTGATGATTAAAGCCACACTCTCAACTATTCCCATATACCTTCTCTCCTGTCTATCTCTGTCATCAACTGGATACATGGACATAGTGAAAAAGTTGAGGAATTTCTTTTGACATGGAAATGATCAAAACAGAAAAATTCAAACTGATCTCATGGGAGAATATCTGTAAACCAATTTTAGCAGGGGGTACAGGGATCAAGAATCAATTATGGCAAAATACAGCATTGGGGGCAAAATTATATTGGAAGTTGATTAAGAACAAGGATTGCAAATGGGTCAGGATCCTCAGGGGTAAATACCTGGGTCCAGAGGGGAGTCATGAAGCTTTTAGGATCAAAAACCGTCCAAGAGGCTCTAGAATTTGGAATTTCATTTTGAAATCCAGACATGTGGTTGATTCCAATCTCTCTTGGAATGTTAGAAGTGGAAATCTAGCTACATTTTGGGAAGACTCGTGGGGAGGTTTTCAAAGTCTCCATTCGGTTCTAGGTCTTCAACGGGTCATGTAGCTGAGTCAGTTGGCGTGGGGATCAATGCTTAAAGATTATATCATTCCTTCTCAATCTTCACAGGAGGATGGGTCTTGGAAATGGAGGGACTTTACAAGTATTGGGGCCAATATCCAAGAATTAAATCTGCTAAAATCCATTATCCAAAACAGAGTATTCCTTTTAAAAAGTGGCAATGACGAGATAATTTGGACAGGATCAAAGGATGGTAGTTATAAGGTGAAGGAAGGTTATAAATTATTATCACAACACTCACAAGTATCTTCTTCAATTCCAGTTCACCTTTGCTGGAACAAAATGTGCCTACCCAAAGCTAGAGTATTTCTGTGGGCAGCATCCCAGGGCCGCATCCTGACTGCAGAAAAATGGGGTTCTTTGGGCTATCAAGATGCTCCTTGTGCCATAATCATGAAGAGACTCAATCATTTGTTACTCTCCTATCCTTTTGCCTCAGAATGTTGGGATTGGTTATATTTGAAATTGAATTGGCAATCGGCTTCTCTACAAGACCTTTAATTGCACCTTATTGCTTGGCCCTCTCTCTTCAAAGAGAGTTTATGTGGTAACCTATGGACCATCTCTCCTTCAATTCTCTTATGAGAAATCTGGAAGGAAAGGAACAGGAGATTGTTCCAAGACAAATCAATGGATTTGGGGAAATTACTGAATGGAATTGAGGCAACTATAGTGGAGATAATGAATTCCAAGAATCAAACATATTCAGCCATCCATAAATTCTATACTAGTTGGGATGATAAGATGTTAACAAATTGGCATGGATTGAAAACTCCTAGTTCCATAGGACGAGGCTGCAAAAGTAACTCTCTTCACAGGCTAGAGTGTGTTTGGAAATCTCCTTCTCCGGGTTGGGTAAAATTAAATTTTGATGGGGCATCAAAAGGTAACCCGAGTCCATCTGGTGCTGGGTGCATAATCCATTCCTCAGAGGGTCAAATCATTGCTCAACTAGCTTTGCCATTAGAACTGGATACTAATAATGCGGCGGAGATCAAAGCTCTTTATCACAGTTTGGTATTAGCCAGAGAATTAAATCTTAACAAAGTTGAGATAGAAGGAGATTCAATGATAGTCATAAATGCAATTAGGACAGGGTTCATAACTAACAGGAAACTTCAATCCTTCTTAGAAAACATACTAAGTTTAATTTCAAAATTTGAATCCTCAATGGCCAACCACATTTATCGTGAAGGCAATGGTAAAGCTGATGAGTTGGCAAATCAAGCAGCAAACAACATTCACATCAGATCAATTTCCAATGGTTGGTAGCCTCAACAAATCCATCAAATTTAACTTGCAGAGTACAATCTTACAAAATCGGTCACATCGACTGTGTAATCTTTTCAAGTTGGACAAGTTGCTTGATCAACAATCTCACCTCACCTTCAAAAACGTCTCGTCATCTTGAATGAAGCAAGTATGTCAGGAAGGGCTGACTTTTTTAGACAAAAATATGGCGGCGGTCTTCTTCCATCCTTTCAGTCAGCTCTAAATCTAGCAGTCGGATTAGTTCAATGGGATAGAGAGTTGTCAAAGGTTTAACACGACAAGTAGCCATTTTCCAGCTAATATTCTGGGATGTGATCACTCCACAACATGGCAACGTACATGCATGTATTCATCTGGATTGTGGAAATCGTGGATTCATATTTGAGGGTACTTTTTGGCTATTTTCCTCAAGGTGTTCCGACTACGGTACGGGGTATGCAGATAAAGCCTGGATAGGTTCACATTTATGGCAACCTTTATACCTTTTGGGGGAATTGGCTATCCTTTTTCTATACAGGGATTTCACTTGGCTTTTACGCTATTATTTCAAACAGCCAATGCCATCACAGAGGAGGTTAGTTTAGTGTTTCTGATGGATACCCTCATTAAGCTGATTGCAGGAGTTGACTAGAATGCACGAAGACAACTCTCAGAGCTCAGAGAAAGATACAACATCACCTTCCATATAGGTTTGGGGTGATGAATCCCAAGTTTCGGTTGAATTCTGCATTTTGCATTTTGAAGCCGATGCAGTACTGGTTAAAATGGACTTTAAGATTTTGATAATTTTCAAGAAGAAGAGCTCTGTTGCTCTAGACATATTTATTCTCCATACATGAACATTGGACTAGTTTTAGAAGTAGACAAAATATGTATATTTACATGGTTAATTTTTCTGCATATTTCAATAGAAAACTTCGGCTTTGGCCTTTATCAACCAAAAAAAAAAACAACAATTTTATATCAATTTGGGTAATTCACAAAAACGGCTCCTTTAGTGTCATGTATCATGATAACTGCATTTTCTTGAGTAGTCCTGCGATATATTTGTGTCTTCTTTGCCATGCATTGCAGTATTCTGTGATTTGGTGTAAAACAAAGTGGACCCAAAGGTGGAAGGTGACAACATATCTATTCACTGATTCGTATGCCTAGAGCTCTACACCAAATGGACACCTTTGGCCTTTGCTTGTGCTCTCAGTCACTTTGGTATGTGTCAAGGTTTAGCAAAAATGGGTTTGAAAATGGACAGATTGGGCACTAGTTAGAGTAGATGCAGATCCACCTGAGGCATGACATGGGAGGCCTCGTAAATCTCAAGGCGACTAATGAAGTGTATCCGAAACACCCATTAGAAAGCATCAATTCAATTGGATAGGAAGAAAGCTCTGGCCTTCTGCCTCACCCTCTGCCGCCTATTTCGCACTGAAGGCATTCAATCCCACAAACAATACAACAAAATTCTAGAGATTCAAAATGAAAACAAAGAAAAAGAGTTAAGATCCAAAGCAAATTTTGAATGCAATATCTATGGATACAGATTGTGACCTAACCTTCTAGGGAGCGACCATGTTCTTAAAAAATCTAGAGCTAGCACATCTGAGTTAAAGCCATTTGAAATCGCCGAAAAATAAAGAAGAAATGGAGAATCAAGACAAGCTTTGTAAGCAAAATGGTGAAAAGGGCGTCCCTATTTTCTGCACAGGCATCTGGCCTGCTGTGCTCCTCCTACATCAATATTTTTCCAATTATTTTGGAGAGATTTTAAATACGTCATATGTGGGGGTGAGATTTTAAAAACTCTGTATGAAACGGACCAAACGTTTGTCAAATCTTCCATTTGTATAGGACCCACATACAAGACATGCCATCCATACATTTCTACCCATATGCCATCAATGCCTTTTTTTGGCTGCTGGATAGCTTTTCCTGTGTATATAATGTATATATACATTCGTATGGACAATAAATATATATATATATATATTGCACATTATATACACATGTACAGTTGCATTGTATAGATCATTTCTACTTATATATTTGACAATTCACATTGAATTATCAATTATCAACACTGAATAATCAAATTATTTATTATTTACTATGTTTTATATTTTAATTTATAAATTTAATGCAAATTATAAATGAAACACAAAATCAGCAAACTGCCAACCCAAACCCGAACAGGATATCAGTTCAATTCTCAAATCTATGATAGACAAGTAAGAAAATAAGTGAACGTAACAGAGAAATGGATTGAATGATATATTTTTTAGAGTAATTTCTGTTCTAGTCAGATATTTCGTTGGAGCAAATACCTAACAGTTCCTGCCGGATTAAACATCCCAAAAACAGAATTACTCACAATCTCGATATATAATTAGATCTAGTATTTAGCACAACAGTTATGATTTAAACATTATATTATGTCAGATTTGAAAGTTTGGCCATTAAATTTTATGAACCATCTTTGGGAAACTAGTCCATTGTTTTATTAACAATCCCCATACCCTTTTTTTCAATTATCTGAAATTAATACTTGTCAATATTAATATTGCTTAGTGAGAATTTTCTTATACCATTCAGTTATTTTATTTCAAACATATCTGAATGTTACTAAATTTTGGGCATACTCCCATGTATATCATTCTTTTTCCAAAACCTTAGCAATTCTACAGGATATATTGTAACAACTAAATATCCTTCCATAAAATCAAAGACGAGAATTCATCTTGTGCCTAAAGAAATGGCATTCCTGTAAATAAATGTATCTATGTTTGACTATATTTGCAGAAGTCACGAAAAAGAACTAAACCAGTTCAAATTGAATAAACGGCTGTAAAATGACTTTTGTCCTGATGCTAAAAGTAATATGCCCATAACACAAGTAACTATCACAAACCGATGCAAATAGATTCAAATGTACAAACCATTTTTAATCTTTGTTGGAATATATTCCTCTGATAGTAGAGAAAATGATGAGGCTGATATTGCCTCAATCTCAAACTTGATGCCTTTGGCGCACATTATGCCCAGTTGCGATCTGTTAAAAAGCATAATTATGATCATATGACTCAAAGATGCATGGATGTCTAGTATTCCTTAAAGCTCAAATACAATATATCAGATAAAGTGCCCTCAATTCAAATATTGCTTGTACTCATCGATTTGTATACCTCCATTCTGGTGCATGCTGTTTTAAATAGCATCTTCGAAGCATAGTTTCAACTTTCTTCTTATCTGGGCATGACACCAGATACGATCAAGCAAAAGTAAGATCATTGATTAAAAATTCCTGTAGAATTCAGAATAGATTTTAAACTTTTGAAATATAGCTGGAAAAGGAATACGCAGATGCACATGATGCACTAGTAAAGTATTACATATTACCTGTTGTTGTCAATGGTAGTAGACATCTGTCTGGAATCTGGAAGGTGTCACAATCTGATGGGAAAACTCCAAGCCAGCGAATTTCTGGTGCTGACAATGCTTTAGCATCATAAGCCATTTGCTTTACAAAAAATGCATTAATCTTTCAATAATTGATCTTCATCTTTAATACATCCAAATACATGTTCAAAACTTTGTAACGGCATTTGCAAGTCCAAAGCTAATTTATCATCCAAGTTGTAAAATAATGTGCACAATCTTTAGGATTACTAAAGCAGCATATAGTACAAATGTAGATCTTTATTTGCAAAGAAAGATATGCATGTGATCATACAAAATCTTCTATTAAAAGTTAAAACCTTTGGAAATAACATGCAATTATTTATGGAAAACTTCTTCATGTTGTAAATTTTGTACGGGACAGGGACTGCTCAAAAACTGCACACCGGGAATTTTTATTTATTTATTCTGAAATTGACTTCCTTGAATGAATTAAAATCTGTTTTTCCCTTTCAGAACTTCTTAGAAAACAAATGAAGCAATGCATCTAATATAGAATTTGATCTTCTAAAAATACATGACCAATATACTACTAAAACAAAATAAAAAAAGTCTCCTTGCATTAACATGCTAGAGTCTAAAACTGATCAATAAAACAATAGAAGTGGGTAATTAAAGATATCAGGTTTCCACCATCCATAAAGATTATTTGTCAAGTTTCTGGGAAGATTGTGTAAGAATTTTTTTCATCAACGTTTCGGATCACACTCCGTGATCCATCATCATGATGATATTAGAGAGCATAAGGAGATCATAAAATGAAAAAATTGATGAAAAAAATCCGAAATGTTGATGAAAAAAATTCTTACACAATCTACCCAGAAACTTAACAAATAATAAAAGCAGGTGTCAAAAATACTACACGGCATCCAAAAAAATAGTTCAAGCTCTCTAAAGATAGTCACTAAAACTCCACAAAATATCATGTTTAAAATAGTAATGAACAGTTCTAAGAAAACGTATTTATAAATAAAAACCTATTTTTAGTTTCCTACACAGAGACTAGGACAGCAGGAAATGACAACTAAAAAAAGAATTGTTAATATCAGCTGCATCCAACATTCTAATGAGCTATATAATGTATAAACACATCTTCAACAACAAGTACAACTATCTTCCATCTTCATTAACAACTATCTATTATCTTCAGAGATACTACTTGACATCTTCAATAGCAATAGTTTGACTTCAACATCAGTAGTTTGACTTAGGTCAGCTTCTCCTAGCTTGTTTGCATTTTGCTATTTGATATCAAGTCTTTTTTCTCCCCTTGCTGTCAAATCCCTGTATCTGCAACTTCATCTTCAAACTTGAATGTATTATCTTTCCGAGCCCTTAAGTCATAATATCTACCAATTGTCTTTTTCACCTACAATACTGAATATCAACTTTCTTTCCTTGTACCAACTCTCTTGCATCCTGCCCCTTTAGTTCAATTTGTTTTTACACCATTGTCACAAAATGAATTATCTGTTCTCACAGATATTTGAAAACTCTTCTTAACCAAACTGCTTATCTCCATGCTAATGTTAATGCACCATTTTTTTTTTTTGCACTTGATAATGCCACTATATTTTGTTCTTCTGAACTACATGTAACCAATCCACTTCTATGCAATGTAATGGGTGGCCCTTATGACCAAATGATTTACTTCTTATTTTTTTTGTAATTTCTGAGTTTTCTATATAGAAAATAGATATGGAAATTGACACAATACAGAGATATTCGAAATGCAACTTACAACAGCAATATTGAAACAACTCGTATATATATGTTCTTGTTTCTAAATCCAATGATTCTGAAGTACATTAACAGTAGATCATGACAATGTTTTCTCAATAATTATCAACAAACTAATGTAATATGCATACCAGATTGCTCCTGTTACAAATTGTCCACTAAGTACATAACAGCAATGACACACCCTTGACGCCACTCCCTAGATGATTTTCGGATAATAGCAGACATGTATGACCTTCTTGCTGTTAGCCTCAGTCCTGTACAACCCCCTTGTAGCTCTTTCAAACCTGTACGGCTCTTACAAGAGTTTGTAGACCTGCACAACCCTCCTGCAGATGATTTTACCAGCCTATACAGCTCCCTGCTAGACTTGTACGGCCAGCATACTTTGGTTATAATCCCTTAATATGTTCAGCCAGCATCCAGTAATTGAAATGCAGCACTAGCTGTTAGAACACAACCTCCAGCAGCTCAAATCAATCACCTTGAATGTCTGAAACTTTTTAATGGAAATGAACAGCTTGAACAAAGAAATCAGATTTTACCTTGGTGCTCAATCAAATCCCCAGACTGAGTCTTTCAACAGCGTAGAGATCGTTAGCAAAGAGGGTTTTCTCTGTCCAAGCCCTTGAAGATAATCTCTCCACTTAATTTTATAAAAACAAAAATTCAATCCAGCATGCCTGAAAGTGAGCTCTAGGAAACCTTCTATAGCGCTCTCATAAGAGCTCATTCACTCATCTTACCAATGTGGGATAAACAAAATCACATTTACTCCATCACTCTTGCTTTTTTCTATTTTTTCAGGATTTTGCCTGTTTATCCTATTTTCTCACAATTGTTTTTCCCCTATTTTCCCGCGAATGCTTTTTGTTTAATATTTCTTCATGTCACTTAAAATAACTTTCCCTTTTACCTTAAGTCCTCATTTACATTTTATGTCTCCAATGTGTTATTAAATAAAGGGACTTCAAATATTTCCCACTTAACTATAGTCCCGCATTAATAAAGTTATTTATATTTAGCTTTATAAACTAATTTTATTAGTGCATAAATAAATCATATCAATGATATTAAAGTCTTTTGTAAATATTAATCATTTACCATCGACATGACACTGCCACTGAAGATCCCGACCATGCCCAAACTGACTTAATATAAATAGTATGTCCAAAACTGTATCAAAACACCTCGGATCGACCTACAATTGAAATTGCCTAGGCCAAATGGCCTCAAGATCCCTCTAATGTCCTAGTTAGCCTATGGGACCATGGAGAAATAGGCTAACAACAATGTCCTGCTACTAATGCTAGACATTACATGCAACATATTTTTCCTTTGTACTTGATAATGCCACTATATTTTGTTTTTTTGAACTCCATGTAACCAATTCATTTCTTAGTGGAAAATAATGTCCTAATATGCTCTTTCTATCATCTAATGATCCTACCCAATCTAACATTTGAATAACCAAACAATTTTGAATCTTCAAGTAAATTGTAATAGATTCCATGATCCTTTTTTCCGTTCACATATCCAAGTGTTCTCTTTGCTTCTTGTAAATGTCTTTCCATAGGTTCATTCATATACATTAAGCTCCAATAATACCTCTATATTTCCTTTCATCTACCTTGAGTGATCCATATTTCATCATTTTTTCTCTATGATGTGCAATTGGTGCATCAACTCCTTTAAAATCTAACATATTAAACTTCTTTAACATATCATGCATATACTTAGCTTGTCAAATAAAAAAAAATCAACATGAGATTCGTGTACCTCCATTCTTAAAATTTTTTGCATTAGTCCTAAATTACTCATTTCGGATTCTTTCATCATTGCCTCCTTGAATTCTTTTTCATCATGTTTGAGCTTCGTATATAGATTAGTTCATCAACATATAAACAAAAATAAAATGTTTCATTACCTTCCTTTTCAAATACCCATTTTCCAAGTACCATGTATCAATTCTCAAATAGCATGCTCTTGGTGCTTATTTCAAACCATCAAGCGGTTTCTTGAACATATAAACATATCCTTTGTAATGTCCCCAATTTAGTAGGTACTTGGGCTTGTTAATGTCAGTTCATCAATGCGGTCCCTTGAGCTGACGGTTCGGTTAGGGGATCTCTATGTCTGACTTACTGTTTTTAGTAAGTCAGTTATACCCGGTTTCTATTTCGGGAAAGGCAGTTGGGCGTGATTTTAGTCTTCATTCTTCGTTGGAGCTCTTCCGAGAATTGTCCATTATCACATTCTTCTTATTTGATGAAATGAAGCTTGGCTTATTTCAATATTTTAATTAAGTGTTCTAATTTGAAAGTGTGTAGTTGACGATTGTTATCACTTAAGTGAAAGGTCTGATTGTGAAGTTGAATGATGGATTGAAGAGGAAGACTTCATTTATTATTTATAAGCCCAACCTTGCGTAATTGATGATTATTCTATTGATTATTGAAAATTGCTAAGTGGTGGAGTTTCGAAATACTAAGGAGACAAGGGTTTGAATATTTTCTTCTCAGAGAAACGAGCTATTTCTCTTGGAAATTTGGCATTTTGAATTGGTTTCAGTACCAATGAATTATGCAAAGAACTGATACGAATTTGTCTGTAAGAGAAGCACGTTCAGAATTTGGTGATATAAGTTTGGGCCGTATGTAATACCTCATCTGCAAAGACTCAACATTCAAAACCGCACGTGCCTGTAGCTTCCGCGATTTGCAGCCGGTTGTTTGTGGATTGTGGGATCCACAATTTTATATTGGCCAGCGTGAGATATCATTGGGTTGCGGGTTTCAGTCTTAACGCCGGCAACTTCCTTTCCAGACGTGGTGAATTCCAGCACGTGAGTGCTAGCTGTGTTTGTCCTATCTGCGGTAGCGGTGATTCAAAGGTGCATTATTTGTTATTACGTTTGGTATTGGGAATTGATCAATCGAATTCTAAGTGCGATTTGATACAATTAAATTGTTTATTGCAATTCATGGTTGGTAAGATATTTTATTATATAAATTTATTTGTGAAAAAAGAAATAAGATTTCAATTTTATATATATATTCTGAAAAGTTAATACAAAAACAAGAAGTTTTCAATTTATATTTGAGAAATCCAGTTGTCAAAATAAGAGTCAACTTAGACTCTTTACAGTGGTATCAGAGCACTGATCCTGCCAGCCTGAAGTTTTGGGCCCAGTTACGGCAGATAGATTCGTACCAGGTGTTCATTATACTCGCAGGGGTAGAGCTTCGCCACCTCCGGAAGGTAATGAACAGGGTCCGCAGGGTGATCAAACAGGTAACAGGAATAGAGACAATGTGGGAAATGACATGGACAGGGAAGTCAGAGATACTTTCTGGAATCTTGCAGACGGCCAACATCATGTTGCAACTGTTTTGCAACAACTTTCTAACACCTTGCAGTGCATGAATGTACCAGGGAACTGTGACAGGGGCACTAGAGATGCATCTGTTGGTTCGCACAGATCCAGGATTGTGGATAGGCAGGTGACCAAAGATGATCCTACAGGCACCTGTGATAGGCCATTACGTCCCACGTTTCTGAGACCTGAAGAGGATGCAGTTAGTGTTGATTCTGAGCCAGCTCCTTTTGTGGATGATATGGTTGCTCATTATGCTGAATGGGATGATAGGTTCTTAACCCAAAAAAGAGAACATCATAGAGGCAGGCATAGTCCAGATACGAGACAAAAGACTAACCAGTTTGAACTTAAACAAGCAACCAATAAACTCACTATGACTCATTTTGATGGGAGTGGAAAGATGACAGCCAGGGCTTGGATCCATAAGTTGGATACATATCTTGCATTACGTCCTATGTGTGAAGAGGACACTGTTTTGCACTTAGACAGAGCTGCTCATGATTGGTGGTATCATGGTCTCGTGTCATTATAACATGATCAAGTAAGAACTTATCAGGAGTTTGTGCATAATCTGGTTGAGAGGTTTGACAGGAAAGACCCGGAATCATATTTTCGTGATTTAGCTCAACTCAGACAGATTGGTAATTTGGAGACATTTATTAATGAGTTTCAGAAAGTTTCAGTGATGGTTTATGATATTTCAGAGAGAAGACGGGTGATGCTGTTTACAGAAGGACTAGTAGAACCTCTTAGAGGTTGGGTTAAGTCTTTTGATCCCCCATCTTTGCAGGCAGCCATGAAGAAAGCTTGGGACTTAGAGTTTTCAGCACCATGCACTCGTTTCCCTTCTAGACCATCTAGTTCTTCACAGGACAATAATTCTGCCCCAAAGAAAAAAGATGGATCCGATTCTAAGCATCTTATGATGGGACCACTCGATCAGGAAACTCTTAATGATTTGAGGAGAAAAAGGTTATGTTTTTATTGCAGGGGTCCCTATGATGAGAAACATGAGTGTCCTTTGAGGCCTAAAGGGAGAAATAGACTTATGGAATGGTCTTATGAGGATGAGCATATGACTGATTTTTCAAAACAACAAGTTGATACGGAAGAAGAAATAATTACAGAGAGGAAAGATGGTGAAGATCCTAAGCTTAAGGTGGTTTATCTTTCTAGCATGCAGAAGGAAGGGTCTTTTAGATTACATGGGCTCTTGGCGGGACAGCATGTCATTGCATTATTGGATACCGGAGCAACACATAATTTTATTGATTCAGAGTTAGTATCCAGGAGAGGGTTGTTGACTGAAGAGTTTGAGGGAATTAGTGTCAAGGTTGCTGATGGTTACACTCTTAAGTGTGACAAAATGATTTCGAATCTGCCCCTCAAGTTAAACAATTATGACTTTAAGTCTGATTTTTATATTGTTGATATGGGTGGGACAGAATTGGTGCTAGGCATGAGTTGGTTGCATCCATTGATGCTTTTTACCTCAACCTTAAGAATATGGAAATGAGTTTCAAGGTGGAGGCAAAGAAACATATTCTGAAAGCCATCAAGGAAGAGAATTTGAAGACTATTACCTTCAGACGTATGCAACGTCTTATTAGTCATGATGCAATGGATTGGGCAGCAGAGTGCAGGATGTTACCCACTTCGGAGGAGGTTGAGAAGACAGTCTATCAGCCTAATATATAGGAACTACGGGTTAAACACTCCAAAGTGTTTAGTGAATTACCACATGGCAGACCACTTGACAGAGGCATAGAGCATATTATTGAGTTAGAGGAGGGTACTAAACCCATTATGATCACTCCCTACCAGCATTCCAAGCGGTTGAAGGATGAGATTGAAAAGACTATTGAGGAGTTGCTCTCTATGGGTCACATCAGGTCGAGTAAGTCCCCTTTTGCTTCATCAGTGGTTTTGGTGAAGAAGAAGGATGGCACCATGAGGATGTGTATTGATTACAGAATGCTGAATCGGAAAACCATTAAGAACAGGTATCCTATTCCATGCATTGATGAGCTGATTGATGAGTTGCGTGGGGCTTCTTTCTTTTTTAAGATAGATTTGAGATCTGGATACCATCAGATAAGGGTTCGGGAGGAGGATATAGAGAAGACAACCTTCTGATGTCATTATGGTCATTTTGAGTTTTTGGTCATGCCTTTTGGGTTGACCAACGCTCCGGCAACATTTCAGTCTACCATGAATAGGGTTTTCCACAAGCAGTTGAGGAAGTTTGTATTGGTTTTTTTTTATGATATCCTGGTTTACAGCAGAACATGGGAGGAGCACCTGATGCATTTGGACATTGTGCTGGGTATCTTGGCTGAGGCTTCCTTATTTGCTAAAGAGTCTAAGTGTGCTTTGAGCATGTCTGAGTTACTATATCCGGGGCACATTATTAGCGCAGAGGGAGTTCGTATGGATCCGGATAAGGTTCGCGCTATCATTGATTGGCCAGTTCCAGAGAGTTTGACTCAACTTAGAGGGTTTATTGGTTTGTGTGCCTTTTATTGCAGATTTGTTGCAGGTTTTTCCCGACATGCAGCCCCTCTTACTGATTTGATCCGCAAGGGTGCTTTCTAGTGGACTCCTTAGGCACAGGAGTGTTTTGAGAAGTTCAAATTGATTATGACTTCTTGCCTGCTGTTGGCTATGCCTGACTTCTCTAGACCTTTTGATTTACATTGTGATGTGTCGGGTGAGGGCATTGGTGCTGTTCTTTCACAGGATCGTCATCCCATTGTTTATGAGAGCAGGAAGCTCAGAGGTCTTGAGAAGTCTTTCAGTGTTTATGATAAGGAAATGCTAGCTATCATGCATGCTTTGGCTAAATTCAGACAATACTTGGTTGGCAACAAATTCTGTATTAAGACTGATCATGATAGTTTGAAATATTTCCTGGGGCAGCGTGATCTGAATGAGTGTCAACAGAAATGGGTTAGCAAGCTTCAGTCTTATGATTTTGATATCACCTACATCAAGGGAACACAGAACGTTGTTGTTGATGCTCTATCTAGGAGACCACACTTGTGTGCCTTGACAAAGGTTTCTGAGGACTAGAAATATTTGATAGTCGCAGAGTATGCTAAGGATCAGTGGGCCATTGATTTTCTGGATGGGACTATCCAGGATGACAGGTATGCTCTTGTGAATGAGTTGATCATTTACAAGGGAAGGGTTTGGTTGGTGGCTGGTTCGAGTGTTATATTATTGGTGCTGAGGGCTTTCCATGATTCCCCTATAGCTGGACATCCGGGTTTCTATAAAACTTACAGGCAGGTGCGTGAACGCTTCACATGGAGGGGTCTCAAGCATGATGTTCTGAATTATGTCAGAGAATGTTCTGTTTGTCAGCAGAACAAGCAAGAACATACATATCCAACAGGTTTATTGCAGCCACTACCTATTCCTGATCAGAAATGGGAGTGCATTTCCATGGATTTTATTGTGGGCTTGCCTAAGGTCCAAGGTAGAGACTGTATTTATGTAGTAGTGGATCGTTTGACCAAATTTTCTCACTTCTTTCCCATTGCTACTACCTTTTCTGCGGTACAGGTGGCAGAATTGTTCTTTAGGGAGATTTTTCGGTTACATGGGTTACCGCGGAGTATTGTGAGCGACCGGGATAGTTGTTTCATGAGTCACTTTTGGCAGGAGTTGTTCAGGTTATGTGGTACAGAACTAACTCCTAGCACTAGCTATCACCCGCAGATTGACGGTCAGACTGAGATTGTTAATAAATGGGTGGAGGGCTATCTTCGTAATTATGTTTCCGCTTAGCAGAGGGCTTGGGTGAAGTGGGTTTATTTATGTGAGTACTGTTATAATTCGACTCATCATATGTCCATCTGTATGACTCCGTTTCGAGCTTTGTATGGATATGATCCTCCCAATTTCTTTGATTTGATGCTCAATGATAGCAGAGTTCCTGGTGCAGGTGACTTGTTACAAGACAGCCAGGATGTTTTAGGCACCTTGCGGGATAATATATAGCGAGCACAAAATCAACAAAAGCAGTATGTTGATCAGAGGAGAGTGGCCCGCTCTTTTGAGGTTGGGGACATGGTGTATTTGATGCTGCAGTCGTATAGGCAATCTTCCATTTGGAGGAGTGGGGCTAAAAAGCTTAAACCTCGGTATTATGGTCCCTTTTGTGTGGTTCGGTGGGTTGGGGACGTTGCTTATGAGCTGGATTTGCCATCTGATAGTAAGGTGCACAATGTTTTTCATTTGTCTCGTTTGAAGAAAGCTTTGGGCAGACATGTTATTCCCTCATCTGTTTTACCACCATTGGATGATGAGGGGAAGCTAGAATTGGTTCCTGAGGCCATTTTGGATACCAGGGAGAGACATTTGCGCAGACGAGTTATCCGTGAGTTTTTAGTTAAATGGCTTGGTCTACCGGATGAGGATGCTACTTGGGAGTCAAAGGAGATTTTACAGCATCCTGGTTTGCGATTGCTCAAGGACAAGCAATCTTGGGGAGGGAGGACTGTAATGTCCCCAATTTAGCAGGTACCTGGGCTTGTTAATGTCAGTTCATCAATGCGGTCCCTGTGAGTTGACGGTTTGGTTAGGGGATCTCTATGTTTGACTTACTATTTTTAGTAAGTCAGTTATACTCGATTTCTATTTCGGGAAAGGCAGTTGGGCGTGATTTTAGTCTTCATTCTTCGTTGGAGCTCTTCCGGGAATTGTCCATTATCACATTCTTCTTATTTGATGAAATGAAGCTTGGCTTATTTCAATATTTTAATTAAGTGTTCTAATTTGAAAGTGTGTAGTTGACGATTGTTATCACTTAAGTGAAAGGTGTGATTGTGAAGCTGAATTATGGATTGAAGAGGAAGACTTCATTTATTATTTATAAGCCCAACCTTGCGTAATTGATGATTATGCTATTGATTATCGAAAATTGCTAAGTGGTGGAGTTTCGAAATACTAAGGAGACAAGGGTTTGAATATTTTCTTCTCAGAGAAACGAGCTATTTCTCTTGGAGATTCAGCATTTTGAATTGGTTTCAGTACCAATGAATTATGCAAAGAACTGATACGAATTTGTCTGTAAGAGCAGCACGTTCAGAATTTGGTGATATAAGTTTGGGCCGTATGTAATACCTCATCTGCAAAGACTCAACATTCAAAACCGCACGTGCCTGTAGCTTCCGCGATTTGCAGCCGGTTGTTTGTGGATTGTGGGATCCACGATTTTGTATTGGCCAGTGTGAGATATCATTGGGTTGCGGGTTTTAGTCTTAACGCCAGCAACTTCCTTTCCAAACGTGGTGAATTCCAGCACATGAGTGCCAGCTGTGTTTGTCCTATTTGCGGCAGTGGTGATTCAAAGGTGCATTATTTGTTATTATGTTTGGTATTGGGAATTGATCAATCGAATTCTAAGTGCGATTTGATACAATTAAATTGTTTATTGCAATTCATGGTTGATAAGATATTTTATTATATAAATTTATCTGTGAAAAAAGTAAATAAGATTTCAATTTTATATATATGTTCTGAAAAGTTAATACAAAAACAAGAAGTTTTCAATTTATCTTTGAGAAATCCAGTTGTCAGAATAAGAGTCAACTTAGACTCTTTACATCCTTCTTCAAATCCTTGTGGCTGACCAATATACACTTCCTCTTCAATGTATCCATTAACAAATGCACTTCTCACATCTAGCTAATGTGCTTTCTAGTCTTTCTGTGTTGTCAATAATAATATCAGTCTTATATAGTCATCCTTACACTTGGTGCATAAGTCTCTTCATAGTCTATACCATATTGAGCATCCTTTTGCAACCAATCTAGCATTTTATCTTTCAACTATTTCATCACTTTTATATTCTACCTAATAAATCCATTTAGTTCCCATCACTTCTTTCTTTTGGTAGTTTAACAAGCTCCCAAGTTTTATTCCTTTCAATAACCTCAATCTCTTCTTTTATAGCTGTAATCCATACTTCACTATCAACTGCTTCTTCAAACATAATAGGTTCTGCCTCATTATTTGAATAAAATTCATAATTGATCAACTCATCATTTTCACTGCTTTCTCTAAATTGGTTTCTTGTTAATCTTCTTTCAAAATTTTGGTCTAGCATTAGATGTGAGGGATGAGTTTGCATTATCTTCCTATTTTTTGTAACAACATTGCTTGAACTTGATGTAGATTTTGCATTTTCAACTCAAAGTTCGGTGATAACGGTTTGGTAAAATGAAGATTTATGAAAATATTTTGATTTGGGTATTCAGTTTTTGATGTGTTTAATGCCTTTTTTTTGGAGTGTTGTTTGAGTTTCCAGGGGTTTGAAGACTTTTTCCAGTGCTGGCTGTACCATTCTAGCTACATAGAGGTACCTTTTGGCTCATATCTCAAGAAATAATCATTTCTCACTTAAGGATAATGAACCAATGGATTTCTTATACCTGGGTGATGTATTTGAATATGTTATGTGAGTTTATTGGTGAAGTTTTGATTATCTAGAGAGATCACCCCTCTTTGCAGGTAGTGCCGAACTTGGAACAGACACTGGGAGTTTGTGAAGGGTTTAATCTGCATTTTGGGTGCATCTTATCATTACTTGAGGCATCTAAAACCTCAAATCAGATCTTGAAGAGCTCATATCAGTTTGTGATTAAAGGAGGTCTTTATCTTCATTATTGTGAATTGCCCCTGTGCTTTCCTTGCACTTAGTTTGCTGAAGCAGACTTCTGAGTTTAGTTTTCCTGAGCATTGAAGGCTTGGCTTGGTGGGTTGAAGATTGCGCCCTAACTGAAACTTTATGGCAGACCTGTAGCAAACTCTGTTTGAACATTTGATGGTGATTAAAGACTTTTCAGACCTATCGCATCAAGTAATCTCACATGTCTGAAGATACTCATGCTTAGTCTATTTGGCCACAAGTGTATACTTGATTGTAATGCCCAAGTGAATGTCAAACCATTCTGATTTGTAAACAGCAGTTTGTATGGTTCAAGTATTTCAGTTATAGCTGATGTTAATGTTGTTTTCCTTATATATGTATTTGCTATGTGTTGATGCAAGTTTTATACCCTTACAACATATAGGATAGAACACTTACAGTTTCAGGATAAAACAACAAATATTGAATCCTCTCTTGAATAAAGACACCACTTATGCTAAAGATTGCAATGAAAGATCATAAAGGTGACTCCAAGGTTCCTTCTTAATAGTGGATACTCACTCAGTGATAATAATGTGATATGTTGGCATAGTTCACTAAGGTTTATCAACTTAACTTCGAATGATATTGGCTTCACAATGTGCAATGAAAATATATTTCGACTTCCAACTTACGAATGAAATGAAATTAACCTACGGATCTAGGCTACTTCTACCTAAAGATGCAAGAAAGAGCGAATATCCTTGGACTCTACTAGTTGCAGTCTTACCATCGACTCCACTCACCTAGTGCAACCTTCTAAGCTTTGTTCAAAATTTCAAATGATGTTCAAATCAATACTATTTCATTAATCCCATCAATGGATGCAAACCAAAGAGCAAGTAAGGATTGAAGTTAAGTTCCTAAAATTGTCATTTGATTACGCAAGACAAGATTCGCAATCAGTAAGCAACTACTGGTTTGGTCTATGATCGAGCCAAGAAAGGATGCATTCACAGTTACTCTTATCCCGCTAAATTAGTCAAAACAAATTCTAACTAAATGCTTGAAATCAAATCTATTCTAAGTGAGGAATGTAGATCACCATGAAATACTCCAAAAGATCACAATTATTCACCATGCAAAACACAACAATGAATAATAGCACAAACTACAATTCTCCAACAATCTCCCTTACAAATGGGAAGAGTGGGGTTTATATATGAGCCCCAATTACAATGAATGGCTTAGATTAATATGGAATCAATGGCTTAGATTAATCCATTACAAACCCTAATTAGGGTTGCCAAGATTATCACCCAATGACATCAAAGCACCACCATGTGGGCTAATAAAAAAATTGCAATGCTTTGAAGAGCCAATGGTAAAATGAGTTAGGTATAAACCACTAATCAAAAGGCATCTAGCAATGGGCCAATCAAAATAAAGCGCCTAAATATTAAATAATGAGAAAGTTTATGCCACTTAGGCTTACAATTAATCTTCTTTTAGAATAAAATTTCCTTTGACCGTTTCCTTTTTGTATGCTCAATGAGTTTGGAGAGAATATAATTAAGCTCATCTATTGGGACTCTTGGCACCTTCTGGATCTTCCACTCAACAATGTCCAACTCAGCAGCACATGTGGCAAGAATTCTTACCCAATCAGGCATATTGTCATAGCAAGTGGCTATGAAGGCCTTGAATGCCACAACTCTTCTCAACTGCTCCCTTCTGATGATAAGGCAATCTAAGTAGAGAACCTTCATCCTTTCCTTCAAGATTTCCAACTTTATGTTCTCTTTATTTTCATTGAATTGAAATTTCTCTTTCACCACTTCCTCAATTTCATCTTGAATTGCTTGAACTATTATATTGAGGCCTTGGCAATCAGCCTTTACTTTCTCAAGAGTATCTTTCTTGGAAGCCAATGAAAAATACCATTCATTGATGTTGTCTATTCCATTTACCTCTATTAGTTTATCCTAATCCAACAAAAACTTCTCTCATTGCTTGCAATCATGGAATTCTTCATAGGCTGTATATAAGGCTTGAGTTCTTGTTTTGATTGATACAATCATCTAATAGTGCTCCAAGAACTCTAGAAGAAAAGTATTTTCTTTTTGTGAAACTTCTTCCATCCATGCCCTTGACTCTTCAAATGTCATCTTCAAGGTTTCCAAATTGTCGATTGAATCCCTTTCCTGTGTGAGGTGGTGCGAATGCTTGATCTTTTTGCTAAATAGGATTGAACAACTGTTTGATATACTCCCTCAACTGTCGACTTTCTTCCTTGTATTTTTTCTTCTTTCCAACCGCCTTACTTTTTGCTCCAAAACTTGAATAGCTCCATGGGTGTCCTTGATTTCTAGTTTCTTTGTTGCAGCCCCCATGTCATGCTCAATGATATCATAATCTTAAGGAAGGATATTGTCTCTCATTTTTTCACCTCTTGGAATGTAATTTGAACTTTGCAAGTTCCAGAATCATTTCTGGTAACTTTTGTTAACCTCTTTGTCGGTTGACTTTCTTTCTCTTTCCCAAAATTTCATATAATATTTTTTATGTTTTCAACTGGCTCTTGATTGACAATCTCTTTCTTTTGTAACATCTTTCTTAACCAGGCAAGTATTGTACACTCTCCTAACTCCATATTTGGCTCTTCCTTATCTTGTCCTTTAAGTGGTCTTATGGCCACATCTTCACTAGGCTTTTCATTTGGAGGTGCCATTTCGCCTTCCTCGGGATAGTACAATATTAATCATTTCATCTTCACTTACTCTTTGATGATGAGAAATTCTTTCTTGCTTGCTTTGGTTAATGCTGGCCTTCGATTTGGTAGTAACTTCTTGACCTACCTCTTTGCCTTTTGTTGGGATGGTTTTCCCTTGTTTAGAAGCAGCACTCTCTTTTGATGGAGGAGCACTCGATTGTTTCTTGTCCAGTGGCTCTTGAATCTTCATCCCTTTTCCCTTTGAATCTTTGCCCTGTGAAACTTTATCAATATTTTTTCTCTTCTTGCTGCCTTCACCCTTTTGCTTCTCAGTAACCTCTTGGGTTTGTTCAGATGATTCATCTTCGACTTCCTCTCTCTTTCATCTTCTCAAATGTTAGTGGAATTCCTCTTTTTACTAAGCTTGCCATTTTTCTATCTAGCCATTCTTGGGTAAAAAGTGTAACTAGAATCATCAAAGCTTCTAAATTAATCTCCTCGTCAAACCAATCAATGGATTCCAATTCCTGGTTCTGCATCGTTCAAAATCTCTTCTAATGAGTCTATCACCTTCCTCTAATTGATCAGGTACAGTAATCTATTTCCATTTATATTCCCTAATCATATCCACAGTCAACCTTGGAAACATGCTCTTCCTAATTTCAAAATCATCAGTTGCATTTGCCCAATAGTCTTCCAAATGTGGAACATGTTGAAACCTATTCCCATATGCCTTTTTGATTTTCTTTTCTGGATCAAAACTTCCTCTTGCTTCATAGAATACCAATGCGTAAAATTCAAATCCCTTTTCTGCAGCCTCAACTGCTGGAGGAGATGGACAAGTCTCACTTCCAAGACTGAATGGAAATGCAACCCCCTACTTATTCTTATGTTTTTGAATCTTATCATAAGTGACTAATTGCCTTGCTACTTCCATTATCACCAACTTATTGGAAGGATACCTCAGAAGCTTTTTCGAACATGTACTTCCCAATACTTGGATATATGTGAACTTAGGGAATTGAATGTAGCACGAACCATGCTTATTGATCAATTTTTTTAGCTTCTTCAGATAACCTCTTGTACGTGGCCTCTTATAATGTGATCACAATGCACATAGCAAATGCATTGTTGAAGATCTTGAAATGTATATTGTTATGTAGTTGTGGATAACATTCATGTACAAGATATTGTCCCACTCTAGTTCCAACTTGCCCTAGGCAATCCAAGGTACTTGACTACCATGGCCAACATGTACACCAAATATGAAGTCATATGAAATGCCTTTGTGTTCTTCATCATCCTCAATTGAAGATCGAGATTATCACTAATTATCTTTGCCCATTCGAACATAGCCTCTCTAGTAAATATTCTGCCTATAAAGGTTCAGAAATAGCTCCTTGTGGCTCTTTGATTACTCTTCTTAACATGCTGATGAGGTCACCATAATCTTCTTTAAAATCTGATTTGGTTAGCTTGGATAACTTCAATAGCTTAGAATGGTGGCTCCTTGGTTCAATTAGCCATTCATCATTGATCTTGGGTGTACAAGGTTCTAGTTGGTCATTATAGTATTTAGAGCTTTCTCTTTTGTCATATAAACACCAACTTATGGTATGACATGTTGAATGTATCCCAACTCAATGCTTCTAATCAGGCTGACTTATAACAATTAACAAATTTTAAATTTCGAGTTAATTTAGTATCCATAATCAGGCTGACTTGCTTAGTTGGCAAATTAAATTTGAATAAAAGTTTGCCAATTTGAGATCATCAAAGAAAAACTTGGCTTGGGAATCTCAAGCCCATTATTGATCTAGGTGGAAATTCCAGGAATGTAGAGATTAAGAATCCTGATAGGAGGTTGGATTTTGACCTAGTGTTAGGATTGGGAATCTCGACAAGAGGTTGGATTCTGACCCTATGTCAAGATTCATTGATTATGTGTTTTCCCTGCCTTTTCATCACAATTCGATCTCCATTAGAGGCATGATCTTCACCTTGAATTTTTTTCTTTCCAATGCTCAAAGCCAAATGACGTAAAATTTACCCAAATGCCATGGGCAGAATTTTAGGGGTCGTCAAGATTAGGAATCTTGACAAGAGGTTGGAATCCGACCCTACGACAGGATAAATTCTGACTTTACTTGATCTACGATCGGCCTTTTAGCTTTTTCATCTCTTACTCTATGCTTTTAAACCCGTTCTAAAGGCTCATCTTTATGTTTTTTTCACTCTGATTTGCATCTTTGATTGGTTGAAATCCATCCCCATCCAACTTCAATCCACACTTTGCTCCAGAATCTGATTACTTTCTCCAAGATTTCCATCAACTTTACCTTTCATCTTTATTTTCCATCATTTTCACCACCTTGGACTTGAAAACTTTCATTGAAATGCCCTTAGACTTGGGCGGATTTTGACTACTTGTCAGGATTTTCTATGGAAAAGGGGTGGAATTTTGTAGCCTCTCGAGATTCAAAGTCATAAGAGGTGGTCGGATTCCGACCTTCTCTCGGGACTATCTCATCATATGTTTTAACTCCCACATCCCATAGACTCAATCGTTTCTACTTGCTCTTCACACTTTTGATCTATATTTCCATGATTTTCTCTCCTTTTCATCTGATTTTAATTAGATTTCACCAAGGATCTGCACCTTGAAATATGATTGCAAGTTCCAAATCTCCACTTGATTCATCTTCTAGCCCACCCTATTAGTTCTTTTCCTCAATTTGCACTTGAATCTTATCTTGTAGTTACTTGGAAACCACCTAGACTTGGGCGGAATTTTGAGGGTTGTCGAGATTAGGCAAGAAGAAGAGGGCGGAAATTCAAGGTCTGTCAAGATTTGGAGTCCTAAGACCAGGTTGGAATCCGATCCATTCTCAAGACAATTTCAAAGGGAAGAAATTTTGTATAAGCATGTTTTTTCACCCCTTCAACACAATCCCAAGTTCTCTTGGTTGCCACCTACGAAAATTATGCCCTCGTTGATCATTTTCTTCCTGACTTTATCTCAGATCTGCATATTGTCTTTCTTATTCTCCCTTCACCAATTCATGTTTTCATTTTTCATCTTAATTCTGCTCTTCACTCCCCATATTGATGCCACTTTGAAATGCCCCTCATCACAACTTCCAGGAAGCCTTGCTTGATGGTGCCCCCATTTTTCACCTTCAATCCTCTTAGGCTTCTTTTTCTCTTTATCAGATTATTGCCCACTTTGCCAACCATCTAAGTCTCAAACACTAGATTTTACTCTCATCTTCACACTTCAAAGCTTGGCCTCTGAATGGACCATGCTGCCCAAAAGTCAACTCTAGACATTGGAGACCTAAACTACCACTAAACTAGGACCTCCTATGACAACTACCCTACTGCCAAACAAAAAGAGCGGGTCCCCATTTGCAATGGGGTGATGGTATGAAAACCTCACAACACCGTGAATGAAAGAAACCAAACTGATCAGATTATTGCTTGTATTCATTTGTATTGGCAAACATTGTAAGTTAAACTCTTCATCAGAAAAGACAATTTATTTTTTTAAAGGCAAAGGTATACATTACATAGACCCTTTCCATTATATTGATGTTTTGCATGGACCAGTCGAGGCTGGGATGTGTCAGATTGATTTATCATTTTTTGAGGGATAAGTTGGATTGGGGTGGTTGTTGTCAAGTCACATTAAAAAGAACATAATGCAGGTATGACATTGGGAGCTCCTCATTGGCAATCCCTATGGTAGAGTTATGCATGTGAAGAGTTGTCAAGGGGACAGAAGTTTGATTTCACCACAAAAGATTTAGGAGGCCACCCTAGTTGACACCATTTTTTTTGCAATTCTCTTTCCAACACTGTCTACTAGTTTTTTGCATATATAGATTGATGTGTGTAATGTTTGTTTGCAAGGTCTGGTCATTTTACTTGTAAACTGTTGTTCCAAAACATTGCAATCTTATGGAATGTCAAGATTAAAGTAATACCATTTTCAACATACATTCATTATGAATATAAATAAATTCCAGTGCTGCTGTCAATGTGTTTCAGATTTACATATTTGATGGATATTGCTTGTTTGATGTGTTTTAACAAAGAGTATAGCAATGTATCCAAAGCAGAAAGAAATGACAGCTATAGAGCATATGATTACAGTCAAAAGAAATGCACAGGTGTAAGGAGATTCTGACCTATTTGCAAGACTCAGATCATAATTTGCAGATTTAAAGATGCATACTAGTCTTCAATTACAACAACAGCCCATTAAAGCATACAATATATTTCTGACCTTAAACTGTAGCAAGATCATTGACAACAGCAATTTGCTATGTCAATTTTCTGCCCAACTATCAATATCATTTATAGTGGCTCCAGTCTACATCTTCAGATCAATCATAACAGCTTCCAAGACTGAATTATCTACTCCAACTTACACAGCACTCAGTTCAGGAGTTACACCGGCATGCAAAAAGATTTTCTAAACTTCAGACTGGTCTGATTCATGCATTACAAAACACTTCTCACACAACTTTCCAACTCAGTGAACCACCTCCCATGAAGTGCTTCCAGCAACAAGACTTCCACCACTCCAACGTCACCTCTTTCTTTGTGTTTTTCCCGGTATTGAATTTATCTCTTACTTATTTCTCTACCATGAATTTTGTCTTTTAGCACATGGATTTTGTCTTATTCTCAATCCCCTCATTTCGATCAGCAATGAATCTCATGGTAAAAGACAATTCTGAGTGCCTGATTTTTGGTCTATTAACTGTTGTGGATCTCCAAAGCTATGCCAAGGGAGACTCACATCGAACAATTCCAGATTAAATATAAACCTAGTCTTTGCTAACACTAGAAGACATCAGAATTTGTCATATTCTCACAACCCAAAGACCACATCAACCCCTAAACAGCCGTTGGCAACAAGAGTTGAGTCTAATTTTGTTTTCTTCTGATTTTTGTCTTAAATGGCAGCCACGTCTTGTTTAATTTGCCTTAATATGCCAACTGAGCATAGAACAACCCAGCGCTAAAATGAAGATTCATGCCAATATTGAATAGTCAAACCATACAGCGAGCCCTTTTATTTTTTCGTCTTCTTTCGCCTTGTGTACTCTGAATTTGTCTTTCTGGATATAATTCTCAGTAAAATAAATCTTCCGCCTCTCAAAGCTAATAAAAAAATGAAAAGCCTCTCTGAATGAAATATTCGACACTTCTGAATAAACTCTTCAAATAATAACAATATCTGATTTTTTTTTGTTTTTCTTAAATTGCCTGAAGCTGCTCTCATTCCCTCAAGATTTAATGAGTTGATGTTATTTCATAAAATAATACAGAGAGTAGTAATTAATTCATCTGAGGAAAAGCATGTATCAATAAACTATCAGTACCTGCAAATTTGTCTCCAATGGAGACTCCACAAATTTAGCCCAACTTTGAACTCTGTCGCTAGGGTTTTCGTCACGACAATTCTGAACTGAAAGCCTAAAGCTCCAAAATTTTCTAAGACAAAATAATAAAAACCAAACTAATCTGAATGAATTTCTCATTGTTCTTTTATATCCCTAGAGATTCTTGGCTTTCCCTCTGCTTTGCCTCTTGATTTATGTCTTTTGATTTCCCATCTCTTTTGATTTAATTTGAACTTAGAGTAAATAATAATAAAGTGACTATTAAATTTTCACTTAACTCACCATTAAGTCACTTTATAAATAATTAAATTAAGTTGTCATTAAATTTATTATTTTTGGACAACTTAAATTTTAATTATTTATTTAATTTGTAATGTCAAATAAAGGGGACAATTACAAAAAGAAATGATCCAAAGTAGGAAAGGTGGTGGTGATGTCAAAGGGACGACTTCAATGATTTGAAGCGTCTCAACAAGTTTCATAAACAAATTGCAGACCTCCAAATGAGTACAAAAATTATAGTGACAAATTTACTAATTGTTACAAGCAGTCGATTCACTTTTACTGCAGAAACAACATAAATGCTGCAGCAAAAGAATAAATGCCTCCGAGCAGAACTAGTGAACACAGCATATCATAGAATGTGGTAAGGATTTTACCGATTAAATTCACCTTTTTGATGTTTGTGTTGAAAATATAGCTGCGATAGAGATCTGTTCGTCCTCTTTATTATTTTCTTTTTCATGGCAAGTTATGTGTGTTGAAGGCTTCATGTATATGTGATTTCGTCCATCATGGCTTCATAATCCTTGTCATCGCTCTCTGCATTGTTGTCATTCTTTCTTACTTGGCATTGTGACTTGGCACTGTTATGACTTCTCTTGGCATTGGTTGTTTTCTTTGGGCTCAACACTCTGCCTACCACCTCCAGCTTCACCCAACTCGCCATCATCCCAATGGAAGTCCTCTCGCTGAGGGGAGAGAATAGCGGATCCCTGTGCCACTAGTGGAATGGATCTCTGTGCCAGGTAAGCACTTGCACGACCTATCACGGGTAGTCCAGTCTGACACAAGCGTAGAAAATCCCTCAACCGACAGTCCTCCATCCGTACTGCTATGACCGGAATCCATCAACAGAAAGTCATCAAAGGTTACCTCACGTGACTCAGTCTCACCCTGTTGAGGAACCCGTACCATCTCCTCTGCCACATCTCTATCCACGAAGGTTGTATCCTGAACAGGAGGTATACTCTCTCTTCTGACTGTGTCTAGCTCCAGAAGCGTATCCACTATGGAAACTCTCTCTGGCTCTGGAGGTGTATCTACTATGGTAACTTTCTCTAGCTCTGTAGGCGTATCTACCCTAGCCGCTGTGACCACAGGCGTAGTCAACTGAATTGGGGCCCGAACCTGGCCAAATGCCGGAATGGCTGTAGGACCGGAGACCAAGGTAACTTGTGCCATACTGGAGGGCACAAAACGTGGGAACAGTAACGGATTGGCTGAAATTATCCCCACTTCATCCTCATCGTCACCCTCCGAAGCACTTTCCTCTGAGGTCTCTCCACGGCCACTATTTGTATCTCCATGCTCCCCACTTGCCTCTAACTCCTGTCGGGCTCGTTTGGCCCCAGCTACTACCTTCTGTCCTCCAGGTGTATCCAAGTGATGCCATCTCATGATTGGGGGTTCGCCTTCCACCAAGGGGCCCACCTTAATCTCCTGTGATAGTATGGCCACTGGAATCTGCCGCTCAACTGCGTCCAAGAAAAGCCCAATGGCATAATGCGGCATGTAGAACATGCGGTGCTGAAGTGTCATAAAGGCATACATCCGCTCGGCCAGCACAGTAGCCCAATCGTACATTCTGCCGCCCAGTAAGTGGTTCATCAACATGACCTGCTGAAATGAAATATCTGAGGCGCGGCTAGACCCTGTAAGACGGCTCTTCACTACATCCATAAGACATCACCAGTGGCCTTCCCGGATGAAAGTCTTCTTGATACCGCGATTATGTGATGCCTTCCGGAGAGACTCCTCCGCAGGGGTGAGATCATCTCTGCAAACCAGTCGGATGTAGAAATCTTTATTTTCCGCATTCATCTTCTGTGGCCTCAGGTCAACCCTTACACCTCTGGCTGGCAACCCGAATACTCGGCGAAACTCAGCTGCTGTGAAAGAAACTGTGACCGAGTGGTTCAAGTAGGGAATAGTGCTCATCTTTGAAAATCTGTCGAAGGCCTCAATCATTGCCCGCAATGGTCCTTTGAAATCTTTGATACAAAAAATGGGCATTTGAATAACCCATTGTACCTGAGCCCTTGACAGGTTGTCCTTGACCAATAGGGTGTTCGAAGAATTATCACTCTCATTCCACCATCTTCGGCATTCTAGGCCATTCAAACCCTTGAACGCAATGGTCTGTGTTGTGACCTCCTCTTTCTGAGATCCTGCAGCCACCATTTGGGGCCTGTGAATTTGCAGCTTCTTCCTTGTACCTGCTCCTGCAACTCGTGCACCAAAAAAAAGTGGTGTATTCTTGCTCATGCTCCTTGAATCCTCCCCCCAATATTTTCCTCCAACTTCGTTTGCTTGCTGAGTCCATACTATTTCTTTCCTGCTCCCAATGAAAATATAACGGGTTTTTTTTTTTCAACTACCGTACAAGCTCTTCCTTGCTGTTCGTGTCTTCCTATGACCGTGTTGGTTCCCAAAACCGCAGATTGGAAATCCTAGAGCCTGCCAACTCTCCAATAGAATTCCAAATCAATTCTGGCCAAGGAACGGGAATATTTTAAACTCCCCTGCACTTTAGGCTTCGCTACACCTAGGCGGGTAAACCTTTACTTCAAACTTGATCACCTAGTTCAAAGCTCTTCTATAGCGAATTTAAGCTGGTGAGTTCTTCAGTTGGCAAAATCCTTGAACTCGATCAAAATAAAGTGAATGCTGAATATATGAATTGAAGTGTTATGTAATGATTAATAAGGTTTGTAGGAAGGAATTGATAAATTTTCTAACTTCATATATAAATTCAATACTTCAAAAATAAAAAGACCAGTGCCTCTGCTTATTCGGGCAATAGAGTCAATTTCAATGAAGGTTTACGTACAACTTTATAATGTTCAAAGCATTTATATTGCTAATCAATTCAATAATCAAGACGCGACAAATCAAATATTTATGCAATCCTAAATTATTCCAGATCGAATTTAAGATGCTATTTGACCGTATCCACTTATCCGATATTTAAATTGTATACAATATTCAAAAATAATAATTACAAAGGACGGTTCATCTGCAGTTTAATTCTCCATGCTTTTAATAATAAACAAAGGATGTTTTATTTTATTATTAAAATAAAATAAATTTATAATTACAAAATCATACTATAGCCCTTATCCCTCCATACAAAATATATAAAATGTTTCTATTTATTGAATCTCTCCTCAAATAAAGTATCCTTCATTTATACCTTATTCAATTTAAGGGTGCGACTTTTCAAGGTATGGTTTCTTTTACATAATACGCATCCTTTCAATTAAGATAACAAGAATAATCACGATTAGTTATTTTTATTAACACCGTTTTCTCTTTCTCCATCCGTCTCCCTGTCTGCATCACGATATCGATCGCTATTTACAGATTTTGGAATATCATCACTTTCATTCCTGTCACGAGGCAATGTTCGACGGACAGGTGAGGAATCTCGAGTAGAAGCACGATGTGGTGCACGTTGGCCAAAGGATACAGATAAAGCTGCTTTCACTGAAGGTGGCCTGCGAGCAGTATCATCTGAACCATGGCGTATTTCATCACCAGTCACTCCTGAAAGCCGAGTAGGAAGGTTCATCTTTTCCAATTTAGCAGTAATTTGTCACATGATAGGTACTGGTATCCGGGGGAAGAGTGTATCAAAATAGTACTTTTACAGTGATGATGATAAAGATCTGCTCCACCTCTCTTTCAATAACTTCAATAATTTTGTATGCATATAACGAATTGGAGAACATAAGAACACAGTAAGCTACGTCTGCAGTAATCTTTCAGAGTTTCTACAATATCTGGAACTATTCCTGCCTCCACAATGCAGAAAGTGTCCTTCAAACTGCACCTCCCACTGTGAACCTTGCATTTGATTGAAGGTTTCCTGCTAAGTCTGAAGCTCCTCCTTTGAGGCTCTACGCTTAATCTTGGAGTGTTTCTGGAAATGTTTGCCAAGGCTATGCATGCCTTAGTTTTTGCTCCTTTTCTGCCAGATTGAAATACTTGTTTAAGTTGATCAAATAAACCTAATTCTATCAAGGTTCGTTTTGCTTCAACATGCTCTGAAGTAGTAAATCTTATACGAGCTCCAAGAGCATATTCTTGACCTTCCAAATCTGTCCCAGAAGTCATCTTTACTAATACTAGAAGTGCATCTCCACCCATCATTAGCTTGTCTACATTATTGTTGGATGGAATGCTTGAGAAAATTCCTGCCGCCGCTGCCCGCAAGTGTATCTTGAACGAGTCCTCTTTAATTAAAAACAGAAGTACTTTTAAGAAGTCCCTATCATCACTGACAAAAGAGAGAGCATCCATGTCATTGTTGCGTAAGGAAAACAGCAAAAGTACAGAAACATCCCGTAGTGGGGGCTCTGCAACTTTGGCCAAATGCAAAAAGGTTGCAAGGCATTGATCACTGGAGCTTATTATTTTTCTGACGTCATGAGAATCAGTAGGTGCTGCCAAATTTAACAGGACCCTAGCTGAATTAGTTCTCAATGTTAAAGAGCCAAAAGATCTTATAATTTCAATAACTGATTCCACTATCTCTTTAATTTGAATTGGTGTTCCATTTGCATCCATTAGAAAACTTCCCCCATGATTTGCAGTCAAATCTGCTAAAATAGCCATAGCACTGCTCTTCAATTTTTTGCTCTGACCTGTTTACAGAATCAATTATCCAAGGAACTGCACCATCATACACCTTATTTGCATTGATATCTAGTTTATATACATCCCCCTTGAGCTTCAGAACTCTTCCATACTGACAATCAACCAACATCACATACGCACAATCCACATGCTTCAAAATGTTAAATTTACTTAAACTTCTTGATATCAGTATATAAAATGAATAGAATAAAGCTTCACCAACAGCTGCAAAAGAAAGGATTCGACTATTTTCCTGTGGAATAATACCAAAATCAGTCCTTAGCAAAGCAAGCTCTATAACCTGATCCCTGTCCCCCTGTGATAGTGATGTTGACATTTGTGATCTGATCCATTAGTATTATTATACAATCATGAGTCCTCAGCATTCATTTTATTAGTATATTGTTTTAACATAAGTAGTGGGTAAGATCTGAAAATTCTCCCTTTAGTATGATATTTGGGACTCTAAATTTTGCCAAAATTTAGAGTTCCATCAGACCGTACGGAAACCTTGATTTGTTGAAGCCCCAAATCGTTGTGTCCATACGAATCAAAAAATGGCCTTCCTTTGCTGCCGTACTGTCGTACGGATTCGCTTCCTTATGTCCTCTCCTGGCTCAACGTGCAAGCTCAATGTGCAATCGCTTAAAAATTATTGCCTTTGCCGTACACCGTACGGTGTGTTTATGTGCTGCTTCTCCATAGGGTTTGGGTCCTGTCGTGACTCTTCTCTTCTCCGTACGGTCTCTAATCTTCTTCTTCGTGCGTGGTGTTTATGCCTTTGTTCCTTGCCATACGGGAAATAAACTTCTCTCCGCATGTGTGTATCGCAGCCGTGTCGTATGGCATTATATCTTACACCTTTTGCATTCCGTACGGGAGACCGTACGATGATGCTCCTTTCTTGCACGTGGACGTACAAAATGGATGTCTTCCCTTCACCGCATGGTAGAAAAAAAGTTATAAAAAAAAAACTTCTGTGATCCTCCCTTTATGTCGTACGCCAGCACATGAGGTAGCTGGTCGTACAGAGTCTAAATGTTGTACGGTCAGCTTACCGTATAGTAACAGGCTGTTGTTTCCTACCGTACGGCCGTACGGTGCTCTTTTTTGATATATATATATATATATATATTTTTAAAATTTTCTTTTTTTTTGTTTAAATTTTTTTGAATATTAATTACGGAGTCGTTGCTGGCTCGGGCTCTCCGGCCTCTGATGATAAACTTTGAGTTTTGAGCCATTGACAGCATCAGGGATTTCTCGTCCGTCGAGGGTCCACAAGTTGATCGACCCGTTCGCTGCGACTTCCCGTACTTTGTAGGGGCCTAGCCACTTAACGTTGAATTTCCCAGGCTTAATTTCGTTGCGCCCATTGTACTTCAATACTAACTGGCCTGGTGTGAATTGCATCTAGCGAAGGTGCTTGTTGTGCCACAGTTTCCTCCGTTGCTGTGTTGCTTCCGTGGCCCACTGTGCCAGTGCTCTTTTTTCGTCCAGTTTATTCAAGAGATAAAGTCTTTCCCTCAAACTCTCCATGTCACCGAGTTTGTTCTCTATAGCTATCCGCAGGCTAGGCACCATGAATTCAGTCGGTACCACTGCCTCCTACCCGTACATCAGCTGAAATGGTGTCTACTCAGTGGTTACCTTGTACGAGGTTCGGTAGGCCCATAACACAGAGGGTAACTTCTCTTCCCAGTCTTCGCCTTCAACGCCGCATGACTTATAGATGACACCTACCAAGATTTTGTTTCTCACCTCTGCCTGGTCATTCGCTTGAGGGTAGTAGGGACTTGACAGTGTATGGAATATCTAAAATTATGTGATCAGGAGTTTAATCACATGATTGACAAAGTGACCACCCCTGTCGCTTGTCAACTAAATCGGAATGCCATATCTGGTTAAGATCTGTTTGTAAATGAACTTTGCAGTGCTTATAGTAGAGTTATCCGTCAATTCACGCGCTTCTACCCATTTGGTCAAATATTCCGTGGCCACCACAATGTATCGGTAGCACCGGGCACGACTGGCCTTCAGAGGCCCAATGAAGTCCAATCCCCATCTTTCGAATAATTCCTGAGTGTGGGAGGGATTGAGTGGCATAAAGTCTCATTTGAGGGGTCTTCCCATGCGCTAGCAAGTGTCACAGCCAACTACCCATTCTCTAGCGTCATTGTACAATGTTGGCCACCATAAGCCGGCCAACAACACCTTCCTGGCTGTGGTATCTGGACCCATGTGTCCTCCGGCAGGTCCTTCGTGAGCTTCCCTCAAAACTCTCGATACCTCTTCTTCCATCACACATCGCCATAGCACCTAGTCTGGACCCATTTTGTACAATAGTCCATTGATGAGCTGAAAGGTCTTGCTTCTCAGAACCAACTTCCTCCGTTCTCCTGGAGGCATGCCCTTCGGGAATCGAGTAGTGGATAAATACTCACCGATACTCGTGTACCACTTTGGAAGTACAGCAATATGGAATAAGTGTGCATCTGGAAAGTCGTCATTTACTCCCACGGGTGGCTCGTCCGACTTGATTCGTGACAGCTGCTCAGCAATCACATGGCTGCACCCTGGCCGTACTACAATTTTGAAAGCGAATTCCTGAAGTAGGAGCCACCGGCTCACCCTTCCTTGGATAATGGGTTTGTTGACGAGGTACATCAGGGCCTGGTGGTCCACATAGAAGGTGAATGACGTTGCCAGTAGATAATGTTTGAACTTCTGGACAGAGTAAATCATTCTGAGAGCCTCCTGCTCCATGGTACTGTAAATCTTGTCTACATTTGATAGTAACCGGCTTGCAAAATAGATAGGATGATCAAGTCCATGTCCGCCTTCCTGAGCCAGAGTGGCTCCGATGGCATAGTTCGATGCATCCACGTGTACGTCGAATTCCCTGTCCCAGTTCGGAAATGCCAGGATAGGAGCCGCCAACAATCTGGTTTTCAGATCCTCGAAGGCTTCCGCTTGCTCCTTCGCCCATGCGTATGACTCCCCCTTCCTCATGACTTTATCCATCAGGTATGAAACTCGGGCAAAATTCTTTATAAACCGTCAGTAGTATCGAATATGGCCGAGAAAGGACTTGATGCTAGTTACGTCAGTGGGGGCTTCCATCTTGACTATCACCCGAACCTTGTCAAGGTTCGTCTTTAACCCTTCTTTGCAGACTGTGCTCGAGCAACTTCCCTTGTGGCACCGTAAATCGACATTTCTTCGGGTTGAGTGCCAGACGGGCTCGCCGACACCGCTCCATACATTCCGCCAAGGCTGCAATGTGTTTCTCCTGGCCACTGAAGATGGACCAGTCGTCCAAAAATGCTTTAAAATTACTTTTGGACATCTTGTCAAAAATATGGAGGATAATCCTCTAGAAAGTCGTTGGTGCATTGCACAGATCGAAGGGCATCCGATTGTACACGTACACACCATCCTCCACTACAAAGTTTGTTTTCAACTTATCTTCCTTTGCAAAGGATATCTAGTTATATCCCGAGAACCCATCCATAAAAGAATAAATCTCATGTCCCGCCACCTCTTCCAATATGCTATCCATGAAAGGGATCGGGAAGGGGTCCTTGATCGTTACTACATTGAGGCACCTGAAGTCTACGCAGATGCAGATCTGGTTGGCCTCCTTTTGGGAGATCACAATTGGTGAAACCTACTCACTTGCGTCCACCCGAAAGATGATCCCAGCTTCTAACATCTGCTCGATTTTCGTCTCCACCCTTGTAGCGTAGTTTTTGTTCATTCTGTATGGCCTCTTCCGCATAGGTTGGGCTCCAGGAACCAGGGGAATGTGGTGCATGCATAGTTCTGGAGGTACGCCCTTCAGATCTTTGTAGGTCCAAGCAAACAAATCCTTGTATTCTATAAAAATTTTGAAGGCTCCCGTTTTCAACACAGGGTTCCAGCCATCTCCCATGAGGATGGTTTTTGGATTTTGCTCATCCTCGAGGTTTATTTCCTTCAACTTTGCTTCCTTGTACCAGATTGGTTCCTCCTTCGGAAACTCATAGGCGGGGCTCTCTCTCATCCGGGCTTCTTCTCTATATTCTGTGTATTCCAGAGGGAACTCATTCCAGTCTTCCTCAATCTCCAATATGTTGTAGGACGGCGGAAATAATTCATAATCACCCATCTGCCAATGGAATAGACCATCCATCGAATCTGTATCATCCTCCAATTTAAGTATCCCTTCGGCATTGGGCTCCATGGTTTCTTCCCCTCCGTCTATTCCGTCGTCTAATTCCAAATCAGAGCAGTATGCCATCTCTTCTCCGACCATTTGCGTTGTGAGGTCTATCACAAACTTCCTTCCCCCTTTCTCAAATGACAGGATGTTTCTTTTCCAATTATGATTGGCTCTAGCAGTCACCAGCCACCCCCTCCCTAGGATGGCGTCATACCCCTTCTGCTTCAGAGGAATTACTACGAAGTCGAGGATGAATGGTTGGGTCCCGATGGTTACCTGTTGTGCCATCAGGGTTCCAAGGGCTTGATGCCGTCCTGGTCGGCCTCGAGTAGGTTGAAGGTCGGTGGCCACAGTGTTCGTTTCCCCAAGCTCTTCCAGGTTTCCTCAGGTAGGACATTCACCCCAAATCCACCATCAACAATCCTGTTCGTGAGGATGTTACCCAAGATACCCATCTCCACCACTGCAGGGTTCCGCCCATTATTTATTGATAACATCATGGGGTCGGCTGCGGAGCCATCGGGAATCTCCGTCCGTTTTGGCCTAGGAATAGGGCCGTTTTGGCCTAGGAATAGGGCCGTTTTCAAATGCGGCATAGTTTCCAATAGGTCCTTGACCTTTACGGGTACCTCCAGTTGCATCTACCTTAAGATATTTTGCTCGGCCAATGCTCGGTTAGAAGTGCTAGTGTCGGTGGAGTCCCTTCGGTCCTGCATACCCTTCTCGATCTCGGCCTTTGCCTCGAGCACCCTTTGTTTCTCCGTTGGAGGGTGAGGATACGTGGCCTTCTTGGTCTGTCCACGTGTGATTAACAAGACCTTCTCAGTGTGTTGTTACCTTACCGGTTATTGAGAGGGGGGGGGGGTGAATCAAAAAATACTAAAACTAATTATTTAATATTTGCAAAACAGACTCTTGAATGCAAAGTAGAAAGTCAACAGTCATTCACAACCCTAAACTGAATCACACAGATCTACACAAATATTTGTACGTGGAAACCCTTGTTAGAGAGAAAAAAAACCACGGTGAGACAGAGCTCACAACTTCACTAGTTTTTAATGAAGGTGCCCTATTAGGAGCATACAAAGCACTGGCTATGGTGCTACCTGGTTAAGGGATTTTTACAAAAGATCGTTTAGGATCTAAGCCCTGTTAGGAGCTGCCTGGTTACAGGACTTTAAACATCAAACAAGATGTTACCCTGTTAAGGGATCTTTACAACGAACCGATTAGGTTCACCCTAATATAGGGATTTGAATATTCTTTCACTACTAATAAACGTAATGATCTATTGTGACACTGAATGTCTGCTTAGATCATACCTCTGTTCCTTGTTAGCCTGGCTGTTGAACTCTGCTACCTTTGTGTAGCGTTTCTCAGAAGATCTCTCTCCTCTGCTCTATGCAATCATCTAATTCCAACAACAACCCATCTTGTGTCCTATGACCTGTATTTATACAAGAGATTCTCCAAAATCGTTAACTCATAGAACCGCCAGGCTGCAAACTCCGCAATAAATCATGCAATCAGCAAAAAGCTATGTGCACTGAACTGGAGTTTACCTTGCAAGACATCCGCATGAATTAAAGCTAACTCCTGTTAAAAAGATAACTCCACTTCTAAGTGGTGGATGTCCCGTATAATCCTTCTTTTAACTCAAACTGATCCACTAAACCCAGTGCGGATCTTTAGGCTGCTTTAGACCGGTGTGACCTTATATCCGGTTCAACTTATGCATACTAAGACCGGTGTGTGTCCTTACCGGTGAGTATTGTCGACCAGTGCAGCATACGTTATGTTGCTTATCTACTGGTGTCGACTGGGACTAGTGAGCGACCGGTGATGTTAGACCGGTGGGAATGGTTTTGATGAGATACACTAATGACAACTTATATTTCCAACACAGTGCCCCCTCGTTCCATGTCCAGGATGTTGCAGCCGGGCTTCGAACAGTTAGTGTCCTCGTGGTCCCCCGGTCCGCACCACCGGCACAGTGTTTGTGGAGCGGTAGCCTTGTTCTGACAGTCACGGGCAAAATGTCCCCATTGATTACAGCTTCTGCACTGTATCATGGGTCTCCCCTTCGCATCATACTGGATTTGCAACTTGTTCTCATTATTGCCTCGGCCTCCCTGTCGGTTGTTTTTGTATGCGCCGGATGATGCAGCATTTTGTTGATCGCCGGTCCCGGACGTGGAGGGTTGCTCCTGGGTGAAGAGCACTTGCTGATTTCTCGCCCACAGGTTGTAGGGACATTCTTTGGTGGAATATCCCGCAATCTGGCAGATGTCGCAAAAGGCTTTCTTGGGACAAGAGCCTTTCGTGTTGCCTGCTTCATTGCAGTCTGTGCATGACACGGTGTCTTCCTCTGCTTTGCTCGAGCCTCCCTTGGTGGCCTTTAGTTCTTTCATCATCCTCTCCTGATCTTTTTATAGGGCAAGCACTTTATTACTCGATTCACCCTCGCTACTTTCTGCTTCCGATTCATCATTCGAAGACTTAGTCTTCTTGGAGGTCTTACATTCACTCTCCAGATCCATTGCTCGGTTGTACGCGTTGCTGTACGACGTGGGCGGGACGATTTTCATTTTCTTCCGAAGGGAAGTTTTTAGTCCCTCCACAAACCACCTTTTCTTGAGTTCGTCCGTCAGGGCTAACTCCATCTTCCCTATGAGTTCCTTCAATCGCCGTCCATAGGCACGGACAGACTCGCTCT
Organism: Chamaecyparis obtusa; assembly: GCA_027943335.1. Taxonomy (NCBI): domain Eukaryota; kingdom Viridiplantae; phylum Streptophyta; class Pinopsida; order Cupressales; family Cupressaceae; genus Chamaecyparis; species Chamaecyparis obtusa. The sequence goes on along the minus strand of BSBK01001623.1, from coordinate 198,750 downwards.
TCGTTTGCTTTGTATTATAGATCTCAGCCAAAATCTCATTGTCGTCCCTTAACAACTGAAATTCCGTCTAGAAAGCTTTTTTCACATCGTTCCATGTCGTCAGGCCTGATTTATCTACATCCGAATACCAATTGATGGCTCCTTCCCTTAATGTTGCAGGGAATTGTCGGATCCATTCATCCTGGTCTGTAACCCCATTGGCAGCCCATATCGTTTCTCAAGTTCGGCAATGCCGAACAGGATCCTCCTTCGCTTGGCCCGTGAACTTGGGCAATTTTTGTTTACTCACCGCCATGGTTGCTTGTTGTCTCCGCAGTGGATTCGTTGCTCTGGCACCGCTTGTGCCAGCACTCGTACCCGCACCTCCTTGAGTATTGTGTGTAGTGTTAACCAGTGGCACTTGCCCTTGCGACACTTGTGTAATTGGTGGGACCATACTGTGTGGAGTTCTTGGCTCCAATGGAGGGTTCACCTGTGTGTTCGCAGTGCCTTCGGCCATACCATCCTCTTCGTGGGTTTCGTTCTCCGCACCTGGTGTACGAGTTAGACGCTCTTCAAACCAATCTCTCTCTTCCTGGAGGAAGAATTTTCTCAACCGTGTTTCCTCAAGTAGTTCCTCCCTACTCTGCACTTTCCGATGTTCTGGCGAAGTGAATTGCTCCTCGTCAGCCTGTGCACCTTCCGTACCACTTCCGAGGTCCCCTCCGGCAAGCTGGTCCTGGGCAAGTTGCCTCAGCCTATTCAACGTTCACATTGCTGCACAGAAATCAAAGCCTTCTGTGCGGCCTCCTCTTCATCATCTTGTGCTTTCTTATTTCTATCTTTATTTAATATATTGGGCATCAAGACTGAACACAAAACATTGCTTTTAAAAAAAGAACACTTATTTTATTTATTTATGTTGGTTTACAACATTTTCAATTGCATTACAATTGTTTCTGTGTTCCCTTCTCCCTTCCATCTGACTTCATATTTCAAAGTCCCCTACGACTGCCATCGTTTTCTTCCTGACGGGGGGAGGAGGTGCTCGTGAGCGTGGTATACACGGAGGATTTCCTGACAGTGTTCCTCTCGAGCAATCTCCTCCTGGCGAGCGCTTTGTGCAAGCGACGCTTGTGCTAGCAAATGAGGAAGGTGGTTGAGCAGTCTGTTGATTGCAGGGTTAGCCTCGATCGCGGCCCACACAACACTAGCTAGAACTTCTTTGCCGTTGGCTTCTCGACGGACGTAGGTTTCTACCGCCACTTGCAACAGGATTTTGAATTCCCGTGTCTGGTTATCTTCTCCTTCGTACAGTTCCGTAAGGGTGTCATCGGCTTCCGGATTAAGTTCTCCAAGCGGTAAGCCCATTGTGTCTGCACGCCATCCGAGTGCATCTAGGCAACAGCGCCAAATGTTTACCCTCATGGGGTAACAGACAATAGTTGCATACAAATAATTAATTACTCAGCATAGAATATAAAAGAGTATTGTATTCATGTATTCACAATAGCTTTCCGTACATAATCATTGTGTCTCATCAAAGGAACAAGTTCATACATATAACATCCGAAGGGGTGTGAGGCAAACCGTCACACCCATGTAACTCCTCCGGACGGATGGAGTCATGGACCAACCGTCTAACTACCCAGATTACCTGACAACACCATCACCGTTGGTTAAGATGAAAGCTCAACGGTTTTTGATGGTTCATTCACTTATTATGTGTCAATTCACCTTTCTATCAGCGGTGATGTTTTGTAACCGCTCCAAGACTTATCGTAGGCAAGCAACTGTTATTAGATTTGATTGTCGTGTATTCATTTTCATTGATGATGACTTTTATGCGGCTCTTCAAAAGATAGGAGATATCATTATTTTGTGAGCAGCTTCAGCATTTTTCTGAGTATTGTGAATATTTCTCTGCATGTGTATATCTAGAGCAGCCTGTATGGGTGTGTATCGTGAGCAGCTTGTGAATGTGAGAGCTGTAAGGGTGCTTTTATTTTTTGGGTGCTGAAAAGTAGCTTGTGTGTTGGGAGAGCAATCCAGTTGCTCATGTATTGTTAGCTATCTGAATGCTTTTATGCATAGTTCATGATGATGTTATATTCAAGTGTAAGATCTTTATTATATGTATGACTTGTACATGATCAACTATTTAGTAGTGAGGCTTTTGATTGAAAGGTTAATGTCTTCAATCAAAAGTGAGAAATCCTTGTATTGTATTTTGAGAACTCGATAAAAGGATCTACTTTTCAGGTGTGGCTGGGTTTTTCCCTCGAGTAAGAGGGTTTCCCAAGATAAATAACTGTGTCATCTGTTCATATGCTCTTTTGATTTTTTGTTTATTGTATTTATAGTATTCTGGTTCGAAAACTTCAACATGGTATCAGAGCCAAGTTTAAGAAAACGATCCAAACCAAAATAGGACATTTAGATTCTAGAAGAATCTTGATGTCTAATGGGTGTTGGATATGTTGTTCTATGATTCGCTACAACTGTTTCAATCTCAGCTATTGAGGATTCTCATGCAATCTTCTGTGTTGGGGTTTGAATTTACATTCTTTGCCCGCACTATAATTATGTGATGGTGAAAGATCTAGTGGTGTATAGTGAGGAAGATTAAACGATGAAGAGAAGTATTTTATGTTTGTATCTTTGAATATTGATCATGAATTTTATATAGTTAATTCATGTAATAACATTGAGAGTAGTGAATCATGTATGCTTCTAGCATTAGTCTGTTTGATTCTATTACTAATCTCTCTAAAATGCTTCCAGGATGGATCGAGGATCACAAGGATTATGAGAGATTGCAGCCTGAGCTGAGGTGGTGGCTCTTGAAGAAGTACCTATTCAGATTATCATGTGATTAGTTTATTCTAAGAGGAGGATATGAGATTTAGAGGGAGCTTATATGGCAGAGGAAGAGTGCCAAGATCTTTTGCAAAGGATCAACAAGCTTGTGTAGCAGTGTGACTACTAAAGCTCATTGTTTGATAAATATTGGAGTCAATTTCTTGGTATTGTGATTATCAAAGCTTGAGTATGTTGTCCTTGTTGAGTGACCTTGTTTGGGCTCGGAGCCCCACCTCATGATGTTTTCCACCTAGAATTCGGGGCTCCAAGTGTAATGTCCCTGTTTGTTTAGGCCTTTGGGATTAGCTTGGTTGTCGATCCTCGCAAGTTAATCGGGTGTTCAGAGGGGGTCAGATTGTGGAGCCAGCGTTGGGATTCCATTCTGGTGGTTCAGACTATCAAGTCTGCTCTTCGTTCGGGTCATTTTGGCCAACTTACTATTTTTAGTAAGTGGGGTTTTGGGTATGGCCAGGATTGGCAAAGTGTCTGCACGGAGCGTCATATATCTCAAAAATTGGGTTTCAAAGAATCTCCAGTTTGAGAGACTTACTATTTTTAGCAGTGGCTATTTCTGGCAAGGCAGTGTCTATTCTTGGCTAGGCAATTGGTCCTAGTGCTTTGTCAGAAGTTCGTTGATTGCAGTCAAATGGTTCAGTGGCTTATATTTTAAATGTGTTATTAAATTAAATTATCTTGATTTAATTTAATAACTAATGACTTTATAATATTATATTATAAAGTGGAGATATTTTATTAAGCCAATTAAGTGAAAATATTATAAAGTGCTTTTTCCAAAAAGCCTATATATTCTACTCGAAAAAACACTTTTGGCATTCATTATGCAATCATTATTTTATTGAGTTTGTGAAGAATTGCCCTGGCTAGGGTTTCGAGGATGGATTCCTCTTTCTCGTGATTTGAGCCATTGTCTGATAATGGTGAATTTCACAATCTGATTACTTGTGGTTATCAATTTCAATGCTGATGTATATTGAATTGATTGAGTTTCAATTTTGGAAGTTGTATGCTGATAATTTGTGTGGAGGGAAAAAGTAATTAATTCAAGGATCTGATATAATCATTCTGGGCGGCTGGTTGAGTATTTCCTGAGTTTGAAAGTCTAAAGCTATAAGAATCTGACCTGTTTGTATACAGAATTAATTGTTACATGTGCTGCGACTTTAGTCAAAATCGAGAGGCATAAAATCTGATTTAGATTGGATAAACTGCTGGCGCTTTGGTCTATACTGGTCACGTGCTTGGTGTTTGAGTTATTCCGCATTGTCTTAGACCTGCATTCAAGACTGGGGCTCACGCGAAGTTACAGTAGTAGAGCCGCTTCATTTCCTGGGCGTGGTTTGTAGTTTGGGGCAGTTTATTACAAGTGGCAGCTGTATAACTGGAGCCGCATTCATCCTCCATTCCCACGTTTCAACCAATAACAGTCACATGCTGGCTATGGCTGTCACGTCTTGATGATACAGGGTGGTGGCTATCTTTGATGGAACCGTGTTAGCATTAAGGTGGAATAACAGAGATACAGGTGCTCCTTGTTTGTTTCAATTATATTATAGTATGTAAATTTCTCCTTTGCAAATTGATAGAAGTTTATGATTTGTCTGGTGGACACAATTCAATTGAATTTGATATTTCAAGCTTGAGAAGTAGGCGTTTTTTATAATTATTGGTTGGAGCAATATTGAGTTATAAATTGTAATTATTTCAAAGTCAATATTGACTATTTAGAAAGAGCCAAGTTTGGTTCTTTACAGTGGTATCAGAGCTCTTTTCCTGCCATCCTGTGGGGTCTGGACTCATTTTTATTCATAAGTTTTTAAAGTGATCAGCACTTCTTTTTTCTCTAGCTATGGATAAATACAGGAGATCCAGTTCCGGAAGTCATCATAGCAGTAAGGGAAATAGAGCGAATTTAAATGCTTTAACGGAAAGCATTGAGAGACTTAAATTGCATCAGCAGAGATTGGCAGAGGGGTTGTCGGATCCAGCTACAGTAGACAGGGCAGCGAGATATATGGTCTCCGCCTTTAGAAGGCCGACACCTAGTTTGCAGGGGAGAAGATTGGAGTTTTCTCCGATAGTAATCAATGATGCTGATATCCCTACATCTAGTTCAGCACCTGCTATGCCCATCCACAGTGCTGATGATGGATTAATTGCGCAAGAGCCAGTGGATATTCCAGTGTCATTGGTTGACAGCAGAGTTGAGCATCACCAGGTTGAGGCTCCCAGAGCAGTCTCTACAGATTGTACAGTCAGCTGATGTTGCAGTTATTACTGAGTGTTCAGATTCTTCCGTGGAGGGAGTTATTATTGGAGATGTATATGTCAGCTGTAGTAGTGTTGCTCCAGTTCAGGATGCAGTTGCTTCCTTAGTTGAGACTGAGGCTTGTACGGAGTTTTCCGGTGGTGAGGTTGGAGATTTGGGCATTACAGCGGGGTCAGTGGATGGTAGTACGAGCTCCAGCATTATTGGTGCACAGCCTGACATAGAGTCATGTGTGCAGAGTCACATGTCAACAGTTGAGGTTTCAGCAGGAGATGTAGGAGCTAACACATTTGATGATACTTTCGAGGATGCTGTGAGTTGCATGGGAGATGACACCCCCAGTGAGTTGTTGGGTGATGACTGCGAGGAGCATATGAGCTCTGATAGTTCAAAGATATTTGATAGCAGTCGCAGTATGGGATCAGCACAGGAGACAGTAATTTATTCCTGTGTCGAGGATGTGAGCATGGAGCTTTCTAGTGATGACACTCAGGATGGGAGTGTTGCAGATGATTTGTCAGACGTAATTCCATGCTACAGTATAGTCTATCCACATGTCAACATTGAGTTGTGTTTGTAGCCAGAGTTAGTAGAGGAGATGCAGTTAGAAGATGTGTACACTAGCATTGCAAATATCTCCGATAGTGAGAGCGAGGATGATGCGTGTTGTAGTATTTCTGGCTTTCTATATCTGACTTTGGGCGTAGATTCAGCGTTGTCATTTGGTGGAGGGGGGTTCCATGATTCAGTGTTATCGGAACCCACAGATGAGGACAGGGAAGCTTTCGAGTGGCAGGAGTTTGTTACAGCCAGGGCTTCCATGTCTAGAGAGAGGGTTACTCCATCAGTGACTCATGAGGATGTGTCTCAAGATCTGGATTGTCAGATGGTTGCAGGGGATGAGGTAGCTGGAGATGGTGTTGAGTCAAATTCAGCAGCAGCTTCCTCAGGATTAGATGAGGACGTGTCCGATGCCTGTACTCAGAGTGTAGGGGTGTACTCAGATGTAGGTACACAGAGAGAGAGTGATCTTGAGGGGAGTTGGTTGGCTACACCTTCCTCTCATAGTGTGGACAGTGCATTTGAGGTTGTACATAGGAGGCCTATTGTGCAGAGTCATCATGTGACTAGCCAGTTGCGAGTTGATGAGAGGGATATTTCTTCTACTCTCGAACATTTTGATGCCGCTCGTCAGTTGCTGGCTGTTTATGGTTGGAGTACTCCTATGACAGATGAGTCTAGCAGTGGTTACCTTTCATTGACAGAGATTCACTCTTTGCGTGAGGCTGTCAAGATTTTGAGACAGAACTATTTACAGATGGTAGCCGACAGAGATCACTTGGTTGAGTGGTGGAGTATAGCATATGAGGCGTTGATGGACAGAGAGGAGGAGGTGAGTGAGCTTACCCAAGAACTCACAGCGACTACTGAGATTTTAGACACTCAGCAGGCTCTTCAGGAGTCGCAGATCCGATTAGAGGAGGTGACCATAGAGTTGGAGCATTTACGGTCTACACCAGCCCCAGACCCTGTTCGATTACACATTGAGGTGGTTGGTGGTGGGTTTGCTCCTACAGTTGGTGTTGAGGAACATAATGTTGTGGCAAACACATCTGTTCCGGATATGGGAGCACTTAGTACGGATGAGGTAGGAGTACCAGATGAGACAGGCTCTCAAGTTGATTTGCTTCCTTTAGCTGGGAGTGAATCTACTTTGTCATCTCACATAGCTGATAGCACGGGACAGTTGGCTGTGCCACATTTGCGGGGGGATCAGTTGTGGATTGCGGGGGAGCGAGTTGATGCTTCCATGTATAATTTCTACTGCACTGAGTCATTTATGGAGTATCTACTTGAGAGTGCAGATGTGCGAGAGGATTCCTATAGAGTGTCCGAGGGTACTCTCATCCGTGGCTCCTCTACTATTCGGAGGTTGGTCGGGAAGATTGTGGAGACTCTCTCTACTATGCTTCCCCATAGGGATTTTGAGGTTGGGTTCATTGAGAGGGTTGCTCAAGACCCTACCCAGCCTGCAGTTATACAGAGTCAGAGATTGGAGCCATCTCTTGATTCCCGGTTTGGCCATGATGAGCAGTTGACAGAGATTGAGGTTTCTTACCAACATTTCATGATGGGATATGCTCATCATTTTTCTTTTGACCCTCAGGTGGAAGATTTGTTTTCACGCAGGGGTAAACCGGCTCCAGTATTCTACCATCCATTATGGGATGGATTAGCACCATCGTTTGCAGATGGATTTAGCAGTTGCAAGTTAGATTACTTGCAGTGTTCACACATTCAGGATTGTTTATCAGAGGGCAGAGTTGGTAACAGTGATTCAGGCACATTTGGTCACTGTTGTTTTCTCAGTGTAGTTGGGTGTGAGTGCCGGATTAACAGGGACTCAAGTTTCGACAGAGTTGTTGTTTCAAATGGGTTGAGTTCCGTTGGGTTGTTTCCAGCATCAACATCTACAGTTGGTTTACAGATGTGGTTTTCAGTGCTATCTGTTCTGTTGATGTTGGTTCTTTCTTCACTAGAGTTTAGTGAGGATCGGGACATTACTTATGACCATCCTTGGGATCCGGGTGGTTTATGATGTTGCTTGTTTTTCCTAATTGCTTGAGGACAAGCAATCTTGGGAAAGGAAGACTGTAATGTCCCCATTTTTTAGGCCTTTGGGATTAGCTTGGTTGTCGATCCTCGCAAGTTAATCGGGTGTTCAGAGGGGGTCAGATTGTGGAGCCAGCGTTGGGATTCCATTCTGGAGGTTCAGATTATCAGGTCTGCTCTTCGTTCGGGTCATTTTGGCCAACTTACTATTTTTAGTAAGTGGGGTTTCGGGTATGGCCAGGATTGGCAGGGTGTCTGCACGGAGCATCAGACATCTCAAAAATTGGGTTTCAGAGAATCTCCAATTTGAGAGACTTACTATTTTTAATAAGTCTATTTTTAGCAGTGGCTATTTCTGGTAGGGAAATGTCTATTCTTGGCTCGGCAGTTGGTCCTAGTGCTTTGTCAGAAGTTCGTTAATTGCAGTCAAATGGTTCAGTGGCTTATATTTTAAATGTGTTATTAAATTAAATTATCTTGATTTAATTTAATAACTAATGACTTTATAATATTGTATTATAAAGTGGAGATATTTTATTAAGCCAATTAAGTGAAAATATTATAAAGTGCTTTTTCCAAAAAGCTTATATATTCTACTCGAAAAAGCACTTTTGGCATTCATCATGCAATCATTATTTTATTGAGTTTGTGAAGAATTGCCCTGGCTAGGGTTTCGAGGACAGATTCCTCTTTCTCGTGATTTGAGCCATTGTCTGATAATGGTGAATTTCACAATTTGATTACTTGTGGTTATCAATTTCAATGCTGATGTATATTGAATTGATTGAGTTTCAATTCTGGAAGTTGTATGCTGATAATTTGTGTGGAAGGAAAAAGTAATTAATTCAAGGATCTGATATAATCATTCTGGGCGGCTGGTTGAGTATTTCCTGAGTTTGAAAGTCTGAAGCTATAAGAATCTGACCTGTTTGTATACAAAATTAATTGTTACATGTGCTGCAACTTTAGTCAAAATCGAGAGGCATAATATCTGATTCAGATTGGATAAACTGCTGGCGTTTTGGTCTATACTGGTCACGTGCTTGGTGTTTGAGTTATTCCGCATTGTCTTAGACCTGCGTTCAAGACTGGGACTCACGTGAAGTTACAGCAGTAGAGCCGCTTCATTTCCTGGGCGCGGTTTGTAGTTTGGGGCAGTTTATTACAAGTGGCAGCTGTATAACTGGAGCCGCATTCATCCTCCATTCCCACGTTTCAACCAATAACAGTCACGTGCTGGCTATGGCTGTCACATCTTGATGATACAGGGTGGTGGCTATCTTTGATGGAACCGTGTTGGCATTAAGGTGGAATAACACAGATACAGGTGCTCCTTGTTTGTTTTGATTATATTATAGTATGTAAATTTCTCCTCTGCAAATTGATAGAAGTTTATGATTTGTCTGGTGGACACAATTAAATTGAATTTGATATTTCAAGCTTGAGAAGTAGGAGTTTTTTATAATTATTGGTTGGAGCAATATTGAGTTATAAATTGTAGTTATTTCAAAGTCAATATTGAATATTTAGAAAGAGCCAAGTTTGGTTCTTTACACCAAGCCCTACGAAAGCTTGAATGCCCCCCAACATTTGAGTGAAATGAGAAAGGTTGGAGCCCGAATTTGATTTGTTCTTGGATGAAATTCAAGCAATATTTGACTTAGCCTTGGTGAAAATTACGAGGGAGCGAGTATAAACTTAAATTCCAAGCATGAAATGTAGCAAAATCTCAAACAAGGCTAGAAATTAAATTTGACGTCGAATGAAATCAGGATAAGGTAAAAGGAAATCAATCCTTTCAACACTTGGGGAATTTTTGAGATCAACTTCAGCAGTAGAGCCCAAGAGAGCTCTCATTTCTGCCCAAAAGTTGGGGTGAAGCCCAAAGATATGTGCATTTCCACTCAAGCTTTGACTTGAAGCCCAAGAAAGCCAATATTTCCGATCAAAGTTTGGGGCTCAAGCCCAAGCCGAGCCAATTTTCCACTAACACCTTGGGGCTTCAAGCCCAAGGAAATCAAGTTTTCCGCCCAGATTTTTGGGCTTGATTTCAAGACCTTGCACAGGGATCTGATTGCCATTAAGTTCAAATTAATTGAAACCTTTTCAAGTCAGCCCATTAGAAGCTTAACGAATTGCAGAAAAATCAAAGCCAAGTTGGTCATATGGAGAATAGCAAGACAGAAGCAAAATGAAATATAAGTCTGATCACACCATAATTTGAGAGAAATCCGAGTTTCATGAGGTTGTCATGTTAGCTAACATGTTAATCAAGTCACTATAAATTAGGTCAGCCACCCATTAGTCATGACCTTTGGAGTACAAAGCCTTTAAAGAAAGGTGAAAGATCTTCATTTCACCTTTCTTTAAAGGCTTTGCACCCCAACAAGGTCGTAAATTTGACCTTGTTTGGGCTCGGAGCCCCAAGGGGGTTGGAAATCTGACCTTGCTTGGGCTTCTCCCAAATTCGGTCTACAAAAAAGTGTATTGGACAATTTAGCATCGAACCCTATGACTTTTCTTTGTGTTTTCATTTCAAATTGCAGATTGGTTTCACCATTTTTCATGTTTACTCGAATTTATTTGTTCTCACAAGTGTAGCAATCGTGATTAAGATACCCAAGCATTTTGCAAACTTTCTAACAGCAACTAAATCACCCTTTGTTTTACGTCTTCCACTCAAGCAAGTGCCTTGTTTTGGTAATTCAACTTTCACCATGCTTTGGTTTCAAAGGTTAATAGCCCCACAAATTGGGTGGAAAATGGCATCCTCTTGGGCTTGGAGCCCTAAAAGAGGGCAGAAATCAGGCCCCTCTTGGGCTCCAAGATTGAGTTCATCTCCAACTTTTGTTAAATGTTAGACAATTTTCTTATCTCGCCCAGATGTTTCATTGTTTTCAAGTTTCTTCTTCATCATTGACGCCAAAAGCTTTGCATAGGGTCTGCTTGAAGGTTGCACACGACATGGTAACCAAATCAAGTTCGAAGGCAACTTCTAATTCCACCTAACCCATTGTGAATTTTATTGCCCTCTAGATCAAATTTCACACTTGCCACAAGTTTAAGAGATTTGGAGCCCCACAGATTGGGTGGAAACTTGGGTATGCTTGGGCTCCAAGCCCCAAGAAATGGGCGGAAGTCCTATCCCTCTTGGGCTCCTTCAACAAGGTTGGTGAGAAAATTTGGCTAAGTATTGGAAACTTAACTTGTTCAAATCTGAATTAATCCTTGTTTTCCTTGATTTTCCTCAACATCCCATCCAATTTCTCATGCTTGCCCAAATTTTCCTTCTTAATTTGGGATCCAAAATTTGCCTAAGCGTGGACCATGACTTGACATTTGAAACTTCCTATCCACCACAAGATCTTAATTTGCAACTAAAACTGAATCAAATTTCAACCTCGCCCAAATTTCTACCTTCAACACCTTGAAATGTTGCTATAATGGGGGTAAAATATTCATAATCTGTATACCTGCAACAATCAATGTTAGATCCAACCACAAGGCCTAGATTGCTGCACAAAATACTCCTATTCAAGAAATAATGACATAAATTAATGCATTCAATAAGTCAATCAAATCAATAAATAATGCATCAAACCCATAAAAGCCTTCCTTGTCTTTTCTCCTTCTCTTTGCAATTGTGAGCTCTCAGGTTTCCTCCAATTATGACAACATGACAATTCGAAAATCGTGGTTAGAAAACAATGAAGAATCATCATTTTATATATTTCAGGATTTCAACAGACTGTTGAGATTAAAAGGCCATGACTGATTGTTTTGGACAGATGAGATTCAATAAAGCTGATTTAAAACAAGATAAAACTGATTGCTTTATATTTAAGATATGGATAGAATTGAAGATTTAATTAGCATTAAGTGATAAAAAAATAATTTAATTGTAGATGAGAGAATAATAAATAAAATAAAGATTTTATTTATTTTAGAGGAAATTGTTTTCTTCAAAAAAGCGAATTAAATAAATTAAAATGAAAAATTATTTAATTGGAAAAGATTTGAGACAAATAAATCAAAGATTTTATTTGTTTTTGGAAGAGATTTTGTTTTATTAGAGAAAAATAAATAATTAAATAATTTATTTAATTAAAGAAGATCAAGATAAATAAATAATAAAAAAATTTCATTTATTTTTAGGAGATTTTGTTTTCTTTTAGAAAAACACATAATTAAATAAATTAAAGAATTATTTATTTAAAGAAGATTGGGATAAATAAATAAAATAAAGATTCTATTTATTTTTAAGAGACTTTGTTTTCTTTGAGGAAAAATAATAATTAAATAAATAAAAGAAGATTGAGATAAATAAATAAAATTAATATTTTATTTATTTTTAGGAGATTTTGTTTTCTTTGAGAAAAACAAATAATTGAATAAATTAAAAATTTATTTAATCATAGAAGACTTAGTTAACTAATTAAATAATTAAAATAATTATCTAATTATGAACAAAAATGGAAGAAAGCATTTAACTAAATAATAAAGATTATTTAATTAAAGTGGAGGAAAATGGTTAATTAAATAATTAAATTATTTAATTAATATTAGAAGAAAATTATGAGAAGGGAAGGAAATGTTAATTTTTAAATTTGAATGAGAAGAATGACACCGAGTTAATCAAATAATTAAAATTATTTAATTAATTAAGATGAAAGTGAAATTATCGCTTGCAAACATGGGACAATTTTAGGTGTTTACATTTTGCCCCTCTTTGATACAATGCAATTTTGAGCGTTGTTTCAAAGTATTATCATAAAAGTTTTGCCCTAGTATGTAATAGTAGGAACAAGGTGACGATCGGATAATATGGTGCCCGCTCGAGAGATTGTTTGTGCAGTAAAGTCATGAATGATCTCTCGAAAGAAGAAGATGAATATTAGATGAAAGATGAAAGAGAAGAATAGTTAGTAAGAAGTGAAGAATGTAGTAGGTGATGATGACTATTTGATTGACATATGACACAGAGATGGTTGATGGATAAGATGAAGCAATAGATAGGAAATGGGTGATGAGAATCGCGTTTGGTTTCAGGAAGGACCCATTTTGTATAAGACTAGTGACAATGGCTGGTTTCAAGGAAGACGTACCCTGTATAAGACAAGTGATGATTGATTGATTGATTGACTGATAGAATGAATGAGTGATTTGGCCAATTTGATGATTGATAGAGAGGAAATGTTAGTGACATGACTAGCTTAAGAAATGACTAGGTAGGCTGGATGAAAGGACAAACTGTCCATTGAAATCTTGAATATATAGATACCACTTTTCTTTTTGAATCTTCTCATTGGGATGCAAATATTTTCATCATAGAGCCACTTTTATTTAGCAAAACGGGCATGGTCTACCAAGATATGAAAAATCGAGGTAGGATCGTCCCTTTGCATTTTGACAAGCATTGAAAACAGACAAGGAATGCTCATCAATACATCTGAGAGTGCAAGTGTTAAAAGTTGAGGTATGTGTGTTGTCCATGAGCATTGCTATCTTTGGCAATATTTTTTTCTTGAGATACTTTGTCCATATGTGAATGTACTTCTCACAGACACCCAAAATACTCATCTCAAACTTCATAAAAGAAAATCCCAGAAATAGAAAACAAAGAAAAGAGAATCATGATCCATCTCAGCATCTCTAATCACTAGGGATATCCCATAGATGCATAAGAACACGATTCAAGATAAATAAGATAAAGATAAGAGTCAGTAAGACGAGTCAACAGTCATACTAATTTGATGTCTGGTGTTATATGTTTTCTTTGATAATGACATTGATGACAATCTCTGGTTCCAAGAATGAGGTACCTTGTTTAAGACTGACCCGCCTATTTCCAAGTGTATCCATCCTTTGTATAAGACATGAGACCATATGACAAAAGATTGATAGGATGTGACCAATACATAAGGCAATGTGGTTAGTTTGATTGAGGACCAATTGTTAAATTTGTAGATTGATGTGTGATTTGTGAAACTCGAACTTTCTACGTTTGGCATTTTCCCCTAATGCCTGTCGTGACAAAAGGATGGTTTTTTTATGACAATAAGTACAAAGATTGTTTTTTAGATTTGTGATGTTTTCTAATTTTTAAGGAGTTTTTCAGAACATTTTTAGGATTTTTTCAAGACATTTTGCAAGAATTTATGATTTTTTTAGGACATTTTATGATTTTTATGAGTTTTTTAGGACTCTTAGATAATCATGACATAAGTGCCCCCAATTTGGACATGGGACAATTTATTATAGAATGGGAGTGATGGACTGAATTGTGGATAGGTGTGATGGACTGACTTGTGGAGACATGGGTTGACTTAAAAGTGTTGGCTAAAAGTTTTGTAAGTTGTTGTGACCACAACTTGCAAAACTGTGACTTTAGGCAACGTCTCATGAATAGCAATAGGGGAGGTTCCCTTCTTACCGTAGGTGGCTTCAATACAAATTTAATTGAAATTACAAAAAAGGGCGGTTCTCTTTAATCAATTCCTCTTTTTTGAGGAATGATTTGCAAACAACTTATGAACAGCTTTAAAACTTAACAAAATGTGCCTATTGCTATGATAATATCGATAGCTCAAGAGTTGACATAAGAACAACACCAAAGACACCAATCTACTTTATAATGGTGGAACAGTTACTGAAACCCAAAGTTTCCTGCACTTATCCCAAATGAAGATTCAATAATATGAACAAACTGTAAGGTGCAAAGTCTCTTATTGAATATTCACTAATTTTAATAAAAGTACTTATAATTGAAGCACAAAATCTTTCATCTATAAGTATTTACAGCCACTATCAATTATAACAATTCTCATTTCTACAACACAAAGTCTTCAAAAAGTTCAAATGGAACGCTCAAGAGATTTATGAAAGATAAACTATTAGCTGAATCAAAGATAGATTAATCAATGTAACATAAGAATACACCAATCAACCTCAAGCTCCACAACACAAAGTTTGAGAAAACTTGTCCTTTTATTCACTTCAGAAATTTTGCATCATGAAACACAAAGTTTTCAATTTACAAGAAATTTCAGCATAGCCTCTTTGCATAAAACAAAAGAAGATGATTCACAATGAAACAACTCCTTTATATAGGCAAGGAGTGAGACAAAAACGTGGAGAAAGAAGGGTAAACCCTTAACAATCTTTGACTTATTCAAAACCTACTTTGACTTATTCAAGATTACAAGACCCAATGCGCTTGCAACCTAATTACATGCAGTTACTGTACAAGTAAAAGTTCCCCTGTAATTACAACTTGCTCTCAACGTAGATGTAATATGTCAATAAAACTCACCTATCTAGAAAGCATAGAAAAAAGATTAAGTGTGTGACACTTATGAGTCATCTTTAGAGGTTATTTACAAAGGCCTCGAACTTGCAAATGGACTCATGCATAGCTGTGGGGTTCGGTGCACCTGTGTGTCATGCAATGACAATCATCTTGAGGACTGTACTTGCACTCCTAGAACTACCTTGCTGCTCTCTTCAATGTTAATCTGAAGATGATCCAATGAAACTTTGTAGCTCGCGAGTTTATTCATGGAACTGAGATTAAAGTCATCCACCTCAAGCTCCAGGCGAATCGCTTTCATGAGCTCTGACATAACAACCTCTTCTAAAAACAGCTCACCACTCTCAACTACTACCTTGCATGCTAGCTCCTCAAAACCATTGTTGATCATGCGCTCTTGCTCACTACATGTGCTCACAGCCATCTGCACATCTATCACCAGTCCTTTCAAAAACAGTGACTCGTTGTTTACCAACAAAGTTCTTATTTTCCAAAAATGATTTTTGAAACAATGAAGATAAGAGTTGGAAACAATCAATGAACACATGGGGATAGTTGATGTTCTTTTTGATCTTAAGACAATACAAGCTTTGAATCTCTTTCTACTTATGTCCTTGTTTTGACAATAAAAGCATTGTTATCCTTGTCTAACAATAGACACATTTTTATCTAAAATCTTGAGTAAATCACTACCTATAATAGACACATTCAAGATCCTATCATCTTGACCATCTTTTTGCTTTGTATCATGATCTCTACACTATTACATGCATCTCTACATGAGACATGAGTCTATTTGGTGAATCACACCAATGCTGATTTTTACAAGGTACAGATTTGCATACAAGTCTCAATTGTGGAGGGAAAGTTCTAATACAGTTCATGGAAGCAAATTGAAATTGTTATTTCCTCCAAACAAGGCATATTTTGAACTCTGCAAATGAAGGAAAAGGTTTATACAATTTGAAGACCTTAGTCTCATATCCCGCATGTCTTTTGAAACCAATGATTATGGAAATCACAAAATTCATGAAAGGAAGAATAGGAAGCTTCACACTTATAAACCCGTTTTCAACAAAAATGGCAAATATAGAAACCCTAGCAAAGAAATAAAGCAATAAAACAAGCAAAGGTGACCACAAATATCCATAGAAGTATCACGTTTTTTGAGCAAAATAATCATAAAAACATAAAAGTGACCAAAATCTAGAGGAGCCAATAGCAAATTTATACTCTAAACCCCAAAACGCGACTCACTGGTGATCTAAAAGAGTTCTAAATCAAATTAAAATGGAAAACTCCATCTATTAAATGTGTATTACCAATTTTGGATGCGTTTAGACACATGGTAATTTTTGGAAGGCAAAATTGCAATCAAAACTCCAATTTAAGATAGAATCTTGCCTCGATGCAAGTTTGACACTTTCAATCATTCATTTTTGGGATTTGGAACCCTAGACGTAGGCCTGAATGTTAGCAATTTGCAATTAAAATCCCAAACGCAACTCGCCAGTTCTATATCGGGTTTTAAACTAGTTATCACAAGCGTTGGAAGATCGGTTCATATGCACACACATGACATTTTAAAACGAACACAAAATGTATGATCAGGCTTCATCATTGACGTTATACGCATTTGACGTTTAAAAACATTCAAAATCGATCTTATTAATTTGTATTGCATGTTTGACACACCAAATACAACTACTATGAAGGAGGTAATCGCACTTTATAAAATGTGTTGCAAGTTAGAAGGTTTTTAAAGCAAAACAAGATAGTCGGGCTTCAAAAGCCCAACTTCATCTAAACTTTACTTTACAAACACTTGTAATAACTTGTCAAAAAAGCAACAACTTAGAGCAAAGACGGAGTTTAAGAAACGTATTACAAGCATTTTAAATGCTTTTAAATTATAACATATGTGGTCGGGCTTTAAAAAGCCCGACCATAATAAAATGTTTTATTTTAAAACACTTTCATCTTCCAAAATCGTAAGCCAAGTCAAGTTTTTGAGATCACATTACAAGTCAAAACTTATGTTTAAAAACCTAAAAGCAGGCGATATGGAGGACACGTTTTTGAAGACGTTTTGCAAGTAATAAAAAGTTTTATTTTAGACACTTAACGTGTCGTTGGGCTTTAAAAGCCCACTACAAGTTATAATTTTTTTTTTAAAAACTCCTCTTCGTGTTGCAAAACAGCAAGTATATGAAGGATGTCGGGCATTTTTTACCACGATGCATCATCAACATTTTATAAAAGAAACACTTGAAATACTTGAAAAAAAACGACGCCTTAGAGAGTTTGGGCTATGAATTCATGAAAAATTTCAGTCTTGCCTCCATTTTGTGAATACAGAATGAAGGACAACAAAAAGATCAATGCATTTCAAACCACAGATGGTATGAAAGGATTTGTTATGGCATGAATGAGATGGATGGAACGTATGACAAAGGACATGCAAGGTGAAAGCGATAGAGTAATAGTAGACAACAGAGAAAAAACTCTACACATGGTGCCTATTGCTAGGTTTTCACCATGGTACTTGCCCAAGGCACCACCAAAGTGGTTTTCACCATAGTATGACTTATTTCTCTTGTATTTCTATTTTTTCAATGTCACCAAAGGTGCCTATTTGCCAAGTTTTCACCTAAGTAACCTTTGTTTTTGAATTTTGTATTTTTTGTATTTTTTACAATTTCAAAAAAAAAAACTTTTTTCAAGACATTTAGAAAAGGACTCTGAGAGTTATGCATAGAACTCACGTAGATGCAAGTTATTGACATGATGGGGCAGTGGATCTCCCTTAGGTGTAGACAATTGATAAGCACTAGAACCAAATGCTGACGTGATAATGTATGGCCCAAGCCAATTTGGTTAAAATTTTCTTGGTTTCACCTTGTAACCAAGTTTCTCTGATTTTCCATTAGGACTAGGTCTCTAATCTCAAAGATTTTGGCACAGACCTTGTTGTAGCTTCTATGGAGACGATTCCGATAGGTTTGTAAATGAATAAGAGCATTTTGACATTTCTCATCAAGGAGTTCAAGCTCTTGTAAGCCTAGATACTTGGTAATCTTCATCTGTGATGATATTCTGCAATGAGACCCGCAAAGAAGGTAACTCAACCTCGATTGGAAAAAAATCTTCTCATCTATAGACAAAGGAATATGTTGTGGTAGCTATGGGAGTGCAGATGCTAGTACGGTAGGCCCAGAGGGTGGGATTGAGTTGGATGTGCTAGTCACGACTAGCATCATCAACAATCTTTTTGAAGATTTTTACTATGGTATTATTAGACACCTAACAAATCTGAATAGACCATGATCCTTAAGACCCACGACAATAGTAGACTAAGTCTCCCGATCAATGATACTGCACTGATGTGAGTTGAAGGTCACATCTAGCCGAGGAGAATGTCTCAAAATTTGACTGACTGAGAGAACATTGAGTTCCATTCGTAGAACATAGTACACATCGAGGAAAATCAGTTTTCTTCCTCCAGACTGACTCTGTATATTGCCCTTTCCAACAACGGTGTACTCTTCCCCTCCAAAAATAACTAAATCTTAGAACGGCGAAAAATTTCTGAACCAATCCTCGCGATGAGTGAAGTGGCATAAGGCACCTGAATCAATATACTAGGTAGAAGATTTCACATGGTCTACAGGTCTTTTAGTCATGAAGGCGTAAAGGAAGACTCGCTCTACTTAGAGTGCTCTGCTACATTTGCTTTAGGTTGTGAACCACATTGCTTGGCCTAAGTAGCCAAGTATTTACGACACTCAAGTTTCATATGACCAAACTTATGGCAGTAGTTGCACTAAATGTTATTCTTCTTGGAGCCTTCTGATGCCAAGGTGGAAAATGTCTGCTGAGAAGATAGAGAAGATGGAGAGTTGGCCGTCAAGGTCCATTCTCTAAAAGATGAATTGGTACTACTGTCGAATTGTTGTTTCCAACAATCTTGTTGTAAGAGCATCGTATAGAGATCGGAAAAACTCGATTCAACATTAGTTGAAGCAACGTTGAGAGTCTCAACAAAGTGCTTATAGGAAGATGATAGAATTTTCAGGGTGATTACCACCATGTCTTCATTCATTTTGCGTCCAATTGCTTCTAACTGATCTCAAATGTCCTTGATTTTATTGACATGATCTTGCAGGGACACCTGGTCATCCATCATGATCATGAAGAACATGTTCTTTAAGAACGTACGACTCTTATCAAAGGTTTCATGCAAACCTTTGAGATGCTGTGATGTTGCCTATCTCAGGGATCAAATTTAATTAATACACAATGGAAATAAATAAAAATATATTACATAATATATAATTAATTATTTATATAATAATGAATGAATAAAATATAATATATTAAGAAAATTAATTAAAAATATAATGAAGAATATAATATATCAATAAATATATACAACATTATATATATTGTGAATATAATATATAAATATAATTATTATTGAAATATAACATTAACAATAATAGATAATATATTATTATTATTATTAATTTACAAATATATTAACGAAAATATAAGTTAATAAATATAAATATAAAATTATATATAATCATAAAATAGAGTATATTTATATTAATTAAATATTAACATAATGATATGAAATACCGATAGATTATATTCCAAATAAAAATAAGAATTAAAAAGTATGAATTTCCAATTTTAATACAGACATCTCCCGTCAACAATCACGGGGACAACCATGGACGTTGTCTCCCCTCATCGTCATACCTAGATGTTGTCGATCAACCATAGCATGTCAGCGATTGTGGATATAAATGGAAGAGCTCAGTTGTCAACAAGCACCGATTACTAAGCTGACTAATTATAGGCCATGGACT
The DNA here is from genome assembly GCA_027943335.1 of Chamaecyparis obtusa. Classification (NCBI taxonomy): domain Eukaryota; kingdom Viridiplantae; phylum Streptophyta; class Pinopsida; order Cupressales; family Cupressaceae; genus Chamaecyparis; species Chamaecyparis obtusa. The sequence goes on along the minus strand of BSBK01001623.1, from coordinate 178,826 downwards.
CATACCGCGATGAGTATGAACTGGTGTGTTAGTAATAATAAGATTAAGAAGGGACTAATTAAGAGGATAAGCACGACATGAAGGCTCATATCTCTACTTCATTCAAGAGTCGCAACCTTTCAATTAGTAAGATATAAAAAGGAAGATCTGAGATTAAAATTGGAAAGAAGGGACAGAGGAGAGAGAAGAGGACTCAATAGAAAGGAAGAAGACAACGAGTAAGGGAGTTACGAAGACCAAGGATAATCTGGAACATTTACATTCAAATGATTACAGACCATAGCAACTAGACGGAGAAGAGTCATTGGGATATAGCCAGTTGGGCGTATGTGCTTTAAGTACATTATCTCTTAGCGGATTAGCAATATATATCGTCAGCTCTATTAAGACTGATATTAAACTGGCTCCTTCAAAGTGGACTGTCTCTTGTCAGAACCAGTGACATATTAGATAAAAAGATCAGGCACGTGCATCAAATTCTGAAGATCATAGATAATTGCTACTTAATCAGATATAATAATCAGGCAGCCATTTGTTTAGTAAATTCAAATAAAACTTCAGCAATATAGAAGAACAGCAAATCATAAGAAGCACTTGATTTTCACTCATCGAAGATTATCATTGTTCTCTTCACATCAGATCAGGAGTAAGACTATATTAGCAATCTAAATTAGTATATCAAAACCCATTTCCTTTTTATATAAGGGTTAGAGGTAGACAAGCATCTAAAATACCAGATTCACTTCCAGCGGACAATAGCCAATAAGGAGGAAGTCATCAAATATAAAAGCATTAAACAGAAATAGTTCAAGAATGAAGTGTCCCAGGAATAAGCAGCCTTCCTCAAGGACAATAAATTATAACTAGCTGATCGGAGGAATCCCCATTGGCAAACAAGAGCTTGCAACGGCGAGCAAATAAGGACAAGAAGCAAGGACTTTCTAATTTGAATGTTTTAATTCCTAGTATGGAATTAAGGCAGAGATTAGACATCTCTAGAGATTTATTAACTAGGAAATTGTGAAACTTAACCAGAGAAGCAGGGACACTACAGTGGTATTAGAGCATAATCCTGCCATCCTATGATTCGGGCTTATGCAAACTTGCAAAGGAAGAGCAGACAAAAAGGATCGAAGAAAACAAATAAAAACAGAGAAAACGATAAAAGGATATAAGGAAGAAAAGGAAGAACACAGAAGAGATGACACACGTCTCAGACCTAGAGGGACATTACAGGAGCATAGATCATCGTAGGGTAATGACAAACGACAGTATCTGATAAAAAGAACATTACTGTGGTCAGCAAATAATTAGCAAGAGGCATCCTTGGACATGCTACATATATAATACAATCAATATTTACACAAGCTAACCAAGAGTGCGGGAAATTCTTCCAGTCAGCAGCGTAAGACCTTCAATTAAACTCTTTCAGAATATTACATATCCAGGCAGCAAGAAATATACAATCAAAACAAGTTGGTATCATAATATACCATCATTTGAAGATAGAACAGAATAACATGGGATTTTCTTTTGAGATCAATAGAAAGAAGATATAATCTGCTCCAGTTAACCATTAATAGAAGGACAAAGAATTTCATGGCAATTAAATTCCATGAAGGAATTAAGGCAGAGAGCTAAATCTCTCTGAAGGACCTCACAAGGCATTCTAAAATTGAGTGTCCTGAAAGAAGGCAGGGAATCAGGTATTCTCTGAAGAAACCCAGTATATACTATTAGGAAAAAACATATGCATATGTAAGGATGGATACACCCAGAGCGGGTATCCATAAGGCCTAGGGTGAGAAAGAGCTCTCTCCTAGGAAGGATGGATATATCAAGGTTGATTATCCATAAGGTCTTCAAGAGAGAATTCTAGTGAGGAAATGGTACTTAGCTGGAGAGCTATTCTAAATTGCGCAAGGCATTTAGAACCCCAGGAAGCACTCCCACAGGTGCTACGTATCTGATCACAATCTCTCCTTAAGAATTGGGAAGAGATAAAGTCTCTCCTAAGAATCATCGGGATGGATATACCAAATGAAGGATATCCATAAGGCCTTAGGAGGATGTAGTCGTAATGAGATGGTTTCATAGCTTGAGGACCCTTCTAGAATAGCCATATGGCAGCTAGAGCCCCAGAAGGTTCTCCTAGAGAGCTTGTAACCTGATTATGAACTCTCCCTAAGGATTAGGATTATTCATCAGGACTCAGCACAAAACAAGGCAATACTTAACAGAAAGAGAAGGAAAATGCTACAGAGAATCAAGATAAGTACCAAAATTGAATTGTTTTAGTATTTCAAATTGAATATTATCTTTAGATATTATAAGTGTTAATTTGTAAAAATATCACAGTTCTAACCTCAAGTAGTAATTGTCATTTCAGGATCATTGGATTGGATATCGACATAGCAAGTCACTACTCACGCTGAAGGTTTGAATTGCTTGAGGACAAGCAATTTTGGGAAGGGTGGACTGTGATGTTCCCTATCTCAGGGATCAAATTTAATTAATACACAATGGAAATAAATAAAAATATATTGCATAATATATAATTAATTATTTATATAATAATGAATGAATAAAATATAATATATTATGAAAATTAATTATAAATATAATGAAGAATATAATATATCAATAAATATATACAACATTATATATATTGTGAATATAATATATAAATATAATTATTATTGAAATATAACATTAACAATAATAGATAATATATTATTATTATTAATTTACAAATATATTAAGGAGAATATAAGTTAATAAATATAAATATAAAATTATATATAATCATAAAATAGAGTATATTTATATTAATTAAATATTTACATAATGATATGAAATACAGATAGATTATATTCCAAATAAAAATAAGAATTAAAAAGTATGAATTTCCAATTTTAATACAGACATCTCCCGTCAACAATCACGGGGACAACCATGGACGGTGTCTCCCCTCATCGTCATACCTAGATGTTGTTGATCAACCATAGCATGTCAGCGATTGTGGATATAAATGGAAGAGCTCAGTTGTCAACAAGCACCAATTACTAAGCTGACTAATTATAGGCCATGGACTCATACCGCGATTAGTATGAACTGGTGCATTAGTAATAATAAGATTAAGAAGGGACTAATTAAGAGGATAGGCACGACATGAAGGCTCATATCTCTACTTCATTCAAGAGTCACAACCTTTCGATTAGTAAGATATAAAAAGGAAGATCTGAGATTAAAATTGGAAAGAAGGGACGGAGGAGAGAGAAGAGGACTCAATAGAAAGGAAGAAGACAACGAGTAAGGGAGTTATGAAGACCAAGGATAATCTGGAACATTTACATTCAAACGATTACAGACCATAGCAACTAGACGGAGAAGAGTCATTGGGATATAACCGGTTGGGCGTATGTGCTTTAAGTACATTATCTCTTAGCAGATTAGCATTATATATCGTCAGCTCTATTAGGGCTGATATTAGACTGGCTCCTTCAAAGTGGATTGTCTCTTGTCAGAACCAGCGACATATTAGATAAAAAGATCAGGCACATGCATCAAATTCTGAAGATTATAGATAATTGCTACTTAATCAGATATAATAATCAGGCAGCCATTATTTTAGTAAATTCAAATAAAACTTCAGCAATATATAAGAACAGCAAATCATAAGAAGCACTCGATTTTCACTCATCGAAGATTATCATTGTTCTCTTCAAATCGGATCAGGAATAAGACTATATTAGCAATCTAAATTAGTATATCAAAACCCATTTCCTTTCTATATAAGGGTTAGAGGTAGACAAGCATCTAAGATACCAGATTCACTTCCAGCGGACAATAGCCAATAAGGAGGAAGTTATCAAATATAAAAGCATTAAACAGAAATTGTTCAAGAACGAAGTGTCCCAGGAATAAGCAGCCCTCCTCAAGGACAATAAATTAGAACTAGCTGATCGGAGGAATCACCATTGGCAAACAAGAGCTTGCAACAGCGAGCAAATAAGGACAAGAAGCAAGGACTTTCTAATTTGAATGTTTTAATTCCTAGTACGGAATTAAGGCAGAGATTAGACATCTCTAAAGATTTATTAACCAGGAAATTGTGAAACTTAACCAGAGAAGCAGGGACATTACAGATGCAACCAAATTTTTGCAACTATTTTGCTAGAAGGAACCTGTGGCAATTGATCATCGGTGGCTGAGAGTTTGATGAGCATAACAACTTCGTTATTTTGCTCATCAAATTGTCTTGCTCCTTGCCTGCATCTTTAGGACAATTAGTCTTGCCCAAAACAATTTTGTCAATACATCTGTATTCAAAGATCGTCATCATACGCTGCTTTCAGGTATTGTAGTTTTTGTTGTTGAATTTCTAACTCCCCTCGAGTGGAATATTTGTCAGAGATGCCATCATAAAATAGAGGTCAAAGGTGGTTAACTAGATGATAGCACAAATATCAAGGTAGAAGAAATACTAAACAAAATTGAGATAGAAAACAGACACTCATTGCGAAATTGAACAAGTTTTTTGGGCACGGATCCTAATGCAATAATTTCGAAAGACCAAGAATTTTTTTGGCAAAGTCCCAAAAAACCTTGTGAAAAACTTAGAAAGAATTTGTTATCAAAACTTGATTCCAACTGAAAAAAGAAAGAGTTTTGTCGAAACCCTAGTTGAATGTCTGCAACCACTCCAAAAATGGCAGAAAATGGAGAATCACAGGTCACAGGTGATAAAAAAACCTAAGTTGTGCAAAAAGCCTTCAAAGAAATCTCTGCAAACCACAAAATGCTGTGGAGGCATTACAGATTTTGAGAAGAAAATGTGTTTTTATAAAATGCGATAAGAAAACAGCTCAAAATATGTCATTTTTCTCAAACGCGGACTTGCAAATGGTGAAGTATAAAGAAATCCCATCAAGATTTACAAAGTCGTTGCATGCAACCATGAACAGAGAAAAAAATGTGAGTGAAAGGCTTCCCCTCGATGTATGGAACGAGAAATGTTCACCGCACCAAGGAACGCCATCTAAGTACTGCACGAGTTTGTTTTAGAGAAGAAAAACAATCATAAGTATGGTCGTTGGAGCCAAGTAAATGAAAAAACACGAACCTGTGTTTGCAGAAAGAAATCTGGTTGCGCGAGCAGGCTAAAACAGTGGATTGTTTGAGCTTGTGAATCTCAAACAAGAAACCCCAAACTTAAAAAAAGGGCCTCTCTTTTTTAAATACGACCCACAACTTCACAAAATGGGGCACAATGGGAGCCACGAAAATCTGTAAGAAAACCCTAATCGCTAAGAGAAGATCCCCCAATTTGTAGATTTAACTCAAAAAAAACTTGGATGCCACAAAAGAATTTTGAAAATTTTAAACCAAATAATTTGTGTAAGAATCTTTTGAAAAAAATTAACTGAGCTTTGATACCATATTACACAGGTAATTGGTAAAATATTGGATAAATTAACGAATAAACAAGACCATTTATAGTTTACAAAGATGATGTTTCTATTATGAAACAATTGTTAAAATTAGAAAGAATCTAATATTTACAAGATTTAAAATATTGACCATTAAATAATAATAAACAAGATATTACGGAGATATTATTCTAATAACAAGAACTAGATCACCTACTTGAAAATCCCTTTGTGACATTCCCTTATCATACAAATGCTTCATTGTTTGTTTATGCAACAACATTCTATCATGTTCAAACCTTTATTGTTCATCTTTAGTTTACTCCATTATCCCTTGAGAGACAACACCTTCGCTCTCTTCCTCCACATCATGTAATAGCTGATAAACATAATTCCATGTTGAGTAGCATTCTAGCCTCTATCCCATATAGTAGTTAAATGGGCTTCTCCCTATGACATGCTTGAAGGTTATCTGATCAGCCCTCATAGCATACTTTAACTTGTCATCTCATTCCTTTATATTTAAGTCTAATGTTTTCGTTATAATTAAATATAAAGGAGTTTGGAAGGAATTGGAGGCATCTAGAATTCATTTCTTAGACCAGTAATCTTATGCGGAGAGCTCTAAGAAGGGTTTTTTAGCAGATCTATTTCTGAGAACAGAAACTCTCAGGAAAATCAGAGGCCTACAGGTGTGTGAGATCACCCAAGGGTTTCTATAGGCGAAATTCTACAGGCAGATTGTATTAGCAGATAGTTATTCCTTCAAATTGGATCCAATTGTTGAGTGAGTGTTCAGATCTGAATTGGGATAGGGAAAATATCAATCATCTCCTTGCAGAATGGTGCTTTACAGTGCGTCATTTACCAATTTCTATCCACTAGCTGGCCATACAGCACAGTATTATACTATTAAGTCATGGAAGCTCCCAGCTTGGAAGTCTGATATATGTTGGGACAGATTTTGGCATATCTTCCTTATACTGTTGCAGAACGAGTAATTCCAGGGATTTACCAGTGAAAAAAATTTCTAAGTATTTTCAGACCCCCCTCTAGCCGTACAGCTTCAGGATATATCTATTTGGCTTCCAGCTGAGATGTGGGAGCATTTACATAGCAGGTCTTCATCTAAAATCTGAAGTTTTCCAGTCATTTGCAGCAGATCTGATGATTTCAGACCATACACATGTTTGTTGCTGTCACCATATGATGTCAACCTGGTGATTTACCTGGTACAACCATGTATTTGATTGGAAAAATTCAATAAAATCAGACTTAATTAGAATTTAGTGTTTTAGATTTTAGATTTAGTTATTTTATCAGCATTTCTTATTTTATGTATTGCAAGCATTATTCATCAAAACTCAAAAAAACAATCTAAACAAAAAAAAAACAGAATTCTGGAAGAAAATCAGACCCAGAAAAAAAAAACAATCTGGGGGTTGGCCATTACCTTCAACCCCGATGGTAAAACAGTCATTCGCTACAAGAATCCACTTGTATGATTGTATCCATTACCGCATCTTTCCTCTATCTCTTTGATAAAATCAATCCCCCATTGATGGAAAGGAGCATCCACTACAAGAGGTTGAAGGGGAAGTGTACCAACAAACTTTGCGGAATGCCAACTTAAATTAGGCACTTATCTTTTTTTTGCTGACTGCTGACTTTATATGCTGATCTGAACCTGATTTTATCTTACTGAAAAAGTGAACTCTTTTGTCAGTTTTTGAAGAAAATCTAAAAAGTGGCAGCTGACGTTTTCTATTTTGTTCTTTTTCTTGTTCTTTTTTATTTTTTATTTGGAGCTCTCTTTCCTCTTTCTCAAAAGGGGATAAATCCTTTCGGAGAATGTGATAAAGGTTTTTTTTTCTAAATATTAATACTTAACAATAAGTTTAACAATATTGATTTAAATTTTAACATATCAATTAATAATTAAAAATTATTTGAGACAAAATAATTAGTGATTAAAATTTAAAATTGATAACTAAATTAAAATCAACTAACCAACTTCAAATATCTGAAAATTTGGATTTTTAAGATATTGACACAACAAACTGGAACCTAACTGGAACTAGCTATTTCTGACTTTATAACTTTGACACACAAACAACTGATTTTGATAATGAAGTTTCTTTAACACAATCAAGCTTTGGATTGGGCATTAACAATTCTCAATGACAGTTTCCAATTATTCTTCATTCTCTTGCCATGCTTAACTCTTTTACTATATAATTATCTTCCTTAATGCTGTTTAGTGAATTCCATTTCTAAGACTTTTAGAACTCCCATATGCAAGTTTCAGTTCTAGAACAGCAAGTCTTTTAATCTTTCAGTGGTTGCAGTACTTAAAATTTGTGTAGATAGAACAAGGAGTGGAATATCTACTGTATTACACAGTTACCGGATGCACAGGTATAGCAGCAGGAGGCAGAAGCAGAGACGGAAGCGGATGCTTCCCGAAGTCCATAGGGACAATAAAATCTCCCTGTGGATGCCTGCAGATGCGCATTTATTCATTACTATGCCTTTACTTAGTCAATCGCACCAATTTATGAAAATCCTCTAATGATGATCTTTACCAATTAGTCTTTAGTCTTCATACTCATGACAATAGATTGTAGCCATGTCTTACTATCGTGCCTCTAGATGATTATCCTTCCCTTAAACAATATTACTATCTGTTCACTACTGAGTTCGTATTAGTTTTGGGATATTGGTAGTTGAACATTAAGTATGCTTCTTAGTCTCCTTATTTGCCCATACTCTCCCTGGCATTCGGTGTTGTTGAAGACATTTGCACAGCGATCCTTCCCATAATTTCAGAGGACGTGGTAATAATCCTTGTTGACTACTTCTCCTCAATATTACTTTGCACTTTGTAAGTCACTTGATACAAGTTTATATGTTTGGTTATAAAAGTCATTGCCATGACTTATAATACCGATGGCCTCCAAATCGCTAATTATAATGCTGTCTTGGCAGATTCACAAGTCGTCACTATCACACTACTAACATTAATAATATTGTGGCACTCACTATATTCTTCCACTTCACAATCACCCTCATTTATTTAATAAGATCTTGTTATTTTAATATTATTATTATATATTATGTATTAATTATATTATATTATTTATTAATTATTTAATTATTCTAGTATTATAATTATTATTGTGTTATTATTTATTTAATCATTGGAATCGTGAACATAGACGTATATGATATGGCTTATTTGAATATTTGTGAGCTATCAATGGGCATTTAATATTTACCCTTCTAGCCATACAGCTTCAGGATATATCTATTTGGTTTCCAGCTGAGACATGGAAGCATTTACATAGCAGGTCTTCATCTAAAATCTGAAGTTTTCCAGTCATTTGCAGCAGATATGATGATTTCAGACCATACACATGTTTGTTGCTGTCACCATATGATGTCAACCTGGTGATTTACCTGGTACAACCATGTATTTGATTGGAAAAATTCAATAAAATCAGACTTAATTAGAATTTAGTGTTTTAGATTTTAGATTTAGTTATTTTATCAGCATTCGTTATTTTATGTATTGCAAGCATTATTCATCAAAAAACACATAATGCATCCAATGATTATTAAACACATAACACACCCAAACACATCCAAGACCCCCCCAAAAAAAATTCACGCATTCGCGGACCCGATTCTCGTACTCGCATCTGCACCCGAATTGGTAACTTAGCCGTATTATGATCACTGTCTCTTTAAAGTGAAATGCCTACTGATGGAAGTAACAATATAAATTCCCATGGTTTTTAACCATGATCAAACATTTTCTTTCGGCGTTTATCCATCCAACTACAACAGATCAGTCTGTTTTTTGGAACATGCTAAAAAATGAAAGCTAGAATGTTTGCACACAAAGTACCAAGGTTACTTAGGCACTGAAAGCAAGGTTACTACACTTGAGAATAAGGGTGCACAAAAATCTTTTGGCGACAAGAACTGAATATTAAAAACTTATTTATATTTTCTTTTCAATCTAATGTACCTGTATTTAAGTCATTAGGCTTGTCATGACCAAAGACAACAAATATAGTTTTCAAGCCTTGATTTCAAACTAGAGAATAATATGCATATTGTTACCAAACAACAAAAAGCATATGCATGCATTCGATTCCTTACCATTGAACCAAATCGATAGGTTGTCAAAATATCAAAACCATATGGATCGGAATCCATCAAGCCAAAAGCAGGAACATTTAACTCATTGATTAGAAGCCGCAAAAACCTAATTACAAATATATTAATAAAAATATTGTGTCTATATATAAAAAATAGAGATAAATAACATCACTAACCATTTTAATAGTCTTCAAATAATAAAAAATATATCTCTTACCTCCTTGTTGACACATCTGGATAACCTCTTCCCTATAATGGAAAAACAACATTAGCATATCATGTGTATGAAAACTGTCATAAAAAACAAATTAAACTTCTTACCGAGATAACAATACACTGATTTTGTTTACAAAAACCATCATCTGCCAACCTCTGAAATACTGCAATAAGAACCCAATATCATCAATTAGTAATTAACAGAAAAATAGGAAACAAACACAAATCAAATTTTTTCAAACAATGCCCAAACGAGTTTTACCTGTTTCCTTCTCTACAACTAAAATGTACTTGGCAAGACTCGTAATATCTATAATGGGGCATCAGGAAAGCTAGCAAAACTTTCTTTTACATTATTTTAACTAATAAATTATATGTGCTTAACAAAAACATAAGAATGCACAAGCATTAGTTTATATAATATATTTACTAGAACTAGATTATAGTACATCATGTCAATTCATTCCAAAGAGAATCTAGAGAAACTCTATGACATACTCTTAAATCTTTGATGAAAACAAACCATTTTACTCATATCAAGCATTTAAGACTAGCTAATATCTCAAAACACTATTCGATTCCAAACAAATTAATAAAAGATTGGACAAATACCTTTATTATGATTTCAGTTTTTTATATAACTGCGCCAGTGTAAAAAAAACAAAATGATTAATTGGTATATTGGAAGTAAAAGTTACAAACAAGCATGTTTTAATGATTTCTAGCTATTTTCATTACTTTTCTTTGAGAGCTACATGTAATAGCCTTTAGAAGTTAGGCCCAAGCACACTTTCTCAAAAATAGTAGTCATATACTTCAATGATAGTGAAATAGCTGTAAATGTGTGCCAATGTATATCCATATAATTTGCAATTTTAATTGTATAGATGTAATAATAATATAATCGTGAAAATTGCATACCCATGCCCTTTCCCTAATGTTATGAGCCCATGTTGATTATAATGTCCTAAATGAATTAACAAATTTACAAGTGACTTATTCTTACATGCATTTGGCTCATAACACTCTTGGATTTCAATCCTATTATCAATTATCACCAAAGACTGATCTGAATCCCTAGGTTCATTGTTTATCACCCTAGATCAAATCCATGGGTGCAAACCTGACCGAAGTCACTTCCACAATCATGGATTTAAACCTTTAACTTTTAAAATTTTAATTTTAATTTTAATCCTGCCATGTCCCCCCTTTTAGCCATTGTGTTGATTTGTGTGCTTGGTGGCTGTACAAAAAGAAATTCATTCATTCGCTTGAAAATAATGGAGAAATGTTGGAAATGAAAAGAACATCTAGGTCTTCTTTTCAGAATTACATCAATCGAGAAGACCACTAACCTATCATGCAATTTAAAAAAGCATTTTAAATACTTGGAGGGAAAAAAGAATAAAATAAATGGCCTGATGTAAAGCACCTACAAAAACAAGTAAAGGCTCACTTCAAAACATGATTTTTCTATTTCACTTTTCCTTTCAATTTGGAGTTTGAAGCATTATAGAGTAAAAACTCTTGGTGTGACAGATCTGGAGAAAAAAAGCCTCTGTCCATATTGAGTTTGAAGATGAAAACACTCTTATCCATTAGAGGTGGTTCTGCCTGAGAATTACAATTGTGCTAAATTGTTCAAGAATATTTGAGGATTTGAACTCATTTTCAGTTTGCTACAATTTTACCACAGTGCTGTTACAATACAAATGTGTTGATTATTTTATTATTGGTTGTTATTTCATATTTCTAGCCTTCGAATTATGTTTCCTACCCTCATGTTGGTTGCACCCAGCATTTTGATCATTGTTTCCAACGATATTTAAGGGTTTGAATTATTTTGTTGTTCTTGTGAAAAATTTCAGTCATTGGATCTGCTGTTTTGGTGATGTCCAGCATTCATTTTCATTCCTGGTGCTGTAATAGAGTTGTTTTCTACTATTGGAGAAGGATTTCAGGGCAGTTTACCATTTTCTGTTAATTGACAAAGGTTTTCAGTCAATTGCTGCAATTGCTAAGGGTTTTTAAATCTGTTTTCCATATTTTGTTGAGTCTATCCAGCTGCCACCACATTAGATGAGGTTACCATTCAGCCTGCTTTACCAAGCCACCATCATTTACCAAGCTTAAGACCAGCTGAAACATCATTCCCACCTGGGTTTCCAGTTCTTGCAGAGTGGTCTATAATAAGTGTATTTTCTAATTATTCATAAGCTGGAATCAGATGAATACCTTCATTAATTGATCAAAGCCCTTTACAAGCACTGAACTAGAGTTTGCATCTTCTGAAAGCGAATTGTTTCCAATAATTTTGAGTTGTTGCTCTTCATAGAAGTTAGATCTGCTATGTATGAATGAATTATAAAGTTTGTATAAGGGTTTCAGCTTTCTGACAGGCCCTAAATAGTTCTTATATGTCCTCGTAGTTAATTTATAATCCATGTTTGAACAATATAGAAGAGTTTCACACATTTCCATCTGCCATATGTTGTCCACAATTTTGTATTCACAAAATTGGACAACCCTACACAATTTTCTCATGAATTCATAGTTGAAATTCTCTAAGTTAGGTGTTCCTAATGATGTTTTACGAAGAGAATCAGTTATCCCCTGAATTGTCCTAAGTCTTACGTCTTACGGATGCCATTTTCGAAGGTTTATGTCGATTTTTTCTGTCTTTCTTGTAAAGTTGGGTTTTTATTCCCTGACTGCAGGTACTCGATTTTTGGTAACCTTCAAGTCCTCGTTTGATTTTTCTTGATTGTTTTGTTTGACTTTAGTTTTGTTTTCGTCCTAGGTTTATTGTTTTTTCAATTCCACTCGTTTCAAGCTGTCCTAGGCCTAATTCGGAGCTATATTCTAAGAGATAATAAGGAATTAAACTACCCATAGGTCAGGTTTTTAAGCTCGACTGTAGGTCCTCGTTCTGTGTTTAAAAGCTTGCAATATGGAATCAAAAGTCCACCAAGGCCTCTTAAGTCATGAAATATGGGTCTTTTGTGAGTCATTGCATATTGTCTTGGGTATCATTTGCTTGTAATGGGGAATCAAAAGTCCATCCTTGCATTTACAGTGTTCTTTTTGAAGGGAGATTGTTTATTTTAATGTAAATTTGAGCATGTAAATGGGCTTTAAAAGCTCGTTTACATATTTTGCTTCATAACAAACACTTGAAAAAGTGTTTAAAAAGTGCGACTTTTTCCTAGGACAGCGTTTTTAATAGACATTGCAAGTTTTTTTTAAAGTATTAAGATGCTTTCATTGTCATTCTAAAAGCCCATCATCCTCCATACTCACCGTTTTGCATAGAGAGGAGTTGTTTTCAAATCTTATAACATATGGACGGGCTTTTCAAGCTCAATGACATGTTATGTTTTTAACATAAAACCTTTGCATATATGCATTGTGAGCTTGGAAGCCTGTCTCTTTTCCATGCCAAATATTTGCATTTCATCCACCTGCAATGCTCCAAAAAAAACCGTATTTCATCTTTTCTCCCTCTTAAAAAGCTAATTTCACCCAGTTTCCTTCATTTCCTATTACTTAAAGGCCTTCCATCCATGTCCTGTACACATACGCTTCCAAATTTGTAGAGATTGAACCTTTCATAAGAGTCTTATGGATTTATCTATGTCACATGAAGATGCGCTTACCCTATGGAATTTTCATGTTGCAACTACATCATCCACAGGTTTTCTTGCTATGTCGGAGGAGCTTATGTCTCCCAAGGACAAGAAGAAGATGAAGTACCAATATGATAAATACCAGAATTCCATTTCACCTTCCCAGGTGACATCTTATGTTGACGAGATCAGAGACACAGAATTGGGGCATCTTGACATGGCCGAATTTCTCTAAAGGGTGGAAACCTCTATGAAGAAAGAGATGGCTCCTATTATTCAGAGTCATATACATCTTGTCTCCACATTTCCAGTGGCTGCCCTGGAACCAGAGTTTGTAATGGCATGCGTGCAACACTTTCATCGTGAATCTAGGACCATCAGGGATGATGTTGGAAACACCATTATCAGTCCTGATCCAGATACTATTGACAGAATCTTCAAAGTCCCACCTGTTCCAATTTGTCTAGATATGACAAAGGAAAAGGCTTTGAAGAGATAGATGGAATGAGGGGAAACAAGATTGCATAAAGTTCATAAATGAAAATTGTTTCGTGAACAAGAGAGCTTGTTTGTCTAGATGGCCAAAGGCAATCCACAGGTCAAACTTTCATGAGGATATCAATGATTTGATCACCTTACTCGGCAAGATCATGGGCCTCAAGGAGTCCAATGTCTTCGAGCCTTGGATGTACAAATTCATCTCTTTGATTGTGAGGTCTAAGAAGAAGATCTTCTAAGGTGAAATAATCAGTGATGCACTTTGTGAACAGCTAGCCCAAGTCCCTAACACTCACATTCTACATAAATTCGTACTTGGTTTACATTGCAGCTTCCTTGGGATCTTTTCTGGGGCTTTCATATCAAATCTCGCAAAAGTGATTTGCCTAGAGCTTGGGGCAGATGAATTTGGTCTCAATTCCATGAGTAAATTGACAAGCTACAAAGTTTCATTAGATCGTCTTTAGGTGTGCATTGAAGGGTGAAGAAAGGCAATTTCCATGAGTGGAAGTACAATCCTCAAGACGACTGTCGTTGCAAGACACACGGGTGCACCAAACCCCGCAGTTGTGCATGAGTCCACTTGCAAGTTTGAGGCCTTCATTAATGCCCTCTGAAGATGACTCGTAAGTGTCATGGGCACTTAATCATTTTTCTATGCTTTCTAGATAGGTGTAGTTGTATTGACACATTACATGTAGGTTGGAAGCAAGTTGTAATTACATGGGAACTTTCACCTATAAAGTGATTGCATGTAATCAAATTACAGGTCAAGTGCATTAGAACCTATAATCTTGAATAAGTCAAAGTATGTTTTTGAATAAGTCAAAGATTGTTAAGGGTTTCCCTTTCTTTCTCTATCTTTTCCTCCCACTCCTTACCTATATAAAGGAGTGGCTTCATTGTAAAAGATCATCTTTTCTTTTATGCAAGAAGGCTCTACAAAAACTACTTGTGATTTGAAAACTTTGTGTTTCATTATACAACATTTCTAAAGTGAATAAAAGAGCAAGTTCCAAACTTTGTGTTGTGAGGCTTGAGATTGATATGTGTATGCTTATGTTGCATGAGTTAATCTATCTTTAATTCATCAAGTGGTTTATCTTTCATAATCTTTTGAGTGTTGAATTTGAGTTTCTTGGAGACTTTGTGTCGCAAAAAGGCAAATTGTTATAGTTGATAGTGGCTTCAAATACTTAAGGCTGAAAGACTTTATGCTTCAATATTAAGTATTTTCATATAATTTAGTGAGCATTCAGTAAGAGACTTTGTGCCTTACTGTTTATTCAAGTTATTAAATCTTCATTCGGGATAAGTGCAGAAGACTTTTGGTTTCCGCAACTGTTCCACCCATATTAAGTAGATTGGTGTCTTATGTGTTGTTCTTACGTCAACTCACAAGCCATCAATAGTATTGTAGCAATAGGTACTTTTTGTTGAAGTTTTAGTGTTGTTCAGAAGTAGTTTGTATAATCATTCCTAAAAAAAGAGCAATAGATTAAGAGAACCACCCTATTTTTAATTTCCAGTCAAGACCTTGTTGGAGCCACCTACGGTAAGAAGGGAGCCACCCCTATTGCTGAGAGGAGACAGTAATCTCACTTGACATTGCCTAAAGTTACAGTTTTGCAAGTTGTGGTCATAGTGACTTACAAAACTTTTAACCAACACAATACATCAATAAATTGATTACTTTTCAATCCTTGAGGATTTCATAATTCATAATAGCATTTAAGATAGTGAGATTTGCAGTTCATAATCAGAAATTTGATTGATAAGGGTTTGCAATTTTGATATTTTGTTGGTTAGCATTAATTTTCAGTAGTGTTTGGCACCTACAATTGGTTTTGTTCATTAGTCAATCTTGCACGTGTTTGAAAAAATCATTTCTCCCTTTTTTGTCCAATCGGGGTGTAATGTCCCCATTTTAGCTCACCTCGTGATGTAGTCGAGATTAGCCTATCACTGACCTTTGTAGGCTAATCAGTTCGTTAGAAGGTCTCCTTGGTCAGGCGTGAGACTGCACTCCTACTCCAATGGTCAATGTTGCTCAGGTTTGCTCTTCGTTGTGAGCCAATTACTATTTTCAGCATGTCATCCAAGTGTCAGGAGAAGCACTTGGATTTTATATTGATCATTAATGTGATTTTAAGCTATTTATTTGATTTATAATCATTAATTAAGTCTTAATTAATGATTAAATTTAAGCTTATTGTTAAATATTACAAGTGCATTTATTAATTGGTTGACTAATGACGCCTAAGCTTAAGTTGAGGCTTATAATGATTAAATAATTATTAATTAAGTTTTTACTTAATTAATAATAAAGGGTGGCTAATTTATTATTAAGCCTAAGTCTTTGAAAGATTATTTTATGAGTCCTTGGTGGCTATTTAAAGGTGGAGAACTTTATCAAATATTTGAATTATCTAAATGTGGGGAACTTTATCAAATGATATATTTTCAAATATTTGAACTTCATGACTAATGTCGAGCATATGATGCAAATTTGTGCCTAAATTTGTTTGTTTGGTAAAGAGGATTCAGCATTTACAAAACACAGGGAGATATACAGTTCAGAGATGGTGTGTGCTTCTCATCACAGTAAATTTAGGGGATGCAATTAATGTATCTTTGGCTGCCGTAAATATCAAAGAGGGTCTGTGATAGAAAAATGGCAGGCTGCGAACATTACCTTAGCTGTCATAGCCATATATACTGACAGTCCCAACCGGTGCTGAGAGGGGAGGGGTTAATCAGCACCTCTAAAAACTTTTTCTCACTAAATCCAATGAAGTAAACTTCTAGAACTACAGATTTAAGCAAATAATAACAGTAAGTAAACAATCACAAAGTGACACCAGATTTATCACGTGGAAACCCGGTTAGGGTAAAAACCATGGTGTCAGGAGACCTCACAAATTTTGCACTCTCCTGGGGTACGCCCTGTTAAGAGCCTTCCCGGTTAAAGGATAAAAACGCACTTGCTAGATGCGACCCAATCAAGGGATTTGTTACAAAAGGTCTATTAGGACCTGCCTGGTTAAAGGACTTTAAACACCTTGAAAGATGTCACCCGATTAAGGGATTTTAATACAAGGGACCTATTAGAGTCCACCCAAATACTGGGATTTGTCTATTGTAGTTTGCTAGAAAACAATAGAAGTGTGATCTTTACAGATGGCTTTGCTTAGCCTGATAAGATCTCTATCTGTGCTCAACTGAGAATCATCACCAGTCACCGTAGGTGTATTCTCATCTACTGTTGTGCTACTTTGCACAATCTTCTATCTCTCTTTCTCAGTTTTCTTTTACCCCTACTTCTGTAGCATATAGGTTCACTCTTTTTCTCGGAAAAATGAAGGTAACTCTTCTTTTCAACAGGCATAAGAATATATATAGTTTTGTTGCCCTAACTACGCCTCAAATGCATGACCTAATCCTAAGATCTTACGTATACATCACTCAGTGAAGTGTTCGTTCACTGAGCAAGCATCCGATGCAAGCTCTAGCTTCATCCACTACATGAAGAAAACAGCAGTTGCGTGTCAGGCAACCTTTCTTCACAGGAGATAACAGCTTGATTTAAAGCCACTGAATCCAGCTTTAAATCCTTCAATCGCGCCTCAAGAAACCATTGATTCCGGCTTTAAATCCTTTACCTACGTCTCAAACTGATCACCAAGACAACTCAAGATCACCCGGATTTACTGCAATAAATCCCGGTAGAAAGAGTTGGTTGGAACAGATAGTTGACAGTTGATTATGACTTCCTCGGTTCATACCGGAGATTTATAACATATCTGGTTGAGTCCTTAGATCTGTTGCAGTCTCTTTCTTGTCTTATCGGTTGCATTGTCCCGGTTGTGTTATAGACACTAGTTGGATATTGTTGTTAGTTGTACTTGTCTATACCAATTTGTAGTTCGGTCCTTGGTTGATAATGGAATACTCTCTTCCCTAATTAAGTGCATTGCCCGGTTACTGATGCTTAGTGTGGAGACCGGTTACAATGGATTACAGTTATTCTTTTCTTGCCAAACCAGCCTCTCTTGATGTATATTTCTTAGAGCTTTAGCCTGTACAGAGATGACAAATCTCTAACCTGTTTTGCCAATCAATGACAATTCTTGTACCGGTAGAGAGCTTACCGGTTACTATCATTTGATGCTAACAATCTCCCCCTTTGGCATTGATGGCAAAACTCAAAACTTTGAAGGGCATTTGGATTCTTGCATTACTTCCCCAGTTTGGTTGCCGATTGCCAATTGCCACAATCTCTCCCCCTTTTTGACAATAATGCCAAAAGACTAATTAGAAAGATTTCCATTCTCTCATCTGCTCCCCCTGCGAGCAGCAGTCTCTTTTCATCAGTTCATAAAAGATAAGGTGTAACCTTCTGTTGAATCATAATGAACTAATGACTACCTGTTGATGATTACTGATGATCTGAGAGGGGTACAACCCCCAGTCTACCTCTGAGATACTCAAAAGTACTCTTTGGTAATGGCTTTATAAATATATCAGCAATTTGTTCTTTGGTGGGGACATACTCCAATCTTACTTCTTTATCCTGTACTAGTTCCCTCAAGTAGTGATACTTGATGGCAATGTGCTTGGTCTTGGAGTGCATAACAGGATTTTTGGATATGTTGATGGCACTGGTACTATCACAGTGAATTGCGATCAGTTTAGGTACCTATTCCTGAATACCTTCCAATAGTTGTTTGATCCAAATCACCTGTGTGTAGTTGATTGCAGTAGCAACATATTCAGCTTCAGCAGTGAACTGTGAAATGCAATTCTGCTTCTTACTTGTCCATGATACAATTCTCCCACCTAGAAAGAATGCACCACCGCTTGTGCTCTTTCTGTCATCAATGTTGCCAGCCCAGTCTGCATCAATGTAGACTTTTATTTGGAATCCTCCCTTGTGTGGAAACCACAAACCATATTCCTCGGTTCCTTTTAGATATCTGAAGATTCTCTTTACTGACATCAAATGTGTTTCTTTGGGATTAGCTGAGAATCTTGCCAATATGCCAACTGCATGAGCACTGTCCGGTCTGTTGTGAACAGCATACTGCAATTTTCCTATCATGGACCGACACATTGTTTCATTTACTTCTTTGGCATCATCCTCTTTTGATAACTTAAGATTAGTTATCATTGGAGTTCCAACCGGTTTGGATTCTTCTAGTCCAAAAGTCTTAAGAATTTTTTTAATGTACTTGGACTGAGAGATGAAGATACCTTCTTTTAGCTGATGGACCTGTAGTCCAATAAAGAATTTTATGGGCCCAATTATAGACATCTCAAATTCTTTCTTCATTTCTTCAGCAAAGGCTTTGCTGATCTTGTCATCTCCTCCAAAAATGATGTCATCAACAAAGATTTCAGCAATTAGATTTCCATCTTTTCCGGTTTTGAGATACATATTGTTGTTGTCACCAGTTCTTGGGAATCCAATGGTCAGAAGGTATGAATGCAACCTTTCATACCAAGCCCTTGGAGTTTGCTTAAGTCCATAGAGAGCCTTTTTTAGTTTGCAGACCATATTAGTCTTTTGAGTAGATGTAAATCCTTCTGGTTGCTCAATGTAGACCTCCTCCTCCAGTAATCCATTGAGGAACGCAAACTTCACATCCATCTGGTAAACTTTAAACCTTTTGTGAGCTGCATAGGCAAGAAGAATTCTTACCCCTTCCAATCTAGCCACTGGTGCAAAAGTTTCCCCATAGTCTAGTCCAACTTCCTGAGCATATCCTTTGCAAACCAGTCTTGCTTTATTCCTGATGACTTTACCGTCCTCATTCAGTTTGTTCCTATAGACCCATTTTGTCCCAATGACATTTTTGTCCTGAGGTCTAGGCACAAGTTCCCATGTATCATTCTTCTCAATTTGTTCAATTTCTTCATCCATGGCCTTGACCCAATTCTCATCTTCCACGGCTTCTCTGGTGGATTTGGGCTCAAGACATGAAAGCAGACAGATGTTCTCTTTGGTCTTCTTCCTGGTCAAGATGTTCCCATGTTTGTCACCAATTATATTGTCAGTAGGATGATATGTGACATACCTTGGAAGAACGGGTCTCTGTTCCCGGTCTGGTTCTTCCGGTTGAGCATTGTCTTCAACATGGTTCAGGATATCAACTCGTTCGCCATCCTGTGTCAACCTATTGGGTTCAAGTAAATTCTCTTGCTCCAAATGTCTGTCCATGTGTATTTCTCCATCTTCAGTCATAGCTTCGTTGAACTCAAAGGCATTCCCTTCGTTTGGGCCTTGAAGACTGTTAAGATCATGATCGGTCTTCATTTCTGGTTCTGAAGATTCATCAACTTTTACATTGATGCTTTCAACTATCTTCCCTGTTCTTTTTTTCAGACACTGATAGGCCTTACTTTTGGTAGAGTAACCCAAGAATGTTCCCTCATCGCTCTTGGGATCAAACTTCCCAGAGTACATATCTCTTTTCACATAGCACTTACTACCAAAGATTTTGAAATAGCCTACACTGGGAGTATGTTTGAACCAAAGTTCATAAGGAGTCTTAACGGTTCCCTTTTTTACTTGAACTCGATTGAGTGTGCAGACTGCAGTACTAACAGCTTCCCTCCAAAAGTGATGAGGCAGATATTTTTGAATCAGCAATGTTCTAGCACAATCAATCAGCATTCTGTTTCTTCTTTCAGCTACTCTATTTTGCTGAGGAGTCCTTGGCACAGATAGCTGTCTTTTTATTCCATGTTCCTTGCAGTAATGATTGAACTCTTGAGAGGTAAATTCACCTCATCCGTCTGATCTCAGACACTTCAAGCTTTTACCGGTCTCTTTTTCCACTCTAGCTTTGTAGATTTTGAGCATGTGGAAAGCTTTTGATTTCTCCTTAAGGAAGAGTGTCCACATCATTCTGGAGAAGTCGTCCACAAAGAGCATAAAGTACCGGTCTCCATGGTAACTCTTTGTTCTCATTGGTCCACACAGGTCAGTGTGCACCAGATCTAGAACATTCTCAGCAGAGAAGGACTTACTGTTGAAAGATGTTCCGGTCAACTTTCCCAACTAACAATCTTTACAAACGCCCTTGATGGGCTTTGTAATCTCAGGAAGTCCTCTTACCATTTTCTTTTTGCTCACTTTGACAATACTGTCAAAGTTTATGTGGCAGAGCCTCCTGTGCCATAACCAATTGTCTTCTTGGGTCATAAGACAGATTTTGCTTGATTCTCCTTTGATCAAGGCTATGAGACAGGCTCCTTCCATTGAGTCAAGATAGAAAAGATTACCTTTGCTCTGTCTACCGGTTGCAACATGAGTTCCGAATTGATTCTTTATTATACAGGAACCTTGTCCGAATTCCAACAGGAATCCTTTGTTGTTTAGTCGTGCAACACTCATCAAGTTGTACTTGAGTCCTTCAACCCAGTACACATCCTCACAAACAGCATTGTTGCATAGAGCAATAGAACCTTTACCTTTGATACCACAAGGAGCATTGTTCCCAAAGCTAACTGATCCGCTGTCATTGAGCTCGAGGTTGATAAATTTGCTCTTGTCACCGGTCCTGTGGTGAGTGCATCCACTGTCAATGATCCAGTCATCATACTGATGAGAT
Source organism: Chamaecyparis obtusa (assembly GCA_027943335.1). NCBI lineage: Eukaryota > Viridiplantae > Streptophyta > Pinopsida > Cupressales > Cupressaceae > Chamaecyparis > Chamaecyparis obtusa. The sequence goes on along the minus strand of BSBK01001623.1, from coordinate 157,271 downwards.
CTTGATATGACTGCAACTTCTTCTATAAATGGGCTCTCCTCCTTTATTGCAACAAATGCAATTTTTAGATCCTCCGAGTCTTCAGATTCGTTATCTGTGACTCTTGCAAGATAGCACTCCTTTGCTTTATTCTTGAACCAGTCTCTTTTATCTTTATGTTCATTATCAGGACATCTTGCAGCAATATGACCTATTTTATTGCAAGAGAAGCATTTCAAAGGGAGCTTTCCCTTGTACTTCCCTTTCCCTTTGGGTAATCTTCTTGTAATGAGTGCTTCAAACTCTTCTTGCTCCATCTCTTCTAAGAACAAATTCTCAACAAGGTTGCCAATCTTATCGGTAGAGCAATTACTAGTTTCTCTTCCCTTTTTAGTAGAAGAGATATTGGCAGAAGACTTGAAAGCTGCTTCCTGAATAGGTAAGCAATTATCAAAAATTACTTAATTCAAAGGCAGCCAGCTTACTGATTAGGGAGTCTAGAGTGACTTGATCTTTGGTCACCTATCGGAGCTCTTGAATGGCAGAAATCTTGATAGCATACTGAGGTCTGAGAGTTCTCAGTATTTGCTGATTACTTCCTCTTCACTGAGCTTTCCTCTTGCGCATCTGATGGAATTGATCACTTCTTTGATCTGGTTGCTGTATTGCTCGATGTCTTCTCCTTCATTCATCCTCATATCGTCGTACTTTCCTCTGAGGCTTTCGACCTTGGCTCTTTGAACATTAGGATCCCCTCCATAGACTATTTGCAGCTTTCCCCACATCTTGCAGGCAGATTCAAGATGTTCAATCTCAGCATAGACATGATCAGGTAGCGTGCTACCTATCATAACCATAGCTGCCATGTGCTCGGTCTTGATCTTCTGTTCATCAAGTATCAACATGCCAGAAGGTTCAGTGTACTCGGTGGCAACATGATTCCAGTATTGATCTCCAATGGTCTTCATAAATAGTTTCATTCTACTGCACCACAAGGTGAAGTTTTCCTTTGAAAACTTTGGTCCTTCCTTTCTCATCATCTTGACTTTTTCTTTAAGTGGTTAAGCGGCAAAGAAAACAAGACTTGGCTCTGATACCAATTGACAGTCCCAACCGGTGCTAAAAGGGGAGGGGTGAATCAGCACCTCTAAAAAAAATTTCTCACTAAATCCAGTGAAGTAAACTTATAGCACTAAAGGCAAGCAGATTTAAGCAAATAATAACAGTAAGTAAACAATCACAAAGTGACAATAGATTTATCACATGGAAAACCGGTTAAGGTAAAAACCACGGTGTGAGGAGACCTTACAAATTTTGTACTCTCCTAGAGTACGCCCTGTTAAGAGCCTTCCCGATTAAAGGATAAAAACGCACTTGCTAAATGCGACCCAGTCAAGGGATTTGTTACAAAAGGTCTGTTAGGACCGGCCTGGTTAAAGGACTTTAAACACCTTGAAAGATGTCACTCGGTTAAGGGATTTTGATACAAGGGACCTATTAGAGTCCATCCAAATACTGGGATTTGTCTATTGTAGTTTGCTAGAAAACAATAGAAGTGTGATCTTTACAGATGGTTTTGCTTAGCCTGATAAGATCTCTATCTGTGCTCAACTGAGAATCATCACTGGTCACCGTAGGTGTATTCTCATCTACTGTTGTGCTACTTTGCACAATCTTCTATCTCTCTTTCTCAGTTTTCTTTTACCCCTACTTCTGTAGCATATAGGTTCACTCTTTTTCTCGGAAAAATGAAGGCAACTCTTCTTCTCAACAAGCATAAGAATATATATAGTTTTGTTTCCCTAACTATGCCTCAAATGCATGACCTAATCTTGAGATCTTACGTATACATCACTCAATGAAATGTTGGTTCACTGAGCAAGCATCCGATGCAAACTCTGGCTTCATCCACTACATGAAGAAAACAGTAGTTGTGTGTCAGGCAACCTTTCTTCATAGGAGATAACACCTTGATTTAAAGCCACTGAATCCGGCTTTAAATCCTTCAGTCGCGCCTCAAGAAACGATTGATTCCGGCTTTAAATCCTTTATCTGCACCTCAAACCGATCACCAAGACAACTCAAGATCACCCGAATTTACTGCAATAAATCCCGGTAGAAAGAGCTAGTTGGAACAGATAGTTGACAGTTGACTATGACTTCCTTGGTTCATACCGGAGACTTATAACATATCCGGTTGAGTCCTTAGATCTGTTGCACTTTCTTTCTTGTCTTATTGGTTGCATCATCCCGGTTGTGTTATAGACACTAGTTGGATATTGTTGTTAGCTATACTTGTCTATACTGGTTTGTAGTTCGGTCCTTGGTTGATACTGGAATACTCTCTTCCCTAATTGAGTGCATTGCCCGGTTACTGATGCTTAGTGTGGAGACCGGTTACAACGGACTACAGTTATTCTTTTCTTGCCAAACCAGCCTCTCTTGATGTATATTTTCTTAGAGCTTTAGCCTGTATAGAGATGACAAATCTCTATCCTGTTTTGTCAATCAATGACAATACTTGGACCGGTAGAGAGCTTACCGGTTACTATCATTTGATGCTAACATATACTGGACGGCTTCAACTTCATAAGATGTGTTTCCATTCACAGACGTTAGCAATTGGAGGGCTCATTTTTGGCTTGGAAAGAACCAAATTTAAACTCCCAGCATTCACGTCAGAGCTTAAAGCTTCTTCAGGCAGTTGTGGTTAGCATCAAGATTCTCTTCAACGACAATACCAGCTTTCTAGGATCCATAAATGTTTAAGAATTAAAGTGTTGCTTATTCTAGTTGTTTCCAGCATTGAAATTATTTGTAAATAAAAATTACAGAGAGTCATAGTAAGCATACAAGCTAGAATTTGCATTCGCAAAATTTCTACATTGTAATTACTCTATTTTTAAAATTAAAAAATAAGCGTATATTTGAAAAAGCATAAAAAACATATATTCAAAAAAGGTTGCCAAAACTACAAACACTCAAAATCTCAAAAATCCAGTGCTAGTAAAGGGGTTAGAGCCAACATGACTCTTACAGTGGTATCAGAGCGGTTTCCTACCATCTTGCAGGATTGGACTTGTTGGCGCAACCGATCAGATTTGATCCCAACAAGTTTTACTCACGTAGGAGAACTAAGCTTCCTAGTTGTGAGGTTTGAATACCATGTTCAGCAGACATAGGTGACAGAAGTGGTGGAAGTCCACCTAGACATACAGTGCATGATGATGAAAGGGAGGCTAGGGAATTGTTGCAAAATATAGATGCAAGTCAACAACAGTTAGCAACAAGTAGCTACAGTGTTACAATAGCTTTTTGATACTCTTCAACAGTTGACATTGCCCAAGGGGCGCAACAAGGATAGAGTTTAACGTAGTAGTTCAGCTAGTTCTCACAAGTCACGGGCTGAGCATATAGGTACTTTTGATAGGCCTTCACGTCCTACCTTTCTGAGACCTAACTCCGATGAGGGGAGTGAGGACGATGAGGTTGTTTCTTTCACAGATGATGTTCTCTCTTTACATGCAGAGTGGGATGCTCTACCTCCTAATGTTAAACAACATTTGAACTTTGATAGATTTATGAGTCAGAAGAGGGAGCACTCTAGAGAAAGGCCAAATCGTAGACAAAAGGCTAAGAACAGTGACCTTCAACATCCAACCAGCAAGTTGATTCTTCCCATGTTTCATGGTAGCACAAAAGTTACTGCTCGAGCTTGGATCAGTAAGGTGCACACATATCTGACACTTAGGCCTATGACTGAGGTGGATGCTATAAAATTTGCAACTTTGTGTTTAGACGAGGCAACCCATGAGTGGTGGTATCATGGGAGGGTCACCCTTCATCATAATTTGATTACATTATATCAGGAGTTTGCTGACAGGTTGGTAGAGCATTTTGATCAGAAGGATCCAGAGACTTATTTCTGGGACCTTGCTCAGCTCAAGCAGATAGGCAATTTGGAGTGTGCAAATCTTCAACATATGAGCAAATGATAATCCAAACCTCCTTTTATAGCTTTTGGATGGATAAAGCAATTTTAAAGTACACGAGAATCTATTATTCCCTCAAATACCCTTTTTGAAATATTAAAATGAATTTTCATGTGTGAGTCCCCCTCACATTTCCTAGTTGTCCACTTTTGTGGGGGCATAAAGCAAATTTAATAAGTTATAACACTTAAGTGAAAAATTTAGCTTTAAACATTAAATACTTGGGTATAATTCAAAACTTCAAATACTCAACCCAAGTTGTGGATACTAGATAACACTACCAAGGCATTGGAAACCAATATTGATCGTGCCATGATGTAACTTAAGAAGTGAGATGATGATAGGTGCCACCTTAGAGAATTACTAAAAATAGATGTGCTCTCCAAGAAGTTTGTAGAACACCCCAAGAGTTTGAAAACTCTTTTGAAAGCATCACTACAATCCATAATGCCAACTGAGCTCAATTTCATAAACAAAATCCAATAAAGATCGAACTTGTGCTCTCCAAGATCTGTGGAGTCTCCTTATAAATATCAGTTAGCTTACAAGAACTTAAGAAATAGGCTAACAGTCACCAAATTGACTAGGTTTGAGAAGGGGACATTACAGTTGACTAAAAGCCTCTATAGAAGCAACAAATCCATATCGTATAGTCAGTGCACTTTCTACATCGGCCACTCTGCAATTGAAGGTATTTTCTTAGATCCTACTCAATACTTTTAGAGTATTTTACAAAAGTTTGAATTGATGAGGACATTGATCTATATAAAGAGAGGGACAGATGTAGTCAAAATTATTGAGTTCATTTGTTTTCATAGTGTTAAATATATTGGAATAAAAAAGGAGTCTTCGCATATGTGAACAAGATTCATTACTCAATCATGTGTATGTTAGTATGTTTTGGTACCAAGGCAATTGTCACCTACCGAACATAAACTCTCAATCAACCAACTTTATGTCAATTAATGTTCATTAGAAATGGGATCCCTCACACATTGTCATGCTCTCCCTATATCATAGCTCTTAGGCGTATGCTACATATATCACTAGCGTTGCAGCTATCTATTTATAATTTGTTGTGTGCATTTATCTAGAACATTCACATTTTATAAGACTTCTGATTTGTGTTCTTTACTGGTATATCAAAATGACAAAATGGTATTGGATATTGTATAACTTTGAAATGAAGCTACTAATGTTGTATAAGATAGAACTTTTCACTGCTGGGAATGTTACATCATTGAGAAAATTCTAGCAGTAAGACATGGTTTAGTGACTTAGTCCTCTTGTTTGCACCCTTCCAAATGGCTTATAAAGCAATCGAGAGATTTTTAAAGGGTTTTCTGTGGGAAAAATGGAGCAGAAAACAAAATCCTTTACTTTCCTAGGATGTTTGTTGTTCAAAACAATCAAGAAGGATTGAGCATTCTAGACATAAAATCAAAAGGTTCCTTGTAGGTAAGTAGAATGTAAGAACAATGGAGGATGTAACTTCCTAACAAGTGCTTACTCACTGGATAATCATTAATTCATTCGATCCTAGATTAAATAAGGGAGGCTTTCAGTCCTTGTAACGTATTTGGGATTTCCAAAGTGTTAATAACTAACAGATCAGCACAGCTTAAGAGAATTAAAGTTTGCTTGGAAGGTTCTCTTGAATTCACTTAATTTGAAATATGTGTAACCATGAGGCACTTGGGCCATAGCAGTGTAATTTATTTGGATCCAGCATGCAACATAGGAAAGATGCATAGACACCTAATGAGGTTACTAGCATTTTGTATTGTCAAAATTTGCAGACAAATCAAGCCCCCAAATAGGGATTAGGATGGGCTAACTTAAGTACTTTTCCAGAGGTACATTTTGTGTCTTAAACTAATTTCTTCCCTTTGATGTCCTCCTTTTTGCCTTAGACTTATCCCTTAACCTCGTCATTTTATTCTCAATAGACCATCCCTCCTCATGTCCCCTTGTTTCATCTTTCCTTAGCTTTTCTATTCCACTATTGCTCCTTTATTATTCATCCAACATAATTAGACCAACTGATTATGCTCTCTAAGCCTCCCTGCCTATCTAACATCATTAGTCAAGGTGATAATGATGTCTTTGTTCCTGTAACTTGTTGACATCACTAGTTGGACTGATGATGTTGCCCATATGGCAAATACAATGTTTGGGTTTGGAACATTAATTTATATATTTTGACATTTATGAAAGAAAAGATCACCAAAACCTGATTTTCTTGTCCTCACAACTACCTGCAGAGAATCAAGGGAAGGGAGTATTTTCCTAGAAGAGAACAGATTGCACACAAGGACCTTTGAACATTCAAGGATAGGAGATTCACATCTAATGGATACCAGGTCTAAATATTTCCTGATTGTAGTCCATTGGTGTTTCTTTTATACATCTTGACTTCACCTACAACCCTCTATGAGTTCTTAAGTCGAGGGGCAAGTTGATTTGCCTGGAAGTCAAGCCCAGATAAGTACCTTGTGCCATAAATTTTTCATTTATTGGATCTGATTTCTCATTTTATTCTTGTTACTTTGCATTCTATTTAATATCTTACTCTATTTTCCTACATTTAGATCCCAACGTAATTGTCCTTTTATTTTGATGTCATTTACCTTCTTGTTTAACACATCATCCATCTTGATACCATACCTAGATTGTCATTGTTGGTATCCACTAAGAGAGGCCTTCTACCTTTTCCCCATTTAGAGGTTAATATTATTCAGTGTAACATGGGGACACCTCACTCCCCCCCCCAAACCCCCCCACACCCGAGTTGGGGATGTCCCCGAGATAGGGACTTGGCATCCCCACATCCCCCACCACTGCCTTCCTACCACCAAGTCACCGTCAGGACACGGGGACACATAGAAGTCCAGAAATTCCCTCCCTTCACTACATTTTGACATTTGGCACTTGTTTTGATAACATATTATCATGCTACTCATTATAATCGTCTTTATGATACAGAAATTTTTTATATAAATCTTCCATTCACCATTTGGACAATTTTATAATTTTAGTATTCTAATTTCTAATTTGTAATTCGATATACAATGTTCCATTGTTCATTGTTCAAGTATTTAGTATTTGGCATTTGCAAGTTTACTATTTAGTATTTGCTATTTTCTTATACTGTTATAAACTTATACATCTTTTCATAACTAGCATTTCAAGTACTATACGTATAGTATATAGTATATACAGCACACCCCACCACCGTCCCCCTATCCCTCAAGACCCATGTTACAGTGATATTATTAGACTTTCATCTTCATATACAAGATAAACTCTAGAAAATATTTAAGGGAGAACTCTTAAACTGGTGGGGATGTCTTTTAAGTTTGAAGAAATAAACAAAGGAAATTGTAGATCCTAAAATGGCCTCAAACATTTGTGATAGTCAATAGACCATCTTTTCAATAGCTTTGTGCGATGATTCTTGAAAACTGTTTTTTTAATTGCAATTATAGAATGGTAGCCCGTCTTGGAGAAATTGCAATAAAGCAAGTTATTAAACATTGTTCAAGTTCAAGACAAACAACCAATGTAATAACCTGAGATAATCTACTGTTATTGCCCCACTGATCAAAAAGTCAAGGACCCTAAACTAAGATAACAATGCCATTATTGGGTTGTTTAGAAGATAAGAACATCCAAAAACACAAGGTTATGAGATGGCTGGCCTTCAATCAAGGTCAGATTTAAAAAGCACAATTGAGAAAATTTGGTATTATGGATGCTTTTTGTATTTGGTAGGATAAATAGGAGAAAATCAACCATATCTTGTGTAAATGTTCAACAATTGGTTATCTTTTGGGAGGACCACAAGCTGAATTCAATTTCCTTTTTAGTAGCTCTCTTTTTCCAATTGCCACTTCTTGCAGGTTCTAGGATAGTCAAAGACAAGAATCTATTGCATGTTACTTGATTGGAAGCAATCAATGTTCTTTGGAAAATAAGTATGCAAAGCTACTTTATAGAAAGATACCTTGCCATAGGAAATAAGTGGCATTTATGACAGTTTATGACTTTGAGTGTGCAAGTTAATATTGAGTGATGTTGCAAAAGAACATGAATTCATTGCCTTTTTACGTGCACATGACCAGGCAAGCACTTTCTTCCCTTATCTATGTAGGGAGATATTTTCCTTCTAACCATAATGCTCAGCTGATTTAGACCATTAGTCTTCTAAAGTTATATAAAATGTATTTATCCAAAGAGAACAAAATACAATACATTGATCATTCATTATTACATACTTGCAAATCCAGTGAACATTTCACGAACCTTTAATAATTTTCTTTGGGAGATGATCTATAAGCTTCCAAGGTAAATTTCACTAAATGTGCAAAGTATCCATTTGGTGAACCACCATAGCTATGAGTTATCTAGGTTATAAACTCTAACTTTAAATGGTGAAATATAATCGTATTCTATTTGTATACATTGATTGAAAAGCCAAAATGTCTCTATAGATTATGTACAATATCTTATGAAGTACCAATTACCATGCAACTATGAAACTGGTTATGTTGTTCTCCTCCATTTGAGTTGAAATAATAACAGATCACAAGGATTCTAAAATATAACTACTTTATAAAAATAGAAACGAAAAAACCAAAAAACTCCTTGTGGAATGCTTGCATTAGGAGGGTCTCATTCACTAAACTGGTGTTCCTCTTGGCAGTGAGCTAAAAGACTACATTTACCCTTTTTAAAGAATAAGAAACAATATGTTTATGATGTAAATTATGTTTCTCTTCATAAGCTACTTCTCTTGAATCTCTTATGAAAATTTTCACAGACCCACAGAGTAAAATGATCTTAAACATTCTCTAAAATTTAGCATGTCTTTCAAGGATACTTTGAACTTGCTCAACGTGCATGGGAATAACATAAGCCTGTAAGAAGCATTTTTACGAACATATATTAGAATCATATCAGAAACCGTATACGAAAAACAACATGGAGATAATTATGATAGGTTGTTTATAAACTTACAGTGCATATATTTCTTGTGCAATCGACATGTCTGCCAAATTCTATGAATCGCAACCAACCCATCACCAATCTAGAATTAAACCAACCAAACACGTGTGGTTTACATACTTCAAATAGGAAATTAAATGATATATAAATAGAAAAGAAAAGTACAATTTCAGAAACAAATTATATCAATAGAATTGTGCAATATTAAGTGTCCTTCAGAAAATAAAGGAAAACTAAATGTGTTTATAGATCAAGTCCTTAGAGGCATTTTTGGGAAACATTTTGACTCAGCATCCCTGAAAGAACTCTAGTTATCACAGAAGCAATGCTTCAAAAATTGTGAGGCTATTATACAACACAATGTTAGTATTTTTCAGATTTACCTAGGAAAGAACAAACTATAGAAGTCTTTCAAATACTAAGCACAGAATAAAGTATAATATGCACCAGCAAGGTGAGATAGTACCTGGATTTAGGTTCTGAAATAACCCTCAGATCTGATCCAGCTAGGGCTTCCCTGAAGTCTTCAATCTGGTATTTCCTAAGGTCTAATTCCGAAGATACTAATATAATTCTGTCTTGAATTTTGCTACAGAATTCTGCTCCAGAATTCGCTCTTATGCTGCAATTTAGGGCAAGAATTTGCTGTGAAGACACTGCCCTCTAATGATGAGAATGCTGCTCTTCAAAAGAAGATTTGCTCCAGCCCTAGATGAGATCGCAGCTGCTTCATCTATGAGCTGCTGCCTTATGCGATTCTTGAAAGGGGAAGAACACGTTATGTCTTGTGTGTCTTCCCTCAAGAATTGATCTCCTATATGTAGAAGCCCTAGGGAGAAAACCAAAGAGGGGACCGACCTGGATGATAGTTCCAAGAAGGCCGACTCTTGACCTCAACCAAACAATATAATGCATAATCTGAATTTTATAAACAATAGATTTAAATATATAAGATATTTAACATCATTATTTATATATCGGTATATCTATTGTTTGGCGGGATTGATATTTGCCCTCAAGGCCATAATATCAACACACAAGGCATAATGCAATGAACAATTACAATTTACTTGTACACAATTCAAATTATCTTGTGTGGCCTAAAATGAGCACTAAAATAAATGGAATGTTCCCTTTTTAGCTCACCATGGTTTGTGGTTTGGATTAGCCTATTAGTGGCCCTCATAGGCTAAGACAGTTAGTTGGCTAGAGGGTCCCGATTGGCAGTTCAATGGGTGAATTCCCTTCCAGAGGCCAGAGGTGCTCAGGATTGCTCTTCGTTTGGGTCAATTTGAGACACTTACTATTTATAGTAAGTCATTTATCTGACATTTCTATATTTGGCAAGGCACCTGGACCGGTCTCAATTGCAGTGATGACCTTTGGCCCCTTTGTCTTGATCGGGGATTCAAGGATTTACTAATTATAGTAAATTGAGGGTTGATAGAGATGGAACCTTACTATATTTAGTAAGGCACATTGGTTAGTAGTGAATGCAGTGGGCTACCTCCTGGTGAAGTCAGAATTGATTTGCAATGATTAATGATGGAGTTATAATATTATAATTATTATTAAAGTATACTTTAATAATAATTAATTATTAAGTGCATATCATTAATTGAATTATGAAGTGACTATAATAAAGTTCTACTATAAAGTCACTATAAGTTATTCCAGCTTGTTCGAGAAGCTACTTCATAAGGAGGAATTAAAAGTAAAGAATGTTTTATCCCACATTGCTAAAAGTACAAGCATTCACCAACTAAAAAGCTATATAAGCAAGGCCATCCTTTCATTTGAGATATGTTATGAGAATGGGATATTGAAACTATTTCTCCATTGTTGCTGAAAATCAGTGACTCGATTTTCTAAGGACAAAAACCCTTAGAATTAGAGAAGGTATGGATGAAAATCCAAGCCTTCAAATGTGAGGTAGATTTAAATCAAAATTCACCAATGGAGTAAATGGCAGATTTTGGTGAGTAAATATTATTTTAGTAGCAAATAACAATCATATTATGGCAGCGGGTCATTCATAGGGCAGAATTAAATAGTGTTGGGCGTGAGTTTTTGTTTGAGCATCAATATTTTATCTCAGATTTGTCAATATCAGAAATGGACCACTCTCAGGTAGTGCTGGGATGTACTTACATTGCATAGGTTCAGTGACTTATAGTGCTGGTAATTTGTGGGCTGATAACAGAGTTTAAATCAAGTTTGGGGCAGGTGTTGTTCTTTCACTAGCCGTCTGGGCATTAGTAATCACCAGGTGTGGTTTGAACCATTTCTATTTATATGTTCGCACACTTATGAGTTGCTTCATTGAGGTACATTAAATTGCAATTTGTAGAAAGTCTTCTATATGTTTGTTGGAAATGTCACATTATAATGTAAAGCCTTTGAGTTTACTTTGCATGCCAACTGTTTGTTCAAATGTTGAAAGTGTTAAACTTATTAAATCTGAATGCTAAGTACTGGAATTTTATGTTTTCATATTGCAAACATATATGTTCTGAAATCTCTAAAAATGTTTTATAGTTTTCCATGCATAATCTCTTGCAATTAGAACTATATTTTTTGTGACAAAGAACTCAGAAAATCAGAACAAACTTTACTTGCCAACTGTTTGACGAAATTTCTCCAAGACATATTCATTATTTAAGTGCTCAATTGGAAGGGGTTCTTACAGTGGTATCAGAGCAGTTTGTTGCCATCCTGTTGGAGGTGGAAAATTCATGGAGCTCACATAGTTGATTTTGAGTAACCAACGCTTACAAGTTTTCAGTTATAGGTTACTACAATATTGTAGGAAAATTCAAAAAAGAGATTGACCAGGATGCCATCAAGATAAGGGAAAGATGTGAATAGGAAGCTCTTCGAATCTTTGAGGGCTATCAGAGCTTGCCAGATAAATTGAAAGGAGAATACTCTCTTCATGATTATCTGAACTTGTTTGTCACCTAGAGGCATGGAAAAGATTGGGTTGGTAAAGTATATTCAGAGGGTGTATAAGGAGAAAATTTCATCTATAGGGACACACTTCAGTCATGGGCACAGTGTGAGAAGGTATGGTAGAACCACTAAATCATCTTATGAGGATGGTTCTACATCTAAACTCTGTGATTAGGTTACAAGAACTCCCATCATGAGAAAGGACAAAATGAGAAGACAAGGTCTATGCTTCACTTTCAAAAGTTATTGGGGCCTAAACTACCAATGCACAGAGAACGAGGTAAAGAAGCTTGAGGAAGATAGATAGATAAGATAGATAAGATAAATTATTAATGTCCAACAAGAGACCACCAAAAGGGTCTAAGGGACTAAGAGAACTGCCAATAGCTGGAGCACCAAATGGTGTCCGGCGAAAGAACAACAATGAAGCAAAGAGAAAAGGAGTCAGGAAGAGCGCCTAGAGGCTCTTTCCAGGCGAGAAGTAATCAAGCACCGAAGGATACAGTCCAAGACGAGGAGGAGAAGCCCTGAATCATCTTTGAGTAGCTCTAGAGGTGGAGTGTTGCTGCCGAGTGTGAATTCTATGATCTCTACAAGGTCTCACAGACCTGGTGTGACCAAAGGAAGGAGGGTCGAGAGGGCGCTTCCTGCCAGGAGCTGGAGACGCCGGAGTGAAGAAGGATGTGACAAGCTAATCAGAACTCTGACTGGATGGGGACATGAGCTGGAGGGTGGAGTCCCAAAGCCATGTAGTCTCCTGAAGATAAAGGACAAGGCACCGCTAATCGGTGTACCTGAAGAAGGACGAAAGGGAACAACACTCTTTGAACAAGCAGTGAAATCTCCCTCTGATCTCGTAGTAAATGGGGCACCGGAAGATAAGTGTGTCTCAGACTCCGTCTCCATCAAGGTGCAAAGGCGACAGATCTGGTCAGCCCTATCAATGTGGTGGTTTGTCTAGATGCGAAACCGGTGAGAACCGACACGGAAAGACCCCAAAGCAATATAGAGGGCGTGACTCCATCGGTGGGCCAAGTGGGGGGGGCGCACAATGATCCCGTCTAGGACCATATAGTGCTCAGCATAAAAGGCCATCCTGGGATGAAGTCCTCCAGGAGGGTTGCACCAAGTCGTAATAATATACCGTCTGTAAATGTCAAGTCTGACGTGACCATTAAGCTCCTACTGAGAGGGGAGGAGGTGGGTGGGAGCATCTAGGGAGAACTGAAAGGGGGGTAGGTGATCAATCGAGATCCCCACGGAATCCAGCAAGGCAGCAGCCTAGGCGTACCAACATCGGGCTCTACCAAAGGGATCAGCACTCGCCAAGGCCAAAGATGAGCAGTAAGCAAGGTAGGGATATCTCCGTTGACCATCGGCAGAATCAGCAAAACCCCAGAGACGGTGAAGGAACCAGATGAGATCAAAAATGGCCGCAAGTCTAAAAGGATGTGCACCAAACTTAGCAAGGATAACACTGTGAGGAGTAGATCGGTGACATCTGATGAGGCGTCGAAGGAGGATCTGAACCCACTCAATAGAAGTCCAATCTGAGTCCAGGAGAGAGGGCCCCCACACAACAGAGCCGTAAAGCATAGTCGGCCTGACTAAGGAGTCAAGGAGGGACAGCTTGGACCTGATGTCCTAAAAGTGATGTCTGAAACACTATCTCTTGAGCAGAGCCAAGGAGCCCAACCCCTTGTTGACACGGGGCTGCATAGCAGGTCTCAAACTGAAGCGAGGACCAGAGAACTTAACCCCAAGGTAAGTGTAGGAGGATGAAATCTCAATCTCCACTCCCTGAAAGTAAAAGTGAAGGTGAGAGGTCTTCAAACAATTGAAGACCATAACCCGAGTTTTGCCCAGGTTCACAACCAGCTGACGAGGATCACAAAAGGAAGCCAAGTCATCAAAGAGTCTCTCTAAACCCTCAGGGGAGGAGGCCAGGAGGACCACATCATCAGCAAACAAAAGAATAGAGATCAAAACCTAATGCAGATAACAGCCATCGACGGGGAGCGAGAAATCTCGGAGAAAAGTCTCAAGCTCATCAATGTAAATGCCAAAAAGCGTAGGGGATAGAGGGCAACCCTGCTTCACCCTGATGGTGCTCTGAATCGGCTCGGAGAAGCCCTGAGGAGTCCTAAATCTTCCCACCACACACTCATAGAGCCTCATAATAGCAGTCAGGAGAGTCTCGGAAATCCCAAGGTCCCTGAGTCTCTGGAAGAGGGTCACACGAGGAACAGAGTCAAAAGCCTTGCAGAAAAAAGCAGCAATAAACCTTTGCTGAGCGGTAACGAGCCTCCTCAATGATACTCCATAGAGTCAAAATATGGTCCATGGTCTGAAAATCAGTCCGGAAGACTTCGTTTTGACATATGTATGCATTGAAGAAGTAACCACAAAGGAGGGTTATACACATGCAGATTACCTTGCAGCCATGGGGCAGAAACCATGGCACATGACACACTTAATTCTCCTCTGAAGATACCCCTTTAACCAGTACTTGGCAATGGACAAGTAGCAGAGGATAAAGTTTTGGTTGAGTTTCTTGAGAACACTACAGATAGGTATGATAGAGCTCGTAATTTTCTATTTTATGACAACAGTTATAATGTTGAGCCTATGCATGAGATAGCAGCCCTTCCATGTGTGAAAGATGGTTGCATGGAGTTTTTCAGTGTTGACACTCATGATTCAGGTGTTAGAAATGAGTTATGTGGATGTGGGCCAAAGCAAATCTGATTTTATAAATTAGACCTGGGAAAATGAATCAGAAAATTCATCTATTGGTAATAGGTCCCAAGATCGTGACTTACAAGAGCCTGTAGTAACCTTGGAAGTGGAAGTGGGTGTAGAGATGGCCACAATGGCAGATTCCACTTTACCAGTTGAGTCATCTTTTGAGGTAGATAGAAGCAATACCTTGGTTGATGATGTGTGCACTGATGATAGCACACATGATGTTGTTGAGCATGATGTGAGCATTGCGGATACAACCTCATACCACAGTGCAGACTTTGATTTAATGAGCTTGCATGGGGACCACAAATTTCAGAGACATCAGTTGGTTGGGCAATTAAAAGTGAATGACAATATGATCACTACAACCGTTCAGCATTTTGACATTGCTCGCCAAATGTTAGACACTTATAGCTAGAGCACCCTTGTGACAGATAAGCATTGTGTTGGTAATCTTTCCCTTACAGAGTTTCATACACTTCAAGAAGCCATCAAAATAAGGAAACAAAACTATTTGCAGTTATTGGCCGACAGAGACTATCTTCTTGAGTGGGGGTGCACTTTCTATGATGTACTGAGGGGAAAGGAAGAGGATATAGATGAGCTCACTCATGATCTTGGGGTGACTATGGACTCATTGGAGAGCACCTGGTTGGTTCTTCAAGAGTCATAGTCATGGTTAGAGGAGTTTACTGTAGAGTTGAGCCGAGCATAGTCTTCACCATCTGTAGTTACAGTACAATTTCCTACAGTGGCAGTTAAAGATGATTTGATATCCACAGGTTGTAGTGGGGATGTGGCTACATCCATCACGGAATTTAGTGCAATAGTCTCTGACGGGGTGAGTACTTGGATTGAGAGCAGTGGAGAACCACATGTTGTATCAAGTTTTCTTGTGGTTCATCCACTGCAGGTGTTTTTGGTGATGAGTCATATGACTGAGGTTATATTCAGTACTATGACAGTCGATGCTTGACCAAGGTGAGAGCTTTTTAGCGTGACTTCATAGGGAAGAGTACTGATCACTACTTTTCTGATCCACACAGAGGATTTGATGATGCATCAGTGTGGATTGGATCCAAGGTTGGACCATCCTTTGTGGGATGGGTATTTGCCATTTGTAGTAGATGGGTTCAGTGGTTGCAAGTTGGATTACTTGCAGAGTCAGCACATCCATGGGAGCCCAGCAGAGGATGGAGATAGGTGTCGTGTTACAGACACCTTCAGATGTTCTTATCTCCACAGTACAGATGGACGTGAGTTCAGTGTGCTTTGGGACTTGAGTGACGACAGGGCTAGCACTACAGTTCGGCTGGGTGTCATTGGTTGGCTTCACCACTTTGGGCATGGTGAAGTTGAGATCAAAGTTAAGCAACAAAAGTCGGAGGATGTTCTTCTTGGTAGGCTTATGTTCAGAGTTTGGGATCCTTCCATTGCATCAGGATGTCAAACAAAGCTCACTGAGGAGTTTCCAGGAGGTTACACAGTTAGGGATGCCTACTATTTTTTCTCTAATCCTCATGTGCATGATCTCTTTCAAATGCACAATTTAGTAGCGCACATGTCGGATAGTATGTATGACATCTCACCTTGCGGAGTTCTACGAAGCAAGCTTTGTCATCCTTGTGAGTTGCTTCCCTATGAGATATTCACTCCTGTGACATCTACAGTCAAATTTGTTTCAGTTTAGCATGTTTTGTCAATTATTTTGGTGTTAGTGTTACAGGAGCTAGTTGGTGATCATAGGGACATTACACAGTTCTACTCTTGGGATCCAGGCGGACTGGAGTGTTATTTGTTTCTAAGATTGCTTGGGGACAAACAATTTCAAGAAGGGCAAACTCTAATGTCCCCTTTTTAGCTCACCATGGTTGGTGGTTTGGATTAGCCTATTAGTGGCCCTTGTAGGCTAAGTCAGTTGGTTAGAGGGTCCCAATTGGCAGGCCAATTCCCTTCCAGAGGCCAGAGGTGTTCAGGATTGCTCTTCGTTTGGGTAAGTTTGGCACACTTACTATTTATAGTAAGTCATTTTATCTGACATTTTTATATTTGGCAGGGCACCTGGAACGGCCTCAGTTGCAATGATGACCTTTGGCCTCTTTGTTTTGATTAGCGATTTAGGGATTTACTAATTATAGTAAATCAAGGGTTGATAGAGATGGACCCTTACTATTTTTAGTAAGGCACACTGGTTAGCAGTGAATGTAGTGGGCTACCTCCTGGTGAAGTCAGAATTGATTTGCAATAATTAATGGAGTAACAAAATTATAATTATATTAAAGTGTACTTTAATAATAATTAATTATTAAGTGCATATCATTAATTGAATTATGAAGTGACTATAATAATGTTATAATATAAAGTCACTTTAAGTTATTCCAGCTTGTTCGAGAAGCTACTTCATAAGGACGAATTAAAAGTAAAGAATGTTTTATCCCACATTGCTAAAAGTACAAGCATTCACCAACTAAAAAGCTATATAAGCAAGGCCATCCTTTCATTTGAGATATGTTATGAGAATAGGATATTGAAACTATTTCTCCATTGTTGCTGAAAATCAGTCGCTAGAATTTCTAAGGAGAAAAACCCTTGGAATTAGAGAAGGTATGGACGAAAACCCAAGCCTTCAAATGTGAGGTGGATTTAAATCAGAATTCACCAAAGGAGTAAATGGCAGATTTTGGTGAGTAAATATTATTTTAGTAGCAAATATTAAATAACAGTCATATTATGGCAGTGGGTAATTCATAGGTCAGAATTACATAATGTTGGGCGTGAGTTTTTGTTTGACATCACTATTTTATCTCAGATTTGTCACTATCAGAAATCGACCACTCTCAAGTAGTGTTGAGACATATTTACATTGCATAGGCTCAGTGACTTATAGTGCTGGTAATTTGTGGGCAGATAACAGAGTTTAAATCGAGTTTGGGCCAGGTGTTGTTCTTTCACTAGCTGTCTGGGCATTAGCAATCACCAAGCGTGGTCTGAACCATTTCTATTTATCTGTTCGCACACTTAAGAGTTGCTGCATTGAGGTACATTAAATCTGGAAGCTTCTATCGATTGCAATCTGTAGAAAGTCTTCTATATGTTTGCTGGAAATGTCACATTATAATGTAAAGCCTTTGCGTTTACTTTGCATGCCAACTGTTTGTTCAAATGTGGAGAGTGTTAAACTTATTAAATCTGAATGCTAAGTACTGGAATTTTATGTTTTCATATTGCAAACATATATGTTCTGAAATCTCTACAAATGTTTGATAGTTTTCCATGCATGATCTCATGCAATTAGAACTGTATTTTTTGTGACAAAGAACTCAAAAAATCAGAACAGACTTTACTTGCCAACTGTTTGACAAAATTTCTCCAAGACATTCATTATTTAAGTGCTCAATAGGAAGGGGTTCTTACAATAAAGTTTTGCCACTTTGCTTAGAAATCCAATATGTTTGACTCATCATACTCTCCAAAAAAGTGTCATTTTGTCTTATATTGAACTAGAGAAATTTTTAATCCATTTTATCCTCAATGGTTACAAGACACCAAATCACAATGGAAGTATCTATTTTAATTGATCGCTATGGTTTCTCTTCTTTCTATCAATTACAAAAAAAAAGTGTCCAGATACAAATCAACTTTAAGTAGATCTAAACTTTTGCTTCTGACATTAAAATGGTATTGCTCTTTTTTGCATTGAGATATCACACAACATTTAAGACTGTATAAGATTTTCTACCTTGCTGATTTCATTTGTCATTTCCAGCTAAGTGTGAATTCGTAAATTAAAAGCCCAATGGAATATTTTAGATGCATAAATTGTTGTGTTGAACAAGCATAAAACTGTAATATCCCCGCAAGATATTTTTCCCCAAATTTCTCAAAGATATATCAGAAATTTAAACAAATAATTTAATGCAGTAGATTTCAAATTATCCAGCAAATACCAGGAAAATACACAGATGAAAATATAATCTCAGAAATGTATATAGAAACTAAATCTTCAGACCAATGACAAAATCCAATCATAGTCACAAAAATCACAACAAAATTGGATATCATAAATATGAACCTAAAACTCTATGTGAAACACCTACACAATGTCTCCAACCGACAATGGGTTTCCATCCACTATCCCCAAGCTTGAGGGTTTTCCTCCTCAAACCTGTTGAAAGCTGAAGCTCTCCAAAACTCTCCAAGAGAGAAAATGAAATCAATTCCAAATTCCAGCATGCTGAAATGAATCTAACATTCTTCTTTTAAAGCCCAATGCAGTGACTCTTCAGTTTCCCTCTGCCTAACCCTTCACCTTCTTTCTTTTCTTTTTCCTTTCAAAAATAACATTTCCCACCTAATTGAATAAAGTGTTCTTTAAATAATAAAGTGACATAATAATATGTACTTTAATTTAGTTGTCACTTTGTTAATAAATTATTTAGTCTTCAGGCATTAAAATTACTAATCAATCAGACTTAGATAATCATGTGTGATAGCTCGTTTGAAAGGTCTTGGCGAGACGCTCCCAATCCAACCTTGAGATACCAACATCACTGAGCCCATTTTCAACTTACTAAAAATAGCAAGTATCTGGAAACCTGCTAAATAAACTCTGATTGGCCTGAAATTGGAATTACCTAGGCCAAATCTCTCTCTGATCCCTATAAAGTCACGCCCACGAGACCAAGGCAAAATGGGCTAATGACACATCATGAATTGATGGGGCTAGAAAAGGAGACATTACAAAAACCCCTTGGATCATGGTGGAAAGTGATGGATAAGATGGATAAACCGAAAAGGAGGTGAAGAAACCCAAATGATTTAGGATTTAAGCATCCAAGGAGCCAAGCAGCCTAAAGACACCTAACTAGTGAGAAAAGAACTCAAACAAATTCCCTTAACAAATGGAAAAGGCTTGTGCATATGGATCAAAATGCAAGAAGTAAACAAGGAATGACAATTTGTTTAATGGCCTAAAGAAGACCATCTTTGGCTTAAACCATTATATAGTTAAAAACTTAAAAGAGCATTCATTGTCCAATTTAATTAAAGAATAACATGACCCAATAATTCGCAATACTAATTGAATGGCCATAAAGTTTGGCTTGTCATGAAAGAGATGTCTATTTAGAAGTTTGTATTTGAACATGACCAATAAGCAGGTTGTATTTAGATACAAATCCAAAGAACCAAGCAGCCTAAAGACAACTAACTGGTGAGAAAAGAAATGAAACTAATTCCCTTAATAAAGCATAATTTATCTTATATTAGATTTTATTATTATCTAGTAATTTTAAAATGTTGAAATCATTCGACGTTTATGTTAGAACAGAATATTATATTAAGTACATTAAAATATTACATTCTCTCACAGACCAGGTTTGGACTGGACATAGAAGCATTTGCATTTTTTCTTTTGTAGAGACGTTTAATTGATATCCCCTATCGACAGAGAAGACCAAAAAGAGAAAAGATGATAACTAGACAGAATTTAACCTACAACTCAAAAGTGAATGACTATTTTTGCCTACTAACAATACAATAGAAATTGCCTACAATCGAAATTGCATAAATTTAGTTTGGGTTGTATAGCATTGTAAAATGAGTGTGTGACTGCACATCAGTATAGCATGAAAGAGTACAGCATTGTACCCGTAGGAAATTCTTGAATCATGTTAGATTTCAAGGTACATCTTGTTTTTCTATCAAGTCAAGAGTCATGCTTCATAACATTCATCATAGTCATATATGTTGATCTTGATGTCTCACATATGTGTTTTTGTACGAATAACAAAGCTTTCAAACAAATTCAGATAAGGCAATGAAAATTTTCATGGTTGGGTTTGGTTACCATTTTTCAAGACAAAGAAACAAAGATGGACTGAAGCTGGATTCAGGAAGATTTGTCCAATGAATGAAGATGAACAACTACAAAGCTGCACCAGAAATGACAGAGTGCTATCATATTGCATGTATTACATGTAGGACGTGTGCCACACTACACAAATACAAAGTTTAAGTAAAAATTACATCTCTAATCGATGGGAACACACCCTATAACAGAGCCACCAAATTTACAAGAAAACTCTGCATCTAGTATATACAGGCATGCACCTGATAATCAAAAAACAAATTTGATTTTTTAAAATTTGTGTTGTGCTGGGGAGAACACCACTCAATGGAAGTACAATGGATTGTGTAAAGAGGGAATTATTTTCTTAGACATCAATACTATTGCTTGTGGAGTTCCTTCCTGAGACTGACACAAACTGTTCAGGAGAAATCAGTTGAGAATGTCAAGGCTGTATCCTGTGACCAACAGTCTTATAAATAAATGTGTACACCATCTTGCATAGAGATTAGTACAAGTGACTGTCCACAGTGGATTCATGTAATGTCACCTTATGCAATTTCTTAGGGTTTTGCCTAATTTCTAAAATTGCAAGACTTCTTTCTAGCACAAACTTTATTTGCTACTAGCATATGTTTTTAATATAACTTGCAGATAGGTATAATAACAATATCTTAAGGAAAGGATATATTAAAGAAAATGTTGGCTATCTCAATGTCATGCAAGAGATGACAAACAAAGATTCTGATGTAATTCTCCAGTCGATGATGGTATAATTGCTATATGATGGGAATGTCTATGATCAACAAATATCAACTATATAATCCTTATATCCAAATACTTTGTGTAAGATAACCGCCAATATAGTAAGCATCGATCTGTAATTATATAGGGAATAGATATCAATCTGAATGTGTATGTCTTGTGCTGATCTGTATAATTGCTGATGTCAACATGTATTGAGCTGATGAAGTTTGTATTGATATTAATATTGATCTTTTTATGAGAAGGAAAGAGTGAATATTATCACTGTATTATATTGAACAAATATAAAAGTTGTATTGATCTGTAGGTAATTTACTGATCGTGAATCTGGTATAACTGTGACCCTTAATGGATCAATTGAATGCTATTTCAGATTATTAATATTGTGTTCATGTATTTGCAATTGAGGGAGCCTTCCCTGATTAGCATCATTAATTTCTTGTGCTTCCATGGCTTGGTATTTCTACCACTCAACTGAGCACTTCAGACTAGATTAATAATAACATAAAATCTTCACATATATTCCTTCAGAAATGATTTAGATCTGCCATGTATACCTCTCTTCCATAAAGAGTTGTGACTCTTCAATGTGAGAATCGCCAATGAAGTGTTGTGTCTCTTCTTCAATTACATTATTTTATCTAAATATAGATCGCCTCACTTAATAATCATGGCTTTTGGTAAGCTTGCATTATTTTGATAAATTGCACCTCTTTATCAATGTTTGCTTTGGTAATCGCCCCCTTCCAAGTTAACTCTCTTTACTGATTGTTAAAATCAGTTAGCATAATATATTGAAATCACTGTGCTTAAAAGAGAAATCATGAGTCGGCACTCATCCAAAAACAAAAAAAAATGATTATTGTTTAGTTTGATCGCTGTTTGAGAAATAATCACCAGTCTTTGCTGCATGATCGATGGCTGCTTTGGGTTGTATTTTCCTTATCGTCGCTTTCCATGATGTCTATGTTTATGTGCATGATCGCTGCATTTTTATTTAACATTCGCATTGCTGTTCATTTCCTTTGCAATCACTTCTAATGAAGTTGGCCTGCTCTCATTCATTTCTGTGTCTTACCTTAAAGAACCGACCTGCATGAAAACTATACCTTTTAATCCATTATGAAGTCGTTTTGAATGTTATCTTCATCATTTATTTGGTTTAATCCTTGACAAGAATTTGTTCATTATCATTTCTGATTGGAGAATTACTCTGTCATTGATTGCTCCTTACTTCCATTCGCTTTTTAAAAAAATATTATTACTTCTTTGACTTGGGTGATTTCCTTACTAAATATTCAGCTAGCATTAAGACTTCAAATTTATTCTTCTTTCTATTTTCTTGTTTGGATTGGGACATCACAACTCAGCACCAAACTGACTATGTTTAAATACCTGCACTTTTGATCTGCTGGTTTCTCTATGATCACCCTATGCATGTGCATTCTATATATAATCAGCGAACCTTGATTTGAATCCCTTCTTCCGCTAAATCATCATTGGCATTACAATATTCCCTTTCTAAATTACTGTTAGAAATACATGGATTCGCCTTAATCATTAATGCAATGCATAGAAATCTCAGATCAACATACTTCAATTGGTACATACCACCACATTTTGAAATAGTTTAAATTATATTTCTATATATTAGATGAAAATGGTAGGAAAAAGGAAAAAGGTATCTCTACCCATTCTTCCATCTAAAAAGAGAAGTTATAGGCCTTTTGCTTCTTGGAAATTGTAATGTCCATTAATTCTAATTATTGTGGCTTTTTTCCATCTTAGTACCACTAGATATATCAGATGAAAATGGCAGGAAAAAGGAAAAAGATATATCTACCCATTCTTCCATCTAAAAAGAAAAGTTGTAGGCATTTTGCTTCTTGGAAATTGTAATGTCCATTAATTCTAATTATTGTGGCTTTTTTCCATCTTAGTACCACTAGATATATCAGATGAAAATGGCGGGAAAAAGGAAAAAGGTATATCTACCCATTCTTCCATTTAAAAAAGTTATAGGCATTTTTCTTCTTGGAAATTGTAATGTACATTAATTCTAATTATAGTGCCTTTTTTCCATCTTAGTACCACCAGATATGATAAATGAGAATAAGATAAAGTTTATGTTCACAGTTTTGCAACAAGAATGGTTCAGCATAGCTAGATACCCTTTACTTGGAGAAACCTGCCAAAAAGACAAACAAATATCATGCTTTAGAAAGTACTAGGAAAGCGATTATTGATTTGCAAAATTTTGAAAAAATAAAGACAAGAAAGAAATAGTAACAAGTAGCTAATCCGTGGCTATGGTCTTCATTCATGAGTGCATCAATGCCTTCATTCATATAATGCCACTTCTGTGTTTTTTCTAGCTATCTTGGTAATTATCATTTACACTCAAAGGAAATTTTTAAACACGCTTAGACAGATGTCTTCACCAATATAAATCATGAAAGTACAACCCAAAGGAGATAAATCCACACCTATTATAGCTTCACAAACAATTAAGTATTAGAGTGCCATCCATGTTGCTCATATGGTCTTCAAACTGGCATATGATAAGTCTACATGGAACCAAAAAAAGCTATATATTTTAAATTATAAAGAAACTTAATGGAAAGGCCAAGAAGTCACGTGGAGTGCTTTAGAAGCCAATACTACAAAAAAAGGCTTATATTGGAAAGTGATTGGACGCATGTAGCCAGCAAAGTTTGGACCACACCCTAGAGGCACACACAACTCACATGCAGGTTGTGATAAGAAACAGAAACCATTCCACACCCCAAACACATTTAGTGGAACCTAATGTTGATATTATGGCCTTTATGGCAAATATCTCATGCATTGGATAAAGACATTAAATATATAGTTTGATATATAAATAATAATATTAAATATAAGAGATATTTTAATATTCATTGTTTATTTAATAAATCGATTATAAATGATTAATGGTCTAATTTAAGGAATAATTAGATAGGGCCCAAAGTCGGCCTCTTGGGAAATAATGTTTTATCCAAGTCGGCCCTTTCTGAAGGCACTCAAGTTGCATATAAAGGCAGATTGATTCTTGGGAGAGATCATATCAAAAACATAACATATAATCTCTCCTTCCAAGAATCAATCAAGGCAGCGAATTGGAGCAGAAATTAGAGCAGAGATCATATTTGAGAAGCAGCGAAATTCATTTGCATTAATGGCGAAATACTTCTTCCATTGAACTGCGATTTTGCTCAGCCCTTAAGGGCGATATTGATCAGCCTTGAAGGAGTAACTTAGTTAGGTCTAAGAGTTGACAATTCTGACATTAATAGCTGCGAATTGCTTCAGATCTAGAGGTGCAAAATCTGACCTTTGAGGAGCAATCTAACAGCAGATCTCAAGGCAAATCTAAGAAAATGACAGTCTGATCCAAGGTCAAAGAAAAGTGCAGATTGGTGGCATCTTGGAAGCCCTAGGTGGGCTGACCTGGCACATTCACATCTTGAGAGTTTGAAGGCACTGATTTGAAGATCATCCGGGTATTATCTCTCCTTGTTCTCAATCATTGCTTTTATCATGTGCTTAGTTTTGTTAGATCTCTATAGATTGATCATATTCCTTGGGACAATCTGAAATATACTAACATGGTATCAGAGCCTAGGTTGAGTAAAAGATCCATTCAGATTTAGCAATTCTGTCTAACTCTTTCAAAACTAATGAAGAAATACTATGGTGACTGGGGCTTTGGCCTAAACATAATAAATTTGGTTTTATGAAGAGCATAAAAGTAGGACTAAAAATTTTGCATTAAGGTTGAATATGCAAATTGCCCTAGTTAGTTCAAATTACCCTAAGAGGGAGTCTAAGCTTAAGAGGAGTTTAATCATGGGCTCACTTACCTCTCCCTCTTACATGTGCAAGATCATCCCTTATTGGCATGGCTTAGCTTTTTAGCATATGGCATATTATTATCAGCTGGGTCATTATCATTTGGCTCATGATTTGGTTCATGCACTTGGCTGATTCATGAGTATTGGCATTGTCATATTTCTATGTCATTTATGTGTGAGCATTGTTGGCATATTTAAGTTGTCATTGGATAAGTTTAAGGCAAACATCAAACCCACTGGTAAACTGGTAGACCATTTATAGTTCTTAATTGGCACCGGTAGACCTGACAGAGTATATGTACCGGTAGCCCAAACAGAGTGTCTACTACCGGTCTTATAGAACAAACAGGGGATGTATGGACAACCGGGTACAAAAGTGTACCGGTCAACTGCATAATAATCCGCACTGGATTATGCGGAGCTATCTAAGTTAAAACCGAATTATATGGAGCATCCACCGTTTAGAACTGGAGTTAGCTTTTTAACGGGAGTTAGTTTTATTTCTACACGAATGTTTCAAGGTAAACTCAAGATCATCTCGCACAGTTTTTTTGCTGCATGATTTATGGATGAGTTTACATTTTGGCGGTACTATGAGTTGAGCATTTTATTAAGATTAATTTCTTATAAATATAGGTCATAGGATACAAAAGAGTTGTTGTTGAATATACAGAGCAGGAGAGAGATATCTTCTAAGAGAAGCTATGGTCACAGAGGTGAAGGGCAAAAAGGTTCAACAGCCAGGCAGAGCAAAAAGGATAACAGGTATGATCTATTCAGACAGAGAGTGTCAATTAAGATCATTTCTTTTTATTGTTAACGCACATTCAAATCCCTCTATTAGGGTGAACCCTAATAGGTTCTTTGTATAAATCTCTTAACCGGGTAACATTTTAATTGGTGTTTAAAGTCCTTTGACAAGGCGACTCCTAGCAGAGTCAAGATCTTAACCGATCTTCTACCAAATCCCTTCACTGGGTAGCACTCTTACAAGTGCTTTGTAAGCTCTTAATAGAGCACCTTTATTACTGCAGTAGTGAAGTGGTGAGCTCTGTCTCACCGTGGTTTTTTCCTTCTAACCGAGGGTTTCCACGTACATATGTTGTGTTGATCTGAGCATTTCTATTTCTATTTGTGAATGGTTATTTACATTCTGTTTATTCTGCAAGAATCTTTATACAAGGTTTAATTGAGATAGAAATAGTATTTACTGGTTCACCCCCCCCCCTCTCAGTAACCGATTAGGAATAACAATTGGTATCAGAGCCCTAGGTTCTCAAAGTTATAAAGCTTAACCGCTTGAGTAAAAGATCATGGAGGGTTACATGTATCAGAAGCAGATGGAGGAAGCCAATGACATCTTTGCCTCTCTAGACAATAGGCTGAGAAGATCCCTCGCTAAAAGAAAGGAGTTGGCTCTACAGATAAGCGAGATTAATGAAACGATTGAAGAGCTCTCTAGGCAGAGTGGATCATATGAAGCTGAGGAGGGAGTCTCTGAGCTTATGGAGAAGAATCAGATCCTAACCGATCAAATCTCCAACCTGAAGAGAGAGCAGGAAGATAATGCCCTAAGGATGATTGAATTAATTGAGAAAAAGAGGAAAGCTGAAGATGAAAGAAACACTGTAGTAAAATCTCTAACAGCCTCTAAGAGAGCAAGAAATCTAGCAGAGGAAGCAATAAGAGAAAGTGATCTTGTCGTTCTGCAACTTCAAAAAGACATGTAGATAGTCACTCAAGAAAATGCCAACATGCAAAAGAATTGGCATGATAAAGATGATGCATGCAAGAGGCTGGCAATTGAGTTGTATCAACTGAACGAACAGATGAAAACACTCAAAGAAAGGAATGAAACCCTCAGAAGATACAATGAAATCTCAGTAAAGCTTGATGAGCAACTGAAAGCTCAAAGAAAGCACAAAGATCCCACAGGACTCGGGTTCACCGATCAAAGCACCAAGGAAACCGGTGAGTCATCTGGAGCCAAGAAAAGAAAGAAGGAAAAGAAGAAACCGGTAGAACAAAAGGGTAAAAAGTCCTTCAATACTTCTTGCAATCACTGTGGCAAACCGAGACATAGAACAAGTGAATGCAAAAATGCACCGGTAAAGCCAACTAACAGTTACTGCAAAAAATGTTACAAGCATGGCCACAAGACCACTGAATGCTGGTCTCGCCCCACAAGTGTGTCTAGTGGAAGCAGGGGAAGCTTCAAAGGCTATTGCTACGCATGCAACAAATTTGGACACAAGGCTGATGAATGCAGATCCAAAACAATGGCATTCAGGTCCCCACCGAGATCGATATTCCCAAAGAGGAATAAGAACCGAAGCACAAACAATTGTGCTAACTGTGGCATGCATAGCCATAATGAATCCTGGTGTAATTCACCTAACAAGAAAAGGGTAAATCCATGGAAGGCAACCGGGATAGTCTATTACACCTGCAACAAAGTTGGACATCTGGGCAAAAATTGTAGAAACCGGTCAATGAACAAAAGCAGAGGATCGATCAAACTAGTGGTGAAGACCTTGTCTCCCAATCAAAAGGACAACAAGGGAAAAGAGACCGAGAAAGAAGTCAAGAAGATTTGGTTCAAAAAAGAATCAAAGAGCTCCGCTGAGGAGAAGACAGAGGGAAGATCAGTCTGCTGATGGTGATATCTCTTCAGCAAACTAAGCCTAAAAGGCTTGGAGGGAACTGGTAGTCTGTCTACTGCTCCCAATAGGACTAGAGAGTAACAAACTCACTCAATTAGTAAGTATAACTAGACAGGTAAGTGTTGATCAACCGGGGATTGATCAAACAGGTAAAGGCCTGAATACCGATTGGCGGAAAAAGGAAAGAAAGGTTAGGTAAGGTAATTAATGCTATAGCCGTTAACAAATAGTTACCGTTTGGTAATTACCGTTATGCCCTAAATCTATATAAAGAAAGGAGGATTACTCATTTTCTTTTACTTTGCGATTTGTGATTTACAATTTCTTATGCTTAAGTAATATGCTCGTGCTTTGATCATCAATAAGATATTTCTGTAAGACCGATCAAGCAACTTTCTGTGTAAACAGGTTGATAACAATGGCATCATCATCATTTGTCGCTAAGTTGATTCAAGGAAATCAATTCGACCGACCTGTCTACGACATCATGGTAGTTTAGAACAGGGAAAATGATATGTCTGGCTCACTGTCATCTTTGCATGATGGAGTTCTAATGACTAAAGATGTCACCGTTTTCATACATGCGAGACAAGAAGAATTGGGTGAAACTTTCATCCAAAGCGAGTACCTCTCATTGTGCACAGACGGAAAGCTTCAAGACAAATACGTGAAGCTAGTATCCTCGAGGTTGATTAATGGAGTCTACTATCCAACCGTGTTTCGACTGAATTGGATACAACTGGTTCTCAGTCGTGTGCATGAACCTAGTTTTTGGCTTACGAGGGAACATGCACTCCAATCACCAAGGAGAACCTGCACAAACTGATTGGGTGCAACGACAAAGGGGAACCCCTCACCCTTAGAGCCATTTCCAATGTCGTGGTCGCTAAATTGACGAAATTGAAATTAGATAGTCGGGTAACAACCGTCGACGACATTGAAGATGGAGTTCGGTTCGCATCTGCAGTGATAGGTTACAAAATCTATCAATCAAGCAACCTAAATAGCATTCCAGGAGGAGACATTCACGGCGCTCATCGAATCATGCACGACAATGCACAATATGATCTCTGCACAATGCTTTGAAGATAAATTTTTGAGAATCTGAAGAAGCTCGGTATCGTTAAGAAGAAGTTCCTGAAATATGGAACCCTATTGTTATGCCTTTTCTTTTACCATTCCAACTTCTCTCCGGGAATAGGCAAGGTGACTTGGGGAACCAATAGACCAGTCATGATCCAGATCAGTGATATGGCCAACCAACTAGGAAACCAATTTAGTCAAGTCATGACTGACTATTTTCAAGCATTCCAGCTGAGGATGCACGCAAGGGAAAGAGTCCCCTCAACTATTGTTGACTCCTACATAGACGATGTGTGTTTCCTAGTCTCCACTGATCACTGTATCATACAGGCAGTGGAACCGCGAACCGGGTATGCTCCAGAACTGGGGTATGAAATCTCTGCAAAAACAGCTAAGGCATATGCAGATGCCTTGCAAGATAGTGATCTGGACTTGTCAACTTACCGGTGTGGGACCTCTGAAGAGATTCTAGAGAATCTGAAAAAATTGGCACCGATAAAGAATGTGCATGTCAAAAGGACCCCCTACACCGAAGAAGAAACCGGCAGCAGAACAACCCAAATCTCAAAAGAAAAGAGCACAACCAGCACCTATCACTCCAGGGGAAGAAACTGAAGAAACAAAGACTGAAGACCCAACTCCTCTGATCCGCAAGAGGAAATCTGCTAAATCGGTGAAGGAAGATCCACCGAGAGGAAGAAAACCCACAATCGATGAATTTGTGGAAGGGTTAAAGAATTCAGGAGGTATGGCATCAGTTGGAAGGCGATATAGTCTTGCCATAGAAGAAGAGAAGAGGAAAATAGAAGAAGCGGTAGTCTATTGCATTCATAAGTTCAATCTTACTCCTACCGAACATCATAAGGTCATCCCTGATGATCTCCAAGAGATTCTTGAAGTAAAAAGGAAATCTCCAATGGAAAGAGAAAAGGAGCTAAGGATTAGGGCCCAGCTTGAAGTTCAGAATCACGTAACTCTGGACGAGGCAACTCATCAAGTAGAACTACACGAGCAAAACTTCCTGATTAGAAGAAGGATAAGTCAAATGCTTGTTGGAGAAGTTGACATGGTTCATGATGAAGGTGTGGCAACATGGACAAGACTTCTTCAAACCCAACAATAGGTAGAAGAAGCAAGCCAAAAGAACACTGTGCCACCAGTCAAAGATACATGTAAGGGAAAAGGAATTCTGGGAGCTAAGGCTCAAGTCAAAGCAACGGTATCGACTAAACTGGACATCGTTGATATCACTGACGACAAAGGTGGCGATCTAGCTCCACCAACCATTCTTATTTCTCCAGAAAAAGGTAAGGCTCCCACTATGACTCTAAATGGTATTGTAGATGAAGTAATGGACTTTGGAGAAGTAGCCAATGCGGCTAAATGGTATAGTGTGTTGAGAGGAAGATAAACAAGCAATAACAGTGGCTCTGTTGGAAACCTTCTTGGATTGCAACAGAAGTCCAAGAGACTATAGGTCAAAATTTCCTCCTGAACTCAATACAAGACTAATGACAAAATGGAGAACCGGTCTAGGCTCCAACACTAAAATTGATAAGGAGACATTGTCACAGGTCAGACCTGGTCTCAGTGGAGAAACTATCAAACTTCTGATAGAGGAAACATCAATGAATTTAGATACTAGGAATAGGGTTGCCAAGATAATAAATGGTTATGAGAAGGAAATCTATCAAGAAACACTTGTTATCTGGCAATAATATGATTTTAGTGCTCTAAAGGAAACAGGTCCACAGGAAGAACCTAGGACAGAATAGGAACCACCGGTTCAATTCACTACTCGTGAAGAACCTACCACCGGTGAACAAGAAGCTTCTAAGGAACAGTTCACATCCAATGAACAGGTAAATCTGGGAGATTCAGTGGTCAAGATGACATCTGACACCACATCAGGTGAAGAAGACATTGCTATGGGTGAGCTACATACAGCTGAGCAGCACACAAAGCCACCACCAAAACAAGAAGCCCCACAAGAAGAGCAATTGCAACAGGAAGATGCACAACCAAAAGTAGAGGTACAACCGGAAAGGGAAGAATAGAAAGAGGTAGAAAGACCAGCAGAAGAGGTAGGAATACCAAAAGAGATGGTAAAACTAGGGAATGAAGGAAATCAAGAACATCGGAACAAACAGGAACAAGAGTTACCTATACATATTGAGCAAGAACAACCGGTACAAGAGACAAGGCAAAAGGAACCGGTAGATGTTCCAAGCTCGTCCTCATCAAAGAGGAAGTTATCCTTTGCAGCAGACACAGAAGCCAAGAAGAGCAAGGTTAGCGAGATTGTGGTTGACATAAGCCAAATGTCAACTAGGCAACTAAAGGAGCTAACAAAGAGGAAACAGGACATGGTCCTCACAAATGTAAAGAACATCCTGTACAACTTTGTACCGGATGCAGACATTGATGAAGATGAACCTGTCATTGATCAATTGGAGATTTTGGCACAAGCTATAGGAGAAGATGTCACCCATCCGGAAACATGCCATTGATCACTATGAGAAAAAGAGAATAGAAATTCTCCACAAACAGGTTGAAGAGATAAAGGTAATAGTATCTACCAACATAAGGGTACTCCAACAATAGTTACAAGTTGCAGGAAGTCTAATGACAAGGACTTCAAATTTTGATACTTTTGTGCAAGATATCACAGTGAAGTCATCTACGACTTCTAAAGACATAAGAGTTTTGTCTTCCCAGTTTGATATAAAGAACACATCTGCAACAGATTTCAGCAAGGAAATGACAAGCCTAGCTCTGATTCTGAGAAAGGCATCATAAGAAAGAACCAAGCGAATCCAAGACCTTATTGGATTTCAATTATTTTTGGCCCCAGCATTTGATTTAATGCAACAGTCTGTAACAGAAGCTGAGAATCTGATCAGTGAACTGGGCTACAAGACTGTAGAGGACATGGAGAACATAATTGTATCGCTAAAAGTAGCACAAGAAAATCTAGAACATGTCACCGGTCAATGGAATCCTTTTCTTTATACAGCGAAGAAAGTTTACAAGGACATCTTCACCAAGTTACAGATGTAAACCAGTCAATTAAGCTTAATGCTTTGTCCTATGGAGGCAAAAAGGGGAAGAAGACATAAGAAGAAGATCAAAAGGTCAGATTGGGGACAAAGATCAGAAAGGATACAGAGCATAAGGCAGCACAAGCACAGGGGAAGTCTACAGGACAAGGAATTCACTGTGATGTGGAGGGTGATGTTTTGCCACCAATGCCAAAGGGGAAGATTGTTGGCATATTTAAGTTGTCATTGGATAAGTTTAAGGCAAACATCAAACCCACCGATGAACCGGTAAACCATTCATAGTTCTTAATTGGTACTGGTAGACCTGAAAGAGTATATGTACAGGTAGCCCAAACAGAGTGTCTACTATCGGTCTTATAGAACAAATAGGGGATGTATGGACAACCGGGTACAAAAGTGTACCAGTCGACTGCATAATAATCCGCACCAAATTATGCGGAGCTGTCTGAGTTAAAACCGGATTATACGAAGCATCCACCATTTAGAACTGGAATTAGCTTTTTAACAGGAGTTAATTTTATTTCTACGTGGATGTTTCAAGGTAAACTCAAGATCATCTCGCAAAGCTTTTTTGCTGCATGATTTATGGATGAGTTTACAGCTTGGTAGTACTATGAGTTGAGTTTTTTATTAAAATTAATTTCTTATAAATACGGGTCATAGGATACAAAAGAGTTGTTGAATATACAGAGCAGGAGAGAGATATCTTCTAGAGAAGCTACGGTCACAGAGGTGAAAGGCAGAAAGGTTCCACGGCCAGGCAGAGCAGAAAGGATAACAGGTATGATCTAATCAGACAGAGAGTGTCAATTAAGATCATTGTTTTTTTATTGTTAAAGCACATTCAAATCCCTCTATCAGGGTGAACCCTAATAGGTTCTTTGTATAAATCTCTTAACCGGGTAACATCTTAATTGGTGTTTAAAGTCCTTTGACAAGGCGACTCCTAGCAGATTCAAGATCTTAACCGATCTTCTACCAAATCCCTTCACCGGGTAGCACTCTTACAAGTGCTTTGTAAGCTCTTAACATAGCGCCTTTATTACTGCAATAGTGAAGTTGTGAGCTCTGTCTCACCGTGATTTTTTCCTGCTAACCGAGGGTTTCCACGTACATATGTTGTGTTGATCTGAGCATTTCTATTTCTGTTTGTGAATGGTTATTTACATTTTGTTTATTCTGCAAGAATCTTTATACAAGGTTTAATTGAGATAGAAATAGTATTTACTGATTCACCCCCCCCCCCTCTTAGTAACCGGTTAGGAATAACAAGCACATCTCTTTTGCATAACACTTGGCTTGTGTTAGCATACCCTTCTTCATTGTTATGACTAAGTCTATATTTGTGACATATAGTTGAGACTATATTGTTTTTGGTATAGCTGGATAATTGTTTCATCTATTAATTATCATTGACTGTTTATGAATGTAAAGGAAGTACTTTGGTACATTGATAGCATTGGTTTGTGTTGGTCTTTACATTGGCATTAAACAATAATATAATTTGGTATGTATGAGGGAACTTACCTTCCCTTGTAAGCTGAGTCTAATGCATATTGAAAGGGAGTTTTCTGCTATATGCATTGACATATTTCTATCTTGGACTTATTTACGGCCGATTATCAAATTCATGTATGAATGGCAACATACTTGGCGTACATTATGGGAAGCATACTTTGGCTTCACATCGATATATGTTTTCGCTTTGTACTGTTTTACAAATGCTTTAGCAGCACTATCTCACATTAGATAATGCATTGGTTTACTTTTGCATATATGTGAACATGCTTGGTTGAATCATATTGCATACTTGTTCTATGAGAGAACTACATTTGGATATACATATATGGATTCAAGTTCACATGATTTTATTGGCATATTTCAAATTGTCCTTCCTTTACTAGTTGAGGGAGCTCTAACCTTGTTAGAGGGAGGAGGTCACCTTGAGTAACATATACCCTGGGGTAACTTAATTGTGGGTATGTGGTTTAAGAGGGAGTTCAATTATGGGCTCACTTGCACCTAATTTTGTGTTATGAACTCCTTCCTTATGTCTTGTTGATTATATATATGGGTAGGATCATACCTCATTGGCTTGATAATCATAGCTGGTTAGTTTTGATATATGATTGTATGTGTGGAACGTACATAGCTGATTGGATCAGCTGATTACGGATGTCTAATTAGCATAACTAATTATTTGTTTAGCTGATTGACATAACTGACATTTTATTTTGAATGTATGAGGAGCATACTTCACATTATGTACATTGTGTTACATTTCTGTATGAATGAATGCATACTTCAGGTTGGCATATGGAACATACACAACATTGGCATCTGTTATGTATGAGGAGTATACCTTACATTATGTTACAGCTACATTGACATATTTTTGTTATGTGGGTACATACTTTACTTTGACATATGTTATATCTAACGCTGTTCTGGGAACATTCACAGCTGATTGTTAGTATAACTGAGTAACTAGTTATATAGGTATATTGGTGGATAAATGTATAATTGACATACATAACCTGACTTCTAGCTGATTAACTACTACAGTAGTTTCATGTATGTTAAGGAAACATACTTTATATGGCTTTGGCATATTCTTGTTATGGGAGCATATTTTATGGATATATGCACATGTTATGTTTTGGCTTTATGTATTCATGATAAAATGCTTATGTACATGTGTGAATACATTTCCTTATAGTGGGACTATATTACATGTGATTCTATATGTGAACACATTTTCTTTACATTGAACTGGCTTCTTATGATTATGAGATCATATTGGTTACTCTTATGCTTATGTGGATTCATGAGATAAGATTTATTTATTCTTATGCTTATAAGGTTTAACTGGTTATAATCATTCATTTGGGTACACCTATGCTTATGGCTAAGGTGTTCCTTATGAATTGATTACTTAAAGAATATCATAGACTTGATATTCTTGTCATGGATCAGGGATACATTGTTGTGCATTTGGTGGACATCATGGACTTGATGTCTGGAGACCATTGTTCCAAGCATTTGGTGAATATCATGGACTTGATATTCGTTAGACCAATGCTCGATGATATCATGGATTTGATATCTTGGATCAAGGATCCACACTTGAGTATATGGTGGACACCATGGACTTGATGTCTGGAGGCCATTGCTCTGAGCTTTTGGTGAATATCATGGACTTGATATTCGTTAGACCAATGCTCTTTACATCATGGACTTGATATTGTTTTGATGTCATGGACTTGACATTTCTTTAGTCTTGGTGACTCATGGATTTAGTTATCCACAAATTGGATGGTATACATCATGGACTTGATGATACCATGAATATCATGGACTTGATATTCTACTGGATGAGTCAAGAGGACTTGTGGATCTAAGCTGTCATCCACAAATTGGATAGAAAACATCATGAATTTGATGATAACTTGAGTTTGGAAAGTATCATGGACTTGATACTACCTTGAATATCATGGACTTGATATTCAAAAGAGTCAAGGTGACTAGTGGATCTAGGAAATTCACAAATTGATTGGAAATATCTGATATCATGGACTTGATATCACTTATGGTTGATAAGCATCATGGACTTGATGTTATCATGAATATCACGGACTTGATATTCTTGGGTCGTGGAGACCAGTGGATCTAGGAAATCCACATTTGGATGGTAAGCATCATATGATATGATGTTTCTCATATGAATATGAGATGTATGGTTGAGGAATAAATGAAGAACATTTGTGTTCTCATTATATCTTGTAGATAGAGATCTACTCTCATAGATGAGGAATCCATTTCGTGTGCTTTGAGTCACGGAGACTCGTGGATCTAGGAGATCCACATCCGGTTGGTAAACATCTTGTGATTTGATTTTACCATGGAAAGATGATTTTCATATGGATATGAAATCTATGATTGGGAATGATAATGAACATGTGTGTTCTTATCAAAATTGGTAGAATCCCTTCATAGATGAGAGATCTATTAAATCCATTTTGGTTATGTTTTGTGATGAAGAATCCATGAGTGGATCTTTGTCTCAAGTCCAGGAGGGAGTGTTGATATTATGGCCTTTACGGAAAATATCTCATGCATTGGATAAAGATATTAAATATATAGTTCGATATATAAATAATAATATTAAATATAAGAGATTTAATATTTATTGTTTATTTAATAAATCGATTATATATGATTAATGGTCTAATTTAAGGAATAATTAGACAGGGCCCAAAGTCGGCCTCTTGGGAAATAATGTTTTATCCAAGTCAGCCCTTTGTGAAGGCACTCAAGTTGCATATAAAGGCAGATTGATTCTTGGGAGAGATCATATCAAAAACATAACATATAATCTCTCCTTCCAAGAATCGATCAAGGCAGCGAACTGGGGCAGAAATTAGAGCAGAGATCATATTTGAGAAGTAGTGAAATTCATTTGCATTAATGGCGAAATACTTCTTCCATTGAACTGCAATTTTGCTCAGCCCTTAAGGGCAATATTGATCAGCCTTGAAGGAGTAACTTAGTTAGGTCTAAGAGTTAAGAATTCTGACGTTAATAGCTGCGAATTGCTTCAGATCTAGAGGTGCGAAATCTGACCTTTGAGGAGCAATCTAATAGCAGATCTCAAGGCAAATCTAAGAAAATGACAGTCTGATCCAAGGTCAAAGAAAAGTGCAGATTGGTGGCATCTTGGAAGCCCTAGGTGGGCTGACCTAGCACATTCACATCTTGGAGAGTTTGAAGGCACTGATTTGAAGATCATCCGGGTATTATCTCTCCTTGTTCTCAATCATTTCTTTTATCCTGTGCTTAGTTTTGTTAGATCTCTATAGATTGATCATATTCCTTGGGACAATCTGAAATATACTAACACCTAACACCCCCTACATGTGCTTGTGTCTATACCCCTAATTTCACCTGCACCTCATTAAAAAATCATAGAAATAATTTTTAAAAACATCAAGAGTCAAAGACAATTACTTAGTGAAAAAACTTACAAAATGAATCATCATACAATATTTTAATGCTGCAGATACTTTATTGGCATTCAGTTAAGGATTTCAGAGTGTTGTGCAGTAGATATAGGGTGAAATCGGACTTGGCAGGCATGTTTTTAGTTGTGATTGTTTATATGGGTGTTAGTAAAGCAAAGGCTAAGAAAGTTTGTCAAATGCTCT
Organism: Chamaecyparis obtusa; assembly: GCA_027943335.1. Taxonomy (NCBI): domain Eukaryota; kingdom Viridiplantae; phylum Streptophyta; class Pinopsida; order Cupressales; family Cupressaceae; genus Chamaecyparis; species Chamaecyparis obtusa. Next base: position 120,096 of record BSBK01001623.1, on the reverse strand, counting down.
TTCACCATGCCTTCCTGGGAGAGATAGATGCGGCCTGCTTGGATAATATTGATGGTAATTTTATGATCCCTTTGCCACAGAATTACTACATGTCTTTGGGCTGGGGGTAGGAAGTGCGAAAATATCCCATTGTGCAAACCCTGGAGCCAAGACTTCTACAAGAAGTTGGGAGGAGAGGAACAAGAGCATAACCTTTTTGTTACAATTGGCCAAAATTCAGCTTGTACATGAAGAGGGATGGGTAAGAGAGTACATGAGATTGGAAGGTTTTCTATCTAACAATGTGATGAATTTGGGGGTAGTGGATGAGATGGATTTTCAAGATGAGAGTTCGGACTAAGGAAAGGAGAGGAATGGTTTATTGACGACCATAGAGATGTGGAGGACATAGTCGCTGGTGAGGCACATATTGAAAGTGGTTTGGACTGCCCGGTGGTTTGGACTGCCCGATGGTGGTTTGGACTGCCCGGTGCTTCTAGGCGCATGAGAGAGGAGACTAGCGATGAGAGCTTGAAGGAGGAAGATGATCCCAGTGAAGATGGTCGCAGGGCCTAGGCCCAGTCTCTAGTATTACTGGGTCTACCATTTTGAAGATAATGCTATGGAGCCTTAGTATATTATACTTGGTATAGTTACAAATATAAGGGGGACTAACAATCATTCTAACACCCCCCTTAAGATGAGCAACAATGCAACTACAAACAATGCAAGAAGAAAGCAAAGGAAACTACAGTGTTGAAAGCAAAAAATGGGTCTCGGCAACATGGCCTGACAAGGTACCTAGCACAACCAAATCTCTGTAAAACGGATAAATAGAGAAAACCACATGGGAAAAAACCCTACTCCAAGAAGAGATAGAAATAGAAGGAAGGCCTCATCACTGAGACCCCCCAAGGACAACTTCCTTCACCCCAAGCATAGAACACAACTGAAGATATCGCGGTGATGCAAAAGGTTTAGTGAAGATGTCAGCAACCTGCTCAGCAGTGGAAATGTACTCCAAACTCAGAGAGTCATCCTAAATCAAATGCCTGATGAAATGCATATGAAGCTCAATGTGCTTGGTGCACTGATGCTCAACTGGGTTGCGGGAAATATGTATAGCACTTTGATTTTCACACCAAAGAATAGTGGGACTATCAGGAGGAAAACCAAACTCAATCATCAACTGTTGAAGCCATAAAACCTCCTAACTAGCTAGCACAGCTACTCGGTACTCTGCCTCTGTAGATGATAATGCATGAGCAGTCTGCTTCTTGCAAGACCATGTGATAGGACTAGAAGCAAGACAGAAAACAAAGCCAGAAGTAGACCTTCGATTACTAGTATCACCAGCCCAATCTGAGTTTGTGTAACCAACAATGTGAGGATCCCCTGATGTATAGTGAATGCCATAAAAAGTAGTACCCCGAATGTACCTCAAGATACGTTTGGTCGCTTGCCAATGACTCTCATGAGGATCATGTGAGAATCTAGAGACAAGGCCAACCGCAAAGGAAAGATCAGGACGAGTGTGTGTCAGGTACAACAAACTACCCACTAGCTGTCTGTATAATGTGGAATCCACTGTAGGAGTAGAGCAAGTGGTAGATAAAACAACACCCCACTGAAAAGGTGTGGGAGCAGGCTTGCAATCAAGCATGTTGAACCTCTGAAGCATATCAAGAGCATACTTCTGCTGGAGTATGGAAATCCCATCCGAAGATTGAATAACCTATAGGCCTAAAAAATAGTGCAGAAGTCCAAGATCTGTCATCTCAAACTGCTCTCTGAATGCACGCTAAACACTCTGAATCATAGAGGATGAGCTACCTATAATGATGAGATCATCAACATATACCACAAGTATGTTAGGATTAACAAGGCAGAAATAACAATTATGTGCAAATATAACTAATATCAAAAAATAATAAACCACACAGAATAGAACACAAGACACACAGATTTAACATGGTTCACCCAATCCCTGGGCTACGTCCACCAACAGCGAGTCCAATATCATTATTATCCAGTGATTACAACCTAATTACAATCCGTAATCCCTTACAGCCCAATTCTGCCGCAAGTACTAAAATCATACATCATAAAAATCCCTAACCCTAAGCCATATTATACAATATTTTCCCGCTTTAGGGTTAGAATGAGTTATAAGTAGTCGGCCCAAATAACCGAAAAAGTAGTTGGCCTCAAAAAAAATTTCCTCGGGGGCTGCGCCCCCGAACCCCTGCTCTTGGGGGCTGCCGCCCCCAAACCCCCGCTCAAGGCCCAGCCCGGCCCCGAACCCCAGCGAGGTCGGGAGGAAAAGTGTACAGTACTTTCCTGGATAGTACTTTTCTGATTAGTCACCACAAGCTAACAATCTCCCACTTGGTGACTGATCAGTATCCACACTATACTAAAAAAACCTCCCACTTGGAGACTGATCCTGTAGCAATACCGCTACCCACATGAGGCTCCCACTGGATTGAACCACCTTGGACTCAGCTGTTCCTTTATTTTGTTCAGTCTAGAAGACCAACTGAAGCTGAACATGAGTTCAACTTCTCCCTTGTTACTACCTTTGTAAACATATCTGCTGGATTATCATCAGTATGAATCTTTTCCAGCCTTAACTGTCCATCATCCAAAACTGATCGAATGAAATGGTACCGCAACTGTATGTGTTTTGTCTTTGAGTGCAAAGCAGAATTCTTTGCAAGATGAATGGCACTTTGGCTATCTGTATGTAGAAAATTATCCTTTTGTGGATGTCCCAATTCTTCCATGAAGAATTGAAGCCATATCATCTCCTTGGTTGCCTCTATAGCAGCAACATACTCTGCCTCTGTAGTGGATAAAGCAACCACCTTTTGTAGTCGAGAAATCCAACTCACTGCTGTCCCACCAACAGTAAATATATAACCTATAGTACTCCGCCTGCTATCTATATCTCCTGCCAAATCTGAGTCAACATAGCCTTGTACAGAAGTAGTAGAACCCCCAAAGTGTAAACACTTACTGGATGTGCCTCTCAAATATCTGAGAATCCATTTGACTGCATTCCAATGCTCAATACCAGGGTTACTCATATAACGGCTAACGACTCCCACTGCGTGTGCAATATCTGGCCTAGTACATACCATAGCATACATTAAGCTCCCTACAGCTGAAGCATAAGGTACCTTAGACATTTTAGTCTCTTCTTCTGGTGTCTTGGGACACATATCCTTAGTCAATTTCAAATGACCAGGCAAAGGTGTGCTGACAGCTTTGGCATTTTCCATAGAGAAACGTTGCAACACCTTCTCAATATAATCAGCCTGAGATAGAGACAATTTCCTATTTTTCCTATCTCTACAAATTTTCATACCAAGGATTTGTTTTGCTGCCCCCAAATCCTTCATAGCAAAAGATTTTGTTAACTGTTGTTTCAACCCCTTAATGTGATCCATGTTAGACCCAGCTACAAGCATATCATCAACATATAAACATAAAATAATGTAGCTGTCATCATCCAACCTCTTAAAATAAACACAATGGTCAGAATGACACCGACTATATCCATGCCCATTCATAAAAGTGTCAAATTTAATATACCATTGCCGAGGTGCTTGCTTCAAGCCATATAAACTTTTCTGCAATCTGCACACCAAATTCTCCTTACCCTTGACCTCAAATCCTTGTGGCTGAACCATATATATTTCTTCATCCAAATCACCATGAAGAAAGGCTGTTTTAACATCAAGCTGCTCTAAATGCAAATCTTCAGTAGCCACAATACTTAAAACAGTACGAATAGAAGTCATTTTAACAACTGGAGAAAATATCTCATCAAAATCAATACCATGTTTCTGTGCAAATCCTTTTACGACTAATCTGGCTTTAAATCTTTTCGTACCTCCATCCTCTTCTTTTATCCTGTAAACCAATTTATTCTGTAAAGCCCTTTTATCTACAGGTAACTTACATAAATCCCATGTCTGATTTTTCAACAAAGAGCCCATTTCATCTGTCATTGCAGACTCCCACTGAAGCTTTGTATCCACTTGCACAGCTTCATTATAACATTCAAGTTCACCAGCATCTGTTAACAAAATAGAATACAAAGATGGAGAAAATCTTTCTGGAGGTCTACTTAGCCTTGTTGACCGTCTAACACTCACTGGGGTGTGTGGTATTTGTTGTTGCTGTTGTTGCGGAGCATAAGGAACTACTGGAACATGAACTTGTGGAGTATCATCCAGTACTACATAGTCATTTTCTTTCTTCTCATGCTGCAGCAACAGATCTTTGTACAATACTTTCTCATTGAATATGACATCCCTGCTTCTGACAATTTTATGATTTTCAAAATCCCAAAGCCTATAACCAAATTCATCAATGCCATACCCAACAAATACACATTTCTTTGACTTAGCTTCCAGCTTGGTTCTATTTTCAGAATCTATAAGTGCAAAAGCTTCACAACCAAAGGTTTTGAGAAAAGAATAACTCACCTTCTTACCACTCCATGCTTCCTCTGGAATACCACAGTCCAAAGGAGTAGAGGGGCCTCTATTGATTAAATAAACAGCAGTGTTCACTGCCTCTGCCCACATATTTTTGGGCAGCCTAGCATGCAACCTCATACTCCTTGCACGCTCCATTATTGTCCTGTTCATGCGTTCAGCCACTCCATTTTCTTGTGGAGTCCTTGGTACAGTTTTCTGCCTACGAATACCATTAGAGGAACAATATTCTTCAAATTCTGTGCTGCAATACTCACCACCATTATCAGATTTGAGACATTTTAACTTTTTACCAGTCTCATTCTCAACCAAGCATTTCCATTTCTTAAAAGTTTGAAATACATCAGATTTCTGTCTAAGGAAATAAATCCATACTTTTCTTGTTGCATCATCTATAAATGTAACATAATACAGAGAGCCACCAAGGGAAGATACCTGAGTTGGTCCCCATACATCTGTATGCACAAGCTCTAATCTCTCATTTTTCTTTTCCTTCCCACTCTTCACAAAACTAACTCTCTTTTGTTTTCCATAAACACAACTTTCACAGAAATCCATATTGACACATTTCAGACCAGGTAAAACTTTCTTTGAATGAAGTAATTTCATACCTTTTTCACTCGTGCCCGAGTCTGTTGTGCCACAGTGCTGTGTCAGAATCTACAGCAACAGTTTGATGTTCTTCCTGCTCAACTGCAGCCACTGTTCCTGAACATTCATTATCTTCTGAAACAATTAAAGTAGAAGGAACAGTATGACCTGTACAAAGATATAAGGTGCCTAATTTCACACCTTTTGCTACTACTAAGGAACCTTTTGAAACCTTCCAATTTTTATCATTAAAAGTAACTGTGCAACCCTCATCACCCAGTTGCCCTGCTGAAATTAAATTCCTACTCAGCCTTGGAACATGTCTTACCTCTTGTAGTAGCCAATGATTCCCGTTCTGCAACTTAATCTTAATTTTTCCCTTTCCAACAATCTGACAGGGTTCATTATCTCCCAAATAAACTAGCCCAAAATCCCCTTGGACATAATCAACAAAATAACTTCTATGGGGTGTAGCATGAAATGAAGCCCCAGAATCTAAAACCCATGAATCATCAATACTTTCTAAGGACAAGAGCAAAGCATCCTCCTCGGATTTGTTACTTACCACATTTGCCTCCTTGTTTCCATCATTTTTGTCTCCTTGATCTTTCTTCCGAGACCAACAATCTTTCTTCTTATGACCTGGTTTTCCACAGTACCAACAATCATTTGGCCCTTTAGATTCGGACCTCTTTCCCTTTGATTTTCCTCTTGATTTCCCACGATTTTCAGAGTTGTTTCCTCTATCTCTTGTTCTGCCTCTGCTTTCTGTGTTCAATACACTACCCGATGTGGATGCCCTTGAGCTTTTCCTACGAATTTCCTCACTCAATATAACACCAATAACATCATCATACTTTAGGGTATTAGAACCAGAAACAAAATTACTAACAGCCATTACCAAGCCATTCCAGCTTTCTGGCAAAGAACACAAAATCAAGAGAGCCCTAACCTCTTCATCAAAAGTAATTTTAACTGAGGTTAATTGACTTGTAACTATATTAAACTCATTCAAATGATCAGTAACTGATCCACCTTCTACCATTTTCATATTAAATAAACACTTCATAAGAAATACCTTGTTTGAAGCTGAAGGCTTTTCATACAACTTCGCTAGGGTTTCCATCAGATCTTTAGCTGTCTTTGCTTCAGTAATATTGAATGCCACCGATTGTGCCAGGCATAGACGAATACTCCCCAGTGCCTTCCTATCCAAAATATCCCAATCCTCCTGAGACATTGATTGCTCTTTCTTGGCTACTCCCTCTAATGGCCGCCATAGATCCTTCTGATAGAGATAATCCTCCATTTGCATCTTCCATAACTGGAAGTTTTGCCCATTAAACTTATCAACCTTCAGCCTACCCTCGTCTGCCATTTCTCCCACTTAACCGAGAGACTCTCCCACTAACTCATGAGACCTGCTTCAAAGAATAGATGAAAGAACGAACGAAATAACCTCGCTCTGATACCACTTGTTAGGATTAACAAGGCAGAAATAACAATTATGTGCAAATATAACTAATATCAGAAAATAATAAACCACACAGAATAGAACACAAGACACACAGATTTAACGTGGTTCACCCAATCCCTGGGCTACGTCCACCAACAGCGAGTCCAATATCATTATTATCCAGTGATTACAACCTGATTACAATCCGTAATCCCTTACAGCCCAATTCTGCCGCAAGTACTAAAATCATACATCATAAAATTCCTAACCCCGGCGAGGTCGGGAGGAAAAGTGTACAGTACTTTCCTGGATAGTACTTTCCTGATTAGTCACCACAAGCTAACAAAGTATAAATAGATCAGCCCCATGACACTGAATGTACATTGTAGGATCAGAATGACAGTGTATGAAGTGGGAGGCAAGCAAAAAAGAATCCATCTTCTCATACCAAGCCCTAGGGGCTTGTTTGAGACCATATAGAGACCTCTAAAGTCTGCACACCATAGAAGAGTCCTACACAAAATCCTGAGGCTACTCCATATAGATTTCCTCTTGTAGGTCCCCATGCAAAAAGGCACTCTTTACATCCATCTGATATACTGTCCATCCCTGAGAAGCTGCAAGAGAGAGTACAAGACATATAGAATTCATCTTAGTGACAAGAGCAAAGGTAACAGAGTAATCAATACCCTCCACCTGTGAAAATCCCTTCGCAACAAGATGTGCCTTATACCTATCAATTGAACCATGTGCAACAAACTTGGTACAATACACCTGAAGAGCACACGATTATACTGAGAGGGGGGGGTGAATCAGTATAATAACCTTTTTAAATTTAAATGTTTTTATTCAAAGATGACTTCAATTACTCAAACAAACAATTATGCACATGAACACAATATTTACATGGAAACCCAATATGGGAGAAAACCACAAAATAATTTGCTTTTATATAATATTGTTCTTTTACAATGTTTTGTAGGCACCAACCTACTAGAGGCTCCAACCCCTATGTTTATGAGCACCGACTCACTAGAAGCACCAACTCCCACACTTCGCAGGCACCGACCTACTGGAAGCACCGACTCCCACCACTGTCTTCGTGAGCACCAACCCACTGCACATAAATTTCTCTTCCACCTTGGCAATGTTGCTGTTTTCAACTGATGATGGACATTTGATTTCCTCTTACCAACTCTTCTTGTAAACAATATATTCTTCACAGGTTTGATGCACTAGATTCCATCTACTTTTCTCTATCAAATCTGCATATACATACTCTCTTTAAATCTAAATATACTTCTATCTTTGTCTGTATATACGTATCTAATTTGTCCTTTTATTATACATTCTTCAGCTATTAATTTCTTCACAGTTTTGTCATAAATCTCTTTACCAAGAGTGATAATCCTTCATAAATATACTTTGATTTTTAATTCTTCTTTGCAGTAGTAAATCTGAAATAAATATATCTTTTATATCTTGCACTCTAACATGTCTGCTCTTTTAATTCATTCTGTTTTTTTTCTCCATTTATATCTTTAATATTTATGTTCTTCTATGAATCCACGTCTTGCTTGACTGCTTTTTAAGCACACATATTCATCACATACTCCTTCCAATCTCTATACTCCTTTTTTATATTCTCTCCTCCTTTTTTATTCTTGTTTACACATTTCTTCCATCATAGCTTTCTTCATTTATAACCCACATTCCTTTGAAGATAGGCGACCTTTGATAGTGGCTGTCTTTTGTCAAGAGACATGCCTCTTGTTTAACAAATTGTCTTCTTTCATTAATCACGCCTTTTATGTTTGGTTAACGACTTTAATCAATATTGTATCCTTTCACATATTAAATAAAATGCGAACATTAATAACCTTCAATATTATCTTTAAATGTGAAAACCTTCGATATCTTATATTGCCTTTGATAACATATATTCGATAAAAAAAAACTTTCTTATATTGCCTTCGATTTTATTTATCGGTTTTTTGTTTGAAGTCAACCGCTGCATATATATGCGTATACACTGATATCTGTATGCGTATTGATAACATATATTTGTCTTCAGTCTTTAACCTGGTAACTCAATCGATGCGTATGCCGTTCTCAGATTAATGTTTGACCTCTGAAATATCTTCGATAATGATGTAAATCGCTGCATATAATTTGGTCTTTATCGCTGCAATATATTTTAGCATCGTTCTTTTAAGACCTTTGATAATACCTTCGATATATAATATATATTGTTTCGTATATATCGCTGAAGACAACTTGCCAACTATTAATCTTCGATAATATCTTCATGAATATTTGTCTTGTATCTTCGTATCTTTATACGGTATAACTTCATAATATTCAACCGCTGTACAATACTCAAGACGTCTGTTCATATACATGTTCGTATCAAATAATTGAATCATGACCATGCCTAATTGACATCATTGCAGCTTCCTGAATAAGCTGTACCAATCTCGCACCCGTCCATCCTGATTCAAGAAGAAATCTTCAACATAATTTATAATTCTGGTATGCAATGCAGGAACCTCTGTATGCGTATCAAACGCTGCATATAAAGCTTAAACTTATATATATATCTATCAATGTTCCATATGAATTCTGATATATATCGCTGAAAAATATCTCCTTTGACGGCATTCATTGATAACCTTCGATAATGTCTTCATGATATATCTTCAACCGATGCATACGTATGACTGCTGTATCTGTATGCCTTTCTCAGATTAATACAATGCTATCATGCTGCTGTACCTGTTTACACAGCTCTGCTTTTGCATATGTGTATCACTGTATACCATTCTGTATTCTCCCTCAAGATATCTCATAGAACAACTCTGTGTCTATATGCCTTCTAAAAAACCACACTCTCACTTCAAATCATAAGAACATGATATAAATAAAGTTGAAGATGTAAATTGGAATTCGTTCCACTTTAAGCCACTTTCGGTATTGCCATTCTTGAACTGACAATGATATGATGATCTCCTTGCCTGTTTGCTCACCTGATAATGATATGTATATACGTATTATATGCATCTCTGTTATGTATATAGATATGCTATATCTGTTTAATTATATATATACCACCGCTTATCAATATCTCTGTGATTCTGACTATGTATATGCTGTATATATATTTGAATATACTGAATATGCAATCGCTGTATCTTTATGCTTTTAATATGTATGTATGTTGTATGTCTCATATATCACCTTCATGCCATATCGTATATGTTCATGTTTATTACATATGCTACTGATTTTGACATCAATGACAACATGTTCATCAACACCCACTTGCACCGAACCAACTTCCTTTCGGAAGAGGACAAAGATCCTAAGTGTGATTCTTCATCAAAGAAGAGTACTCCTCATCCATAGCCCTATCCCACTCAGGCTGACCTATCACCTCTAAAAAACTCTGAGGATCATCGGAAATAGCATGACTCAATAAACCAGTCCCAAATGTCTGAGCACGTGTGCGATGGGTATCTGAAGGATCACCTGACAAAGGTCCAGCTGCATCAACAGTATCATGAGCCCACTTGGGCACACGCTGAACATCTGGTGGAGGTGGGGAAGGTGAAGCATCATCTGAATCTTCCTCGGAGGATATAGAATCTTGTTGAGGAGAAGAGGAAGTACTAGGTAGTGAAGAAGAAGCTAATGATGGAGGATCCATCTGAGGATAGCGCTCATCAAATTGAACATCTCGCCAAAACAAGACTTCTCTGGAATCAGGATCAAACAACCTATACGCCTTCACATCCTCACAATAGCCAACAAATATGAGTGGTCAGCTCTTCCTCTCCATGGCTTTCCTTTGAGCATCTAGAATCTCGAAGTGGATTTCTTGGGATCTGATTTTGGAGGTGGCTTGGAGGAATTCTCACTACTAGCTGAATCTGTTTTGGGCTTGGGCTTTTGCTTCTGCTTGCCCTTGGATGGCTGGGCAACCAATGCTTGGTTCTTTGATCCTGTTAGAGAGTCCAATTGGGCAAGTTCGGCATGCTCTCTATTCAAATGATCACAGAACACCTCAAAAGTGGGCATGGTGAATCTAGGTCCCAAGGCATCCATGGTAGAGTGGAAGGTACAAGAGAAAATTTGAAAGTTTCCTCGAAGCGTAGATAGAATCAGATAAATGCACTCTTTATCTGTCTTTTGCTTTCCACATCTGTGTAACAAAGATCTTTGTTGTTTGAACTTCATCAGGAAGTCCTCAATGGAGGGAAAAGAATCAGGTACAAGGGAGGTAAGCTCGGCCTCAATCTGAAGTGCTCTGAACTCATTGATGGTACTGTTACCCTAATTTTCATGTCCATGCAAATTTGGCTAAAATCTACTCCAAGGTCTCTGTTTTTACCCTGCCAAACACCTCAGAAAATTTCATAGCTTTATGTCCTGTTCTCTGGTCTCTGCAAGCTTTCTAACTCTCTAGTCTACAGGTCAAAAAATTCATAAAAGTAGATGTTGTAGGCTTAAAACCCTAAGTAGCCCTTTGGCCTGATATATTTTCAAGTTACTTTATCGGCCACTTAAAATCCTAAATGCCCATGTGCGCTTTAATCCTATTGGCTGGTCGCAGATTCTCATATTTCTCTGGCGGTGATCTTTCCCTCTCAGCGATTCAGCGACTGCATGATTCTCATAGTCGCTAAGTGTTTCACGGTTAAGTCCTCAACGGTTAGCGATTCAGCGAGCGGTTAGCCTTCCCTTGGTCGCGTAATCGATAAGTTCTTTGGCGGTCTCAAGATTGTGGGGTCCCAGTTGATGAGATCAACGGTTGTCGTAAGATCTCATAGCATGTGTCAGAGGCTCGCAATCTTACGACAACCGTCGATCTTTCCTTTTCTTAGCGCTTCATGCCTTTGTGGGTCCATTGCCACCGTGTCCTATGTGGAGGTATTTCATTGGTCGAAAGGAGATGACTTGTAATTTGTCAGCGGGCCCAGTTGTTAGGCCTCTTTTGATCTAATGGCTGGTGTGTTTTCTCATGAAAAGTGTCAGAGGTATGCGATTTTCAGACTACCGTTGATTTCTCCTGGTGACGTAACTCTTCATGCCTGGCGGGTCCACTGCTACGTATATTCAAATGGGGGCTTATGATTGGTCCACATGTCCTGAGTCAGCTTATTCGTCAGTGGGACCAAGTTCTTTCAACGGTCAGAGGCTCTGACATCTACAGAGGATCAATGGCTGTCCTATGTTCGCAAGGCTATGTGTCAGACTATGAGATCATGCGACGGCTGCTGATCTTGCTTTATCTCAGAGCATTCTCGGTGGGTCCTTTCTTGCTGATGTGTTCACTTCCTGTTGGTTGTTGCGTGATGATGAGGACTTCGAGGTGGACCGATGTGTCAGAGGGGTCCTGGTCTAATATAGATCTACGGCTGGCGTAAAGGCGCAAGGAATATTCGAGGGCCATGAGATCTTGCGTCCACCGTTGGATCAGAATCTTGTCTTAAGTGGGACCGATGTCAGGACTTGCCGAGGTGTATGCTTACAGAGCAATCAAGGGAGAATAAAGGAATGACATGTGGTGGTTCTGGGCCTAGGGTTGAGGGTATTCCGCGAATCAGCGACTAAAGAACTTTTCCATGTTCACCAGACTTAACCGAGGTCAACTAAATGTTTAAACTCTGCGACTGAAGGAAAAGGGTAACCCGAGGTAGACTTAAAGTTAGATTTGCAGTCAGATGCCAAGCCCGGGTAGATAAGAAGATCTGACGGTCGCGTTTTAAAGTGAGATTAAGATTTAAACGTCGACCATCGATGGAGGAAAGGTTTGGCGCCACCTGTTAGCCGTTATTATTTAAATTCAAATATATTCCTGCAGGGTTTCAGCTAGGTTTTTTGAACCAATAGTCGATTGTGACAGAATTGGTGGATGGAATTTATATCTTCAGGACATTTTGCAATTGAGGAAGATGATGACAGGGGTCTGGACGGCCGTTTTTGGTCATTTCTTGTCTCAGCGGGGTACCAATCAGTGCATTCATGGCAGGACTTTGTGCAAGAGAAGTAGATAAGTCCGGGTTGCTTGTCTGCAAGTTGATTTCCAGTACAGAGATGGGCACAAATATCTGATCGGCTATGATTTTTTGCAGAGATATATTTATGATCAGATTTGATCAGCTAGGGTTTGATTATTGTATTGAAAACCATGTAACCCTAGTTAGTTTTTGACTCTTGCCTACGTGCAAAGGAGTATGTATATATTGTATTTTTGGAGCCTTAGAGCTCAGAGTTGGACAATTTGTAGAAGAAATTCATCTTTTCTTAAGGGTCATCTGTGGTATCATTTCTACCCTCTGGCTTATACAATTGTATTTCTCCCATTGATGATTCAGATATTGCAGAGGTATTTTTGTGACAATCCTTCATGTCCCTATGCTTCCTTGTCTAAATTATCTCTTATTGGATTAAAGTATATGATGTTTTCAGTGATATCTTAGGGTTCCTGATCCCTCTTGCTTTCTGTAATTTTGTGTGTTATTGTGTTTGATCTGATTTAGATGTTTTGTGGGTATACTTCAGCCCCCTAACAGTCTTCTCTCAATCCTACACCGAGTTGCAGAAGTGAATGTCTGCTTGCAGGTCATAGATTGTGTCTTATGTTCAGAGCCTTCTATGAAATACTTATGCAAGCCTATTCAGTAAGTTGTGACCTACTAGACCTAAGCCTTTCATTGGTTACATTCCTCTATACTGAGATCCAAACCCTAATTTCGGTGTATCACCTAGTAGGTAGTTTGCTTTCAGTCTTTTCCCTTTTCAAGCATTCCTTCTATCCCTTTCCCTTAAAAGTTTTACTTTTCATGTCTAGAAGCAAATTAAGGTGATTATCCAAGAGGAACCAGCCTAGAACCTGGAGGTCTCATCTCAGTTAGCATAGGTCCCACAACTTGGAGATGATTCTCATGTTATACTAGGTTATCAAGACTACGAGAGCTTGAGACAAGGGTGCAAACTTAGTGTATAACAGGTACCAAATAAGGTCTCAAATTTAGCCCACATCTCTTGAGGGGTATTGCACCCATCAAGATGAAACTGCAAACTGTCTGAAACCTGTAAAGAAATCAACCCCATAGCCTCATCCATCTTGTTCCTATGTTGCATGACCTCAAGGGCCTTGTTAATACTGGTTGCACTGCATCTAAACAGGACCACAACCCTTTTCAATGAAGAAGTCGTGTCATAAGGGTTTTCCATGTGTGATAATTATGTGGGGTCAGAAGTTCTAGAAAAGAAGAGCTCTCGGCCATATTTTTTTAGAAGGGGTTTGTTTTGATGTAAATCTAGTTTATAGAAGTAAATGATAGAAAAAAAAAATAAAACCACCCCCACAATGCAAATAATTGAACCCCAGAAGCTAGAAAGATTTGCTTATACAAGAAAAAAGCATAAAGGCTTCAGATATGAATCATGTGTAACTTGAGAAAATTCTGATAAAAGTTGGCAGAGATCTAGATAGTGCTCGAGAAGAGCTTTCGATGCTTCTTCCAAACCAAAAAATAGAACTAATTTGAGCAAATTAGGCCTCCTAAAATGCAGAAATGATCATCTAGCTTTGATAGCATAAACAATAAGCAAGATGGAAGAAAAAACCAGATTACACCTCATGAGAGCATCGGGCTCGGAACTATCTTTTCAGTGATATCTCATTTGCCGAAAAACGATGCCTGGAGCTCCAATTACGCCAATTTTAGTGAAAGGGGCTCCTGAAGCATAAAAAAAAATTTGGAGGGGCCTAAAAGGCTAAGCTCTCGGCCGCAGCACGTGACCGGCCTCTAGGCGTGGAGGGCTAGCAGCTTAACCGCCGGCAGTTAGCCGTAACAGTTACCGTCGCTTGATCCCGGCGGTGACCACTGCAGTGATCCCGGCGATGACCGCACAGTTATTGCTACGCTTAATCCGCCAGTGGCGTATGAGCGGAGGTGGAGGCAAGGCGGTGCGCGGGCAACATGCAAAATTTTTTGAATTTTTTTTGCCAAAAAACCTCAAAGTGCGTGAAAACATTTTCTTCAAGGTGTGTGCACAGCTGTACGGCCCTAGGCCAAAAAAATATTGCCTCTCCCTACAACTTTGTCCAAATCAAACGTATTTTATATCGAAATAGGGGTTTTTGTGCACTACGAGCTCAATAGTGAGGTCCGTTTGAGCCCAAAGTGCACCAAAAATTAGTGACCTAATTTCAATAAAAAATACCTAAAAAAAGCCCTGATCTGAACCAGCTGATCCTCTTATCTCTAATTCCTTCAAACACGAACAAGTCGTAGCAGATCAGGCTCTAATACCATGAAGGATTTGAGCAATACAAATCCACAAAACCCGAAGATCACCTGCATACAAAAACCTATCACAAGGAGGTAGAGACAAGAAGAGGGCAAGGGTTTTGCTCTAAAAATATGAAGAATACATTTCTTGAATAAAAAACCATATAAAATATACAAGGGATCAATACTTATAAAAGGAGATCGAAAAACTAAAAGGGAAAACCCTGAAAGGTAAAAGTGCATGTAATAATTAATTTAATTACTAAATGACTAATGCATGCATGTTTTAATTATAAAATGACTAATGCATGTGCATAAAGTGAAATCTTAAGAAGGGAGTAAAGTTAATTTAATTAACATAATTAAATTAATACTTTACTCTAACAATTATCATCATCATTGACATTAGATTGATGTATGAACATTAGATGAACCACAAGCAGTGTCAGTACCACTGCCAATGCCACTTGCACTAAAAGTGTGTTGGACCTGCTGGACACAGTCCCAGGCTGAGGTAAAGTGTTAGAGAACATCATACACAGAAATAAAAACAAAACGAAGAAAATTCCACTGCATCTTCAACAAGGCAAACTCATGTATCACCACCCACAGCAACTTCCTTGATCATTTTCAGTTGGCACTCTGTAACCAAAAATAACACAGACCACAGCTACGAGCAATCATCCAGCAAAAAAGATATTTATCTCCCATTTTAATCCATTCTATATAAAATGGTTCACAATTTCCAGCAGACTTGGATAAATCAAATTGAAGCACATTTACACCCCCGCCTGCTTCCTTGAGAAATTCAGGATCTCCAACAGATCACTCTTTTCCAGAATCTATCTGGTTAGCATAAATTAATATCCAATAGTCATCTGCATTCACTTATTTTAGAGGCTAAGGGAGGAATATTTCCCTAGGTAGACTAGACATTCATCTTTTCTACTTCACACAATATACTATTGGTTTCAGCTTTGTAAGATATTTGTCTAAACATCTAAGCTAACACCCATGCATGCATCATATGCACATGAAAGAATTCCATTTCCTAGGAACAAACATCATAGATGTCAACGAGAAGATAAATAAGTAAATCTAAAGGTTTCTACAAACCACCCAAAAAACTTTTCATACTTCACCAAGTGTTTGAGATTCATCAGTTATGACTTTTGAAGGCTTGCAATCATTGCTTCATGATGCTGATACTTAAAGGAAAATTGGATTTAATAATGTGCTTATAGACCTTGTGTATTCGTCAGTTTATTCATAAATTTAACTCATGATGCTAATATCTCATTGCAAACCTCCCAATATCATTTAACATAATATAAAGCATTGTATACACACCACATTTAGATTATGGCGGCTACACTGAAAATATACGCAGACATCATCAATTCCACGATCTACCGTTGTCTGATCTGTTAGATCATAGCAGAAACATACGTTAGCAGTAGAACTATGCACAGAACCACTTAAGAAGATACTTCTAGCTCTTCAGCATTATGTAGTCGCAGCTCCTTAAGAAGTGAGAACCAAAAGGTGTACAATTATCATATCTTTTACTTGTAGAACACCACAGCTAGCATTGCCACACGATGCACTGTTGAATTGTAAATTCCTTCATTATTTTCACTTCAAAGTTTAACGTTATTGTCTTTATCTTGGATGCAAGAACATATATTAGTGAGTGATTAAGATGTTTAAGGCATTAAATATGTACAATAAGCGTGAAAAATAAATATTTAATGTTTATCTTAGATCATTTACGTTCATCAAAATTGATAGCCTTCCACAGTCATGAAACAAGCAATTACAAATTTGTTGTCAACATTTAAAGGACAGCAAAGATTCTTGAACAAAGCAGATTGCACCAACCAAGAAAAATTGCAGGATCAGTGTAATAGATATCCCTCTTAGAAGCATGTTTGTTTTCTTGCAGAAGCTCCTGAATAATTTGGAGTATCCTCAGCATTGCAACTTGCATCAAATAAGATTCAAAGTAATCCTGTAAGTGCTAAGTCCCAGCTCACTTCAAAAAGCAACAGAGCACAAGCCAGTTGTTTTATGATTGGCTACAACAGTCTGGGTGACATTTGAGATGTAGATATTCAGCAAGCAAAAAATAAGATGACACGTACCCAGTCTACGAGCCGCTGCCTTTGTTTCCATGGTTATGACCTCCTTGTGTATTGCTTCCATTTGTGTACAGGAGCTGTTTCACAGAGAGACACTTTTTTAAATTTGTGAATGCATTCAATTGTAATGCATACAGATATTTTTTAGTTCCTAGCCTGCATAATTATTTAGCTCATTCTTACTCCTAAGATGTGCAAAACATCTCTACTAAAGAAGAACCTACAAATTTTGTCTAACAACAGAAAACATGTATAAAAATGTGATAAGTCTATTCCACTTGCCCAAAAACCCAATGGAGTATTTAATATTGAATATAGGCACACATTCTCCCAAACAGATATTCTTTCTTATTCCAACAAAATATCCACAAATCCCAGACAAAAAGATAATAAAGGAATATACTTCAACTCAATTTCATGCAAAACATCATCAGGAAAGCCTGCTTGAAATCATGGAGAGAGATTTTTTTCTGCATATGTTGTCATTGTTGCAAATAGCCATCAACAAGCAACTATTAGTAAATGAACGATTATATGACAACCAATTGTGAATGAGCAATTGTAATGTCCTTTCTAATGTGACCTTGAAAAATAAATATTTAATAAGGTCATAAAAGTAATTAATGATCACTCAAAAGTAAATCATATGGGTGATATTATTTAATTAACTTAGGATGATATTATTTAATTAACTTAATAAAGTGACTTTAATGTTAAGTGAAAATCTAATAAAGTCATTTTATTATTATAAACCTAAGTTCAAATTAAATTACAAGAGGGTAAATCAAAAGAAACAGGAAAAGAAAAACCAAGAGGGAAAGCAAAGGGAAAGCCAAGAGCCTCTGCAGTGGACTATAAGAGAACAATGAGAAGTTCATTGGAGATATGCTTGTTTATTAGTTTAAGAGCTCTGAGAGATTCCTGCTTTCAATTTCCCAAGGACAGAAACCCTTGGGACTATTCTCAAATTGGATGAAAACCCAATTCAAGTTGGATATATAATCCAAGTATCTCACTTTGTATTTACAAACTATTTCAAATGTGTAAAGTCTCCATTGGAGACAAATTTGCCACAAGTTATCATTTTTAAGTGAAAACTATATTTCTGAATATTTTAATGAATATTTATATTCATTATGAGCATCCATTTTGATTTGGTAAATAGTTATTATTGGTTGCCCATTTAAGTTGGCATGTGAAAGAAATATCGATGGGTTACTATTTAGCTGAATTATGAGAAAATATAATTATTTTCGGAAAGCGCTAGTAATAAAGGTATTATTGTTAACGTGATGGTGCCATTGTACTGACTTCAATATTTGCAGTGATTTTATTGTTTGCGTTTATCAGAAGTGTCTATAGTTTTCAACCTTATGCTAACAATTTGGGGGTGATGAATAATGGAGACTTCTCTACCCTGGGATATATACTGTTTCCTATCTGTGAAAACAGGAGAGCAAGCACACAGATCCCGATATCAAATCTTGTTTTGATGAATTATATCACTCATATTCTCTTCTTTCATCCCCAGGGGAGCATCTCTTTGACAGCGGCACTTGGGTATTTCATCGATGTTGAGCCTTTGTATTGCCAGTAAATTATATTCAGTCTTTGGCATATGGTCACCACCTTATTCAATGAAACTATGGTAAACTTCATATGTGTCGTGAAGGCGTAATTATTTGGAGAAAGGTTAATCGTGGCTATGCCTGGACTGTCGTGGAGTCAGATTAATACTTGTATGTGGAGCTTCCTTTCATTATTTCTTCAGTTTGATCTTCTCCGGTTGGCATGTGTATCTGTCCTCTCAGTCTTAAACTATATAGCTGCTGATTAAGGTATTCTGTAACAGTGTGTCTTCCCTCTTGGAAGCTTAAATGGTTGTATAATCCTTGACCAATTGTGACGACTGAAGCTACAAATCAGCGTGAGTATGTCTGGACATCCCAGGACAGAATCATTTATTCATTGGATGTCATGCACTGTGTGATAAAAGGGGAAATCAGATCTGAGCAGCAACTAATCTTGTTTTGGAGGATGTCCTTGCCTATATTGTGAGTATCCAAGGCTCACAGTTACATCAATGTGGAAGTTAGGAGATTAAAAAGCTATGTTCAGTATATGCTTCTGTTCACAATGGAAAAAAAAAGTCATTAAAGATCAAGGTACTGTTGCAAGATACAGACTTGCTGTATGATCTTTGCAAAATAGAGATTTTAGCTTCCAGAATTCTCAGTTATTCCATATGTAGTGAATGCTCTCCAAGTGTATCTCAGACCGTTCCATTACTAAATGAGGTCAGATTTTGAATGATTCATCTCTGCTATATCTTTATTTAAATTGGAGCTGCTATTTCTTATTTAATTTCAGCTTTGGATTAAGGAGTTTTTGTCTGTCATTTGACTTCAAAATGCAACTTCATGGGGATGAAATTGAAGAAATTTGATATTAGTTCCAGTCATAGTTCTGTGTTCTTGAGGACAGATTGGTTAATGAATTTTAGTGCAGCAATCCTATTTGTCTGGAATGATATAAGAATTCCTTGGTAAATCAGTCTCATGTTAACTTGAGTTGTGGATAAGAGACTATTACAACGTTTTGAAAACACTAATTTATACAAACTCAAAACCCACATTTACCAAGAAAGCAAACTGTTTAACAATTTGTCTTGGGAAGAAGTGGAGAAAAATTGGTTCAGATTTGGTGTGGACCTCTACAACAATCGACAAAGCAGATGGGTAGAAAAGAGGATCAAGGGGTATACAAACCTGTTGATGCAAGTTTTGTGACCACTTCAACATGTAGGATGAAACACCAAATATCAAATCCTCTCTTGAATAAGGAAGCTTAGATGCTAAACAGTGTATATGATTGTGTGATCAACTAAGACAACCTCAAGGTTCCTTCTTATTGTGGACTCAACTCAGTTGTATGATGTGATTTGTTGATAATCACTTGGGCACTTACATTATTCATTCAATGGATATCAACTGCTTCAAATGACAAAAGATTTGGCAATCGGAGCTCTTCAACTACTAATAAAAAAAATTGCAAATAGACAAGGGTTGAGAAATCTAATCTAATTTTAACAATGTAAGAGATAATTGATGATGAGGTGAAACTTTAACCAGTCTTTGCTTTGCCAAATCAACTACGCAAAGGAGGGTGTTTGCTTCTATGGATGTGGGAATGATTTTCATATTGTAAACACTCATTCAAATACCCAATGACGGCGCAATACAAATGAACATCGCCAATTGAAGTTAGTAGATGCATCCAATAAGACCCAGACTAACCTTACACTGGTACTTTCAATCAACAAGTATCAAAAGGTATGGACATTGGTTTCACCATAAATTCATCAACAACAATATCTTCCATTCATCTACTTCTACTTCTACTCAATATAAATAAAATCCTACTCTAAGTGAGGAAATGTAGAAACCATGCAATACTCAAGATTAATACAAGTAATCCACCATGAAAACCTAAAATGAATATGCAATTACTTTGGCAGTATTATAGCAACAATTTCAACAAGTCTCCCCTTTTTACAAATGATAAGACCTTGCCTTTTATAGTTGTTCTAGTACAATGAAGGGTCGGGATTGATTCAAGATCAAAGGCAGTGATTTATCCAACAAAGCCCTAATCCAACTAACAGCTACAAGCATTAAATGCTTGACCAATTACAATGAAGCACCACCTTGTGGGCCAAAGAGAAAATTATATTACTTTAATTGACCAATCAGAAAATTGGTTAGGTAGAAGCATCAAGTGGACTCCACATGTACACTTGCCATGATTTAATTGAATGATCTTGGACACGTGCAATTGAAGTCTTCTGATTAATTGAAGATGAATAGGCACTACCTCAGCATGTTTATCTCATAAACTTGATTAATTCCTCGGAGATGAGAAATATCTCTTGATACTTAATATTATCAAGCCTTCAATGTATTATGATGGCATATATTCCCAAATTGCTTCATCTTCATGAAATCTCTCTATTCTTTGAAGTTACAGTACCCTAAAACCTTCTTATTGACAAAACTCCTGAACTTGCTTCTACTTAAAATCTTGACCTTGTAAAAGTGGTGAGTTGCTTCCTGTGATTGGCTTACTTCAATTGATCAAATTGAACTTGGATTTCCTAAGGAAATTCAAGTTTGCGATAACTCCCACTACTTGTAGCCTTGATCGTTCTCTTTGCACAACTTGTTCCTTGTGAATTTCATCTTGATCTTAATCATGAACTTAGGCTTACATCTTTGTTTTGATCTTAAACCTTAAACTATCTTCTTGTTTGTTCTCTTTGATGAATGGTCAACCATTTGTGGAATTTTGCTTGAAGACTTGAGATTGATCTTACCATAGTTCCTCGTTCTCTAAGCATCTTCCTCCTCCATAGTTACTCTTGCAAAACAAAAGAAATAACTGCATTAAGTCCAAGAAATAGATATGAAACCCTTTATAAACTTTACATTTTCACCCTCAAATTACAAGATCAAAGAGTTGAAATTAACTTGAAAATTTCTATCTTCAGCCCAATTTTTGTAATGACCCTTGTTAGTTTGTAACCTTGGATCTCTCTAGTCTACTTATCATGCTTGTAATTCATATAGATCTATTCAGCATTTCAACTTAATTAAATGAAATGATAATTTAAATAGAATTTATATTTCCTCTTATGACTATATTGATGGTCCCATGTCCAAATTATTACCCTATCGAATTGGATAGGAAGACTTTAGGATGTGACCGAGGTGCTTAGAGACCATTCCCAATAGGCTCCCTCAAGTTTTACAGGTCCAAGCCCAAACTATTGGGATGCTAACCCACACCCTATTTTAGGACAGAAGCTATTGGCGGGAAATACACAAGCTCTCCTTGAAGACATCCTTATATTCCTTCCTTCCGGTCCAACAGGTGACAAATCGGAGTAGGGATATATGTGTGTGTATATATATATATATATATATTATTAATTGAATGATTTAATCATGTGCATCTTGGATTCAACATCCAAGAGCAGCGTACTTGATGCATAGATATTTGTATGTGAACTATAACAGTGATATGGTTGTTGATAATGAATCTCATATCTTTGTGTGTAATCGCAGGCCACAATAGGTCTCAATTTATATAACTCTAATAGGTTGGGAATGTTGATTCCAATCTTATTCTGATCTTTCGATATATTTTGTATGCATAAGTGATGGTTGTCGTAAATGACCAACCTTGATTATTTTATTTATATCCCCCTTCCTTTTGATGGTCCTGGAGAATGGGATCAGTTCTCATTATATACCTTGTAGAAGCGAATGGTTATGTCTTTTGGAAAACATATCATTTCCTTACTCATATCTCTTCCAATCGCACCTCTCCAGATATTAACGCTATATGTTTATATTAATCGATCTTTAAATCAATGATTTGGTAATTACATTTACTTCTTACTTGGACCGTGTCGCATCTACTCGAAATCTTAAGTTTAAGATTTTATAATCTTAAATGTTTGTTACCAATTTGTCATGGTCTCTTAGCCCAGGCGCAGCCGTGGAAGTAATTGTTCCTTCTTGTCTTGAATGATGCGGACACCCACCTTATACTTACGTGTTCACTACTCTAGGGTGTGTATCCAGATCAAAGAATGATTCGAACTTACATTTTAATCAAGAAAGCTCACTTGCAGACGTAGTCATTGCCAGCTAGGTATATATAGCGCTGACCAGGTATTCCATTTATTTATCATATATGTGTTTGAATCATTGGTTCTGACTATCGTTCCATATAGTTAATGATACTAACTTGAAACTATTATATTATTAATAATATAGATTGTAATATATTGTTCATTTATTAAACATTATTTAAAATTATTTATTATTAAATTTTATATGAGAATCTTTGTGCCGAGTAACTTACTATATTTATTCAATAACTATTTATCAATTATTACCAATCATTTATTCATTAATTAATAATTGTTTTATTTATTTATAAATTCTTAATACAGATAGGGGATATCACAATTTTAAACCATTTCAACATGTAATTACTAGAAAGAACTGAATTTAGAGGGGGAAAATTGTATTTTAAACTTGGATTTCATCTTTCAAATTCATCGCCCAAACATAGTTCAAGCCTAGACAACTCATCTCACGCTTCACAATGGACATGGCAAACTTTTCGGGAGGGCATGCATATGTGTCCAAGTCCTGGTCGGATTCCGACTAGGTCTTGGATAGGCCTGTCCAAGACCTAGTCGGAATCCAACCACGGCTTGGACAGCCTAAGTTCAAGCCATCTTTGTTCAACGAAATCAATTCTTCCATTTTCACTTCAAACATTGCTCCCTGATTGCAATATGATGGTTTAAATGTTGATTTTACACCTTGGAATTTCGAATTTGATCATGACCCTCTTTGGTCAAGGCCTGATTTTCATATTTCTCATGGAAAAGTTAGTCTTCTAGCCACTTAGATCAGACTTGTTTGGTGAAAAGCTTGGTTTACATCCTGAAATGTCCATTTTTCAATGCAAGAAGCCACATGGAATTGAAGTTGCATCTAGATTGGAGGGCGGAAATTTGGGGGTTCTGGACAAGGCTGTCCAAGAGGTGGTCAGAATTCGACCTACCCTTGGACAAGCCTGTCCAAGGTACTGACCTCCCCTTGGACAGCATTCTTGCTAGTCCAACTCAAGTCTTGACATGCCCTCCTCATTCAACAAACTCACTTCTATCTTTCAACTCGCCATTTTCAGACATGGAACTCAACTTGAATCACTGTTTTGCCTTTGAAATCTTGAAATTTAATTATAAACTCTTCCAGATTTGAGATCTGATTTTGCATTTCTTGCATAAAGGAGGTTAATTCTTCCATCATTTTGGAACTGATTTTCATGGTATAAAGTTGTGGTGGCAATTTGAAATGATCTCATTCACGATGGAAGTCATCATGGCATTGAAATCTCACCAAACCAAAGGGGCAGAAATTAGAGGGTCCTTGTCCAAGCGTGGACATGAGGTGGTGGGATTCTGACCTGCCCATGTCCAAGCTTGGACATGAGGTGGTCGGATTCCAACCACTCCATGTCCAAGCTCCAAGTCCCTACACACTAAAATACTTTCTTCCCTTTCCAATTCATACTTGTTTCACAAATTCAACCTCTCATCATGATTTTCATTTCATTCGTGCTCAGATCTGATCCAAGAGATCTCAGAATTTCATGCCTTCCACACTTAGATTTACTCCATCATTGCACCTTGTCTTCACTTCATCCCTAGTTTGATTTCAACTTTCTTCTCCAAGTGGTTGTATCTATCCTTACCTTCATTTTCTCCCAGTGATGGGAACTCAAAATCAACTTGCCACTATCATACCAGATTCTAAGCTTTTAGACTTTGGCTAAATGTTGAAATCTTGCTAATGATTCCACTCCTCTCTAACTCAACCATTCCTAGAACTTGACCCTCAAGTGGGCATGACCTTACCTAAAGTTGCTCAAACTCATCCCACTAGCCTCAAGACTCCGAAATGGCAAATAACTAAACCTAACTAAAACACCTAATCCTACTGCCAAGAAAAAAGAGGGGGTCCCCACTTGCAATGGGGCGTGTGTGTGTGTGTTTTACCACACAAAAAAACCCTAGTGAAAAAATTGTGAAGAAGAGGCACAAAGGAGGATCAGACACCTAGAACCTATTAAACAGATGGTTGAGTAGAAAGATGAAATGCAGCGAAGAAGACCCAATAGTTCAAATGGAAAGACACAATTCTGAATCGAGAGGCAAGCTACCACAGAAATCCCTAAAATGTAAATTCATTGGGATACAGGCTGGTACAGAGAATATAAAGAAATAAATGGAAGCCAAATATAGAAAATTTTGTAATCAGAGATTAAATATCTTGCAAAAAGCTTTTCCTTGTCATCTTCCAAAGTGTAGAAGACAAAAAACAGATCTTTCAGGGGGTAGATAATACTTTCAAGATGTGGGCATGTACCTTTGTTCATGGATACCCAATGTCAATCTCAAAACAAACTAATACTTTAAGTCCCGGCTCCCATGTGACTTTGCAAGGAAGAAATTCAAAAATTATACAGAAGAAAATAGCAAATTCCTCCACATTCCAAAAGCATCATCAAGCACAAAGCTATACACATATTTTAAAATACTTGTTCACATGAACACAAGAATGTTGTCTCCTCAAGAAAAAAGGAACTAATCAAAGATGCATAGCCTTTTTCTATTTCCTACAAGCTCAGGGGTAAAATGAGGGAAAAATAGTAATATTTTTAGTTGAGCCCATAGTCATTCAAGCATTTATAGAGTACTTTTTTCTCTTATTGCTTCTTTGCTAGGGTTTCTTGTCCATTGAGTTTGATGAAAAAGGTTATGTGATTTTCAAGAAATTTGATATATATTGTAATTTCTTGTCAATTTTCAAAATCAAAGTCTTCTATATGCTTCCATTTGTATCTTTTGCTACATTTTCTTGCCTCTATAACAAATAATTTAAGGTTTACTTCCTTTGTTGACTTTTCTTGGCATTATATTTGATGACAAAAGAATTAATCAAAGATCCGTAACCTAATTTTAATTCCTAGTATTTTAAGTTGGGCCCAACCACTTTCTTTTATCACAAGGCCTAAAAACTTTATTTTATTATAGGACCTAACCACTTTATTATACTAAAGGGCTTATATATAAAAGTATTTTAACATTTAATTCCCTACGCAATTCAAAAAGTGCTTTTAAACACTTAATGTAGTTTTAAAAATATTTTAAATACATGGAAGAAAATAATATTCAAATAGACAGCCCAAAAAGGCATTGCCCAAAGCAAATCATCAATTTTGTCACCATATTTTTTCTTTCATTTTGGAGACTGGAGCATTCAAGGATGAAATCCCATGGTGTAAGAGATCTGAAGGATGAAAACCCTCTTGGTTTCCATGTTTAGACTTGAGGAGAAAAAGCCTCATGTTTGTGAGAAATGAATCCATTTGAGGAACATATTTGAAAATTTGATTGTGAAGGATTGGATCGATTGAGTATTGTAATAAAATCTACCCAATATCATCGTCACATTAATATTTGTCATAATCCAGAGGGTTTGATCTATTGTTCCAGTTATTGTTCTAGTTTTATTGTTGCTGCTTCAGGGGTTTTGGTAGTATTGATCTGCAGTTCTAATCATATTGTTTCTATCAACACCATTTCCAGCATCAAACCAAACATGTAATGAACAAAATGGCACTAGAAATCAATGTGCTTTGTCCTCACATGGAAGGTCAGATTCTTCATCAAACATATGGCATTCTAATTATCATAATAAATAGTGATTGACAGTTACAATTTGACACGGCATCAAGCCCAACATCTGAACACAATTTATCAAGCCAAATTCCTTCATTACAAGCATGAGTAGCTACCATATACTCTACTTCTGGCATGCACAAAATGACTACAACCTATTGTTTACTCATCCAATTAATAACACCAACAAACAACGTGAACACATATCCATTGGTAGATCTTCTATTGTCAATGTGACCTACCCAATCTGAGTCCACATATCCACAAATACTAATTAAATGTTAAGGTCCTATAGGATAACAATGAAAACATAGAGAATGCTCAAAAGTACCCTACAAATATTGAATCCCCTCTTTACTACATACCAATGTACACATCTAGGATCAGCCATAAAACAAATTAGGACTCACACTACTTGGGCAATGTTTGGTCTTGTGTGGACCATAATGTACCTCAAACTACCAACAACACTTGCACAAGGCACTCTGGTCATGTCCTCCATCTTAGATTTTGGACAGTTCTCTATCGATAAATCTGTCCCCTACAAAAAAAAGAACCAAAGATCTACAAACTGATATGTTGAATCTCTCCAACATAGAGTTCACAAAGTTACTCTAGCTCCACCAAAGCTATCTGCTAGCTATATCACTTTTGATCTCCATTCCCAAGATATACTTAGCTAATCCTGAACATTTCATCCCAAACTATATTTAAAGTTCAGACTTCAAATCAAAAATCAAACTCTTACCAATCCCAAAAAGCAACATATCATCTACATACAATGCAATAATGAGAATGCGATCAATTATTAATCTTGAAATAAACACGACCAAATTTCAATCTCTAAAAACCCAAACTTAACATGAAGGCATAAAAATTTTGGTACCACATCCTAGGAGACTATTGCATACCATATATAGACTTCTTAAACTTAACTAGATGTTCTTTACCTTTTAAAATGTAATGTTTAGGCTATGACATACAAATTTCTTCCTCTAAGTCACCATGAAGGAAAGTTGTCTTCACATCTCAACTTCAAAATCATAAGCTGTAGCAAGTGACAATAAGAACCTAATGGACTTCCAATTTTGCAACAAGAGAGAATATCTCACCATAATCAATTACCTCCACCAATGAGTAACCCTTCGCAAACAACCTTGCTTTACAATTCTCAATATTGCCATCTAGATCAAACTTCATCTTCAGCACCCATTTGCAACCAAAGAGTTTGCATTCATTGGGAAAAGGTACTAGATCACGTGTCATTTTTCTTTAATGCAACCGTTTCTTTCCATGGCTTTTACCCAAGAATCTACATCACTCATATCCATAGCCTTTTTCACAATCCTTGGCTCATTGTATTAGTAATCAAAGTAAATATACAATTAGAATCCAACAAAGAGTATCCAAACCTTTCAAGTTTTTGCCTAATCTGCGCCAACTTCCACAAAGACTAAGGTTGAGGTTCTTGTAAATTTTCAAAGCTGCTAGAGCTCACCTCATCATCAAGTCCATCATAAGCTTCTAGTTCAACTTTCCAAGGGTTAAAAGGAAGTTGAACCATATTTTTGTCTTTTGTTTCTTCATAGGCTACAAATAGTCTAAGGTCTAATCTCTTTGAAGATAACACTTCTACTAGAGAGAACTTTCTCAGTCATTGGATCGCAAAGTTTGTACCCTTTCACACCAACACCATAACTTGGACCTGTTCTCCCTCGACATATGAGTCATGTCCAACTACACCTCCATAGGTGTCTTCTCAACAAGTAATAATGTAGATCTGTTAGCCAAATAGCAAGCAATGGCAACAACTTCAGCCCAAAATTTTTGTTCAAAACTAGCTCCACTCAACGTACTCCTAGCCCTCTCCATTGATGTCCTATTCATCCTCTCCAAAACTCTATTTTATTGAGGGTGTTGGCATTAATAGATGGTAACTGGTAAGCCTGCTACCAGTACATGGCAATTAAGTATTGTCATTGATTGGTAAAAGAGAAAAGATAAAGGAGATGTTTTGTCATCTCAATCTAAGGTCCAAAGATCTAAGGAGATCTGTATGGAAAGAGACTAGTTTGGAAACAGGTAACACTATGCAAGGAAGAAAAGACTATATCTGCTCATCAAGAGCAACCGGTCACTAAGCAAAGTGCATCAACAACTGAGTAACTGAGTAACGGATTCAACCGAGGACAGGGGTACAACCGGTGTCAACTACGCAACCGAGGAAAAGGTGCAACCAGTGAACAGAGGAAGGAAACGTGACAGGTTAAAATTCTTACCTGTTCACAACATAAGGATCTCAACCGATCAAGAGACGACTTCGGTAGGAAAAGATGAATCAGGAAAGTCATAGTCAACTATCTGTGAAGATGTGTACTAGATTGAAGGACTCAAGTACAATTTAATGAGTGTTGCACAACTGAACAACAAAGGATTCCTGTTGGAATTCGGACAAGGTTCTTGTGTAGTCAAGAATCAATCTGGAGCTCATGTTGCAACCGGTAGACAGAGCAAAGGGAATCTGTTCTACCTAGACTTAATGGAAGGAGCCTATCTCATACCTTCAGTCAAAGGAGAATCAAGCAAAATCTATCTTATATCTAAAGAAGACAATAGCTAGTTGTGGCACAAGAGGCTATGCCACATAAACTTTGATAGTATTGTCAAAGTGAGTAAAAAAAAATCAATTAGAGGACTCCCTGAGATTACAAAACCCAACAGATGTGTTTGTAAAGATTGACAGATAGGAAAACTAACAGGAACAAGTTTCAACAGTAAATCCTTCTCTGCTGAAAATGTTCTAGATCTTGTGCACACAGATTTGTGTGGACCAATGAGAACAAAGAGCTACTACGGAGACCAGTACTTCATGCTCTTTGTAGATGACTTCTCTAGAATGATGTGGACTCTCTTTCTCAGAGAGAAATCAGAGGCATTGCACATGTTTAAAATCTACAAAGCTAGAGTGGAGAAGGAGACCGGTGAAAGCTTGAAGTGTCTGAGATCAGACAGAGGAGGTGAATACACCTCTCAAGAGTTCACTCACTACTGTGAGGAACATGGCATAAAGAGGCAGCTATCTGCACCAAGGACTCCTCAACAAAATGGAGTAGCAGAAAGAAGAAAAAGGACGCTGATTGACTATGCAAGAACCTTGTTGATTCAGAAGGATCTTCCTCATCACTTCTGGAGAGAAGCTATCAGCATTGTTGTCTACACACTGAACCGAGTTCAAGACAAGAAAGGAACCGGGAAGACCCCCTATGAACTATGGTTCAATCATACTCCTAGTGTAGGTTACTTCAAAATTTTTGGTAGTAAATGTTACATCAAAAAAGATATGTAATCTGGGAAGTTTGATCCCAAGAGTGATGAAGGAATATTTTTGGGTTACTCTACCAAAAGCAATGCCTACTGGTGTTTGAACAAGATAACGGAAAAAATAATTGAAAGCATCAATGTAAAAGTTGATGAATATTTAGAACCGATAAAGAAGACCGGTCATAATGAATATGACAGTCTGGAAGGTCAAAATGAAGGGAATCTTTTTGAGTTCAATGAAGTAACAACCGAAGATGAAAGAGAAGAACATATGAACAGACATCTAGAGTGGGAGACTGTACTTGAAGCTGACAGGCCAACACAAGATGGTGAACAAGAAGTTGTTCATAACCATGATGAAGAAATTGCTCAACCAGAAGAACCTGACCGAGACCAAAGACCGATTCTCCCAAGGTATGTCAAATATCACTCTACTGATAATATAATTGGTGACAAAAATGCAAATGTCTTGACCAGGAAAAAGGCCAGAGAATATCTGTTTGTTTTCCTGTATAGAGCCTAAAACCACTAGAGAAGCTCTAGAAGATGAAAATTGGGTTAAGGCCATGGACGAAGAAATTGAGCAAATAGAAAAGAAAGATACATGGGTACTTGTGGCTAGACCACAGGACAAGAATGTCATTGGGACAAAGTGGGTCTACAAGAACAAGTTGAATGAAGAAGGGAAAGTCATAAGAAATAAAGCAAGACTGGTCTGCAAAGGGTATGCTCAGGAAGCTGGACTGGACTATGGAGAAACCTTTGCACTTGTGGCCAGATTGGAAGGAGTAAGAATTCTTCTTGCCTATGCTGCTCACAAGAAATTCAAAGTATACCAGATGGATGTCAAGTCCACATTTCTAAATGGAATACTGGAGGAGGAAGTTTACATTGAACAACCGAAGGGCTTCACATCTACACAAAAAGGTGATATGGTCTATAAACTGAAAAAGGCTCTCTATGGGCTAAAGCAAGCTCCAAGAGCTTGGTATGAGAAATTGCACTCATACCTCCTGACCATAGGATTCACAAGAACCGGGGAAAACAACAATATGTATCTCAAAACCGAAGAAGATGGGAATCTGATTGCAGAAATCTTTGTGGATGACATCATCTTTGGAGGAGACGACAGGGTGGTCCCACAATAGTGTGTCCCACTTTTTTAGAAATGCTGATTTTTTCTAAAATAACACATTTTATAATAAAATATGATGATTTAAGTCTTGAAAGGTTCTATTTGAAGGAATTTTAATTACAAATGGTTAGCTCAAAGCCTCTTAAATTAAAAAAACATTGATATAACATCTAAAATCCTCATTCATACCTACAATGGAGTCTCCTTCGCACCTATTAAAATGCTGACAAAAAATCACTTCGACTTTATGTTTTGGAAGATCAAATGAATCCATTTTGAAAAACCTATCTATGTAGTATGATGATATTCGGAATAAGCTTTCTAAGGAATATAATTTTAATACATATTGAGTTCATTATCACTTTTAAATATTACTTTAACTAAACATAGGTTGTTTGGTCATTCAACAACCTCTCTCTTCAAGACTTTGGGAAAAATAGTAAATTACAAAAACAAAATTATGAAAAATATGTAGGAAAAGAGTATTGTTGTTACCTTTCTATATAAAAAAGGAAAAATGAATTTTGATATACACAGATCAAGTTAGAGCGATCCAAGTGACCTTATGTCTAAATTAAAGTTACTATCACGTTAGAAATTAATAAACTATGAAATATTGACCCAAAATGAATGAAACCAATTGCATCCTTTAGATATTAAAGTTAAAAATATAATCTCGAAAAAATTACATCGTTATCATATTTTAAAAAAAAGTTATGTTGATCCAAGTGACAGTAACTCTTTAAAAACACAATTTTTCACACAAACCACTTTTTGAAGGAGAAGGAAAAATGAATTTTAATGAATTTTAATTATTTTTTTTAAATATATTTAGAAACTAGAAAGAAAATTCAAAAAGATTCTAGTTTACATCATCTTCAAATTCCTAATAGTTTTGCGGCAACAAGTGTTCGAAAGTGAATTTTTTTTCAAAATGTTGATCTCTGTGTCAAAGTTGGCCAAAAAGTAGGACACAGTATTGTGGGACCACCCGACAGGATGAGCAAAGCCTTTGCTGAAGAAATGAAGCAAAAATTTGAGATGTCTATGATAGGAGCCATAAAATTCTTCATTGGACTACAGGGCCATCAGCTAAAAGAAGGTATTTTTATCTCTTAGTCCAAATATATAAAAGAAATTCTTAAGACTTTTGGACTTAAAGAATCCAAACCGGTTGGTAAACCGATGATAACTAACATCAAGTTATCAAAGGAAGATGATGCAAAAGAAGTAAATGAAACACTATATCGGTCCATGATAGGGAAATTACAGTATGCAGTACACAATAGACCAAACATTGCACATGCGGTTGGCATAGTTGCAAGATTCTCTGCAAACCCCAAAAAGACACATCTGATAGCAATAAAGAGAATTTTCAGGTATCGAAAGGGTACTGAGGAGTATGGCTTGTGGTTTCCTCACAAGGGAGGCTTCAAAGTAAAAGTTTACACTGATGCAGACTGGGCCGGAAATATTGATGACTGAAAGAGCACAGGTGGTGGTGCATTCTTTCTTAGTGCAAGGATTGTGTCTTGGACAAGCAAGAAACAGAACTGCATTTCATAGTCTACTACAGAAGCTGAATATGTTGTTGCTGCAATCAATTGCACATAGGTGATCTGGATCAAACAACTACTGGAAGGAATCTAGGAACAGATACCTGAACCGATTGCAATCTACTATGATAGCACCAGTGCAATAAACATATCCAAAAACCCTGTCATGCACTCCAAGACAAAGCACATTGTCATCAAGTATCATTACTTGAGAGAGTTGATACAAGACAAAGAGGTAAGATTGGAATATGTTCCCACAAAAGAACAGACTGCAGATATCTTCACAAAGCCACTACCAAAGAGTACTTTTGAGTATCTCAGAGGTAAACTAGGGGTGATACCCCTTCCTGATCTTCAGTAAACTAGCAAAGGTGATCATCAGTTCATAATGCTTCAACAGAGGGTTTCACCTCATCTTTTATGGACTAATGAAAAGGATTGTTGCTCGTAGGGGGAGCAGATTAAAAACAAAGAGGTAGTCTTTCTGACTAGCCTTTGGCATTTTTGTCAAAAACGGGGAGTTTGGCAATAAACTGGTAGATGACCGGCAATGACAATTACATAGAGATACAAGCAGATAGGACAGGTGACATGATTGCCCATCAAGGTTTTGCCATCAATGCCAAAGGGGGAGATTGTTGGCATTAATAGATGGTAACCGGTAAGCCTTCTACTGGTACATGGCAATTAAGTATTGTCACTGATTGGCAAAAGAGAAAAGATAAAGGAGATGTTTTGTCATCTCAATCTAAGGTCCAAAGATCTAAGGAGATCTGTATGGAAAGAGGCTAGTTTGGAAACCGGTAACACTATGCAAGGAAGAAAAGACTATATTTGCTCATCAAGAGCAACCGGTCACTAAGCAAAGTGCATCAGCAACCGAGTAAGAGATTCAACCGAGGACAGGGGTACAACCGGTGTCAACTACGCAACTGAGGAAAAGGTGCAACCGGTGAACAGAGGAAGGAAACGTGACAGGTTAAAATTCTTACTTGATCACAACATAAGGATCTCAACCAATCAAGAGATGACTTTGGTAGGAAAAGTGAACCGGGGAAGTCATGGTCAACTATCTGTTTGAATCAACTCTTTAACCGGGATTTATTGCACTAAATCCAGATAACTTTGAGTTATCATGGTGATCAATTCGAGGCGCGTTTAAAGGTTTTAAAGCCAAAGTCTGTGGCTTTAAAACAAGGAGTTATCTCTTGTGAAGGAAAGGTGCTTGACACGCATCTATTGTTTTTTCTCATAAAACAGATAAAGCAAGAGCATGCATCGGATGTTTCGTCAGTGAACTAATACTCCACTAAGTGATGTATCTGAAAGGATTTTGTAATTAGGTCATGCATGAGAGGCGCAATTAGGGCAAGAACTCTATATATTCTTCTGCCTGTTGAGAATATAGCTTGCCTTCATTCTGCCAAAGAAAAAGAGTAAACTTGTACGCTTAAGAAGCTAGGGTGAATAGAAAAGAAAAGAAGAGAGAGGAGAGAGTGCAGAGAAACACAACAGCAAAGGAGAACACACCTGCGGCTACCGGTGATGCTTCTTAGTTGAGCATAACAGAGATCTTATCAGGCTATGCAAAGTCATTTGTAAAAAGTCAATCTTTCTATTGTTTTCTAACAATTACAATAGTTAAATCCCAGTATTTAGGTGGACTCTAATAGGTCCCTTGTATCAAATCCCTTAACCTGGTGACATCTTGTAAGGTGTTCTAAGTCCTCTAACCAGGCAGGCACTAACCAGCCTTATTGTAACAAATCCATTAACCGGGTTGCATCTAATAGTGCGTTGTAATCTTCCAACAGGGAAGGCTCCTAACAGGGCGCACTTCAGAAGAGTGCAAAATTTGTGAGGTCTCCTCACTATGGTTTTCACCCAAATTGGGTTTCCACGTGATAAAGCTGGTGTCACTGTGTTATTGATTGCTTAATGTTATTTTATGCTTGAATCTGTTTAGCTTACAGTTATAAGTATACTTCATCAGATTTATTAGAAGAAGTTTTATAGGTGTTGATTCACCCCTCCCCTCTCAGCACCGGTTAGGACTGTCAAAGGGATGTATGGATTTGTTTTATGCCTCTCCATTCCATGTTTTTTAGAGAACCTGACGAAATCTATGAACTGTCATTATCAGTCATCAATCACTTAAGCTTTTTACTAGTCTAATTCTCACAAAAGCCTTAAACTCTTTGAATTGACTAAAGACTTCAGATTTACTTCCGACGAAATAAACCCATTTCCTATTGTAATCATCTATAAAGGATACAAAATATAAAGACTTGGAAATCAAAGGATCATTCACAAGACCAAATACATTAATGTGAATTAAATCCAACACCCTAGAAGACTTGTGAGAATTGGAATAAAATTGCAAGCGGTTATGTTATCCATAAACACAATGCTTGCACGAACTCAAGATTATAGTCATCTAGCCCCTCGATGAGGATTTTACTTTTTAGGGCTCCAAGACCCTTTTCACCTATATGGTCAAGCATCTAGTGCCATGACATTATCTTCTTACCTAGAAGTTTCATCTCTCAAGCATGAGTACCATTATGTACCCAAAAAGCACAACCATCAAAAGTAGATGCAACACTCTTCTTTGTTGTTGATTGTTATGGTGAGGATGAAGACATCGAAACTCTTTATTTGTATTAATAGAACTATTGCATTGTACCATGCATGCATTTAGCAAATGCCTATCCCAAAACTCTTAGCAGGCACCGTAAATCCTCTTGTAATCTTTCATCCTCCATTCAAGAAGACAACCAGAACACCTAAATCATTCAATTTGCTTACAAAAATTAAGTTCCATTCAAAACCAAGGATTTGTTTCCCTTCTTGTCTTGTCATTGATGTCAACATGGAGTTTTCAAGAAAGTTATAATGCAGACATTTTTGCTACAGATGAATCAATGAAATATTGTGCACATTTCTTGTTCTTGGCATTGAGGCAATAGGAAAAGAATTCACTATGACAAGAGTTGGCAACGGATTCAAAAGCTACAGGAGTATAACAGTCGACATAATGTCTCTATTTCACAAGGCCTTTAAATCCTTATAAAAGTCATTTGGTGAAACAACAAATTAATGGTGGGTCCTGCCAGACAATTCAATAAAGTTCTAGAAGTCATAGCTATTTCGCGAGACTACTACATTCTCATAAAACTAAGACTTGTGAAATTGTGACCCAAGGTGTGATGTCCCCGATATTATTAAACAAATTAATAATTTATGTATGCTTGCCCCCGTGTTACATCCCTCTGGAGCACCTGTTATGAAACAGTGGTTTCTGGTTTATTATGCCCTAAATGGTTTCTGGTTTATGAAACAGTGGTTTATAGTTTATTATACCCTAGATGGTTTCTGGTTTATGAAACAGTGGTTTCCGGTTTATTATGCCCTAAATGGTTTCCGGTTTATGAAACAATGGTTTCTACTTTATTATGCCCTAAATGGTTTTTGGTTTACGAATCAAAGGTTTCGTTAATTGTTACTTGAATTGCAATTTCTGCTTTTGTTTAGTTAAGCATCGAAATTTAATGATATATTTGAATGTCATGTGTCATGATGACTTATTTGAATCGAGATTTGACTTATTTGAATCGAGATTAGAAGTATTGTATTGCATATTATGTAAATAAGTAATTAATGCTCGGACTAACTACTTTCGTGTGGAAGTGCATGTAGGAGCGGCTATGACTCCAAGAAAGGGGAGAAAGATAACACCAGGACAGAAGGAAAAGAATAGAGAAAGTTCAAATGATGGACTGGAATTCTAAGAAATGGTAAGGAGAGTCTGGTCATACCCTATAGGAGTCGTATGAGGAGTTTGCCACGGCATGTGTCAACTAGCAATAACCATTGAATCAGTAAACGACCTTGCTAGCAACTGCAACCCGTAGGTTGGGTTAAATCGGGCTCCCTGGTTATTACCTCACGTCAATGATTATTTTAATACTTTAATTGAGACCTTTCTTGTGTCGATTATGGAGGTGTGATCACTCAGTCACGATATTATTTTCACTTCTATAGGAATTTATTAAGGCCATTACCGTTTTTTCTTGCGTGGATTAGTAAGCATGGCTACGATTTTATAGGAATCTTTATAATAACCTCAACCGTGTTATATTAATAATTTTAGATATAGATATTTATCTAACATCCTTTTTTTATCTTACCTTTCTTTTGGAACATAGATATAATATTGATGATCAAATGTAGATATGTGTTTTGGATTATTTTGGGCTAGTCCTAGAAAATATTCGAACATGTAAAAGTTTTGATTTCTTATTTATACCTTAGGGAATTGGACCATGAACGTTTGTTCTTATCTTTTATTCTTATCCTTTTATTTTGTCAACCATTCCTCGAATCAGTCACTTTTAGTCCGTCACCCTTCTCCTTGACGCCAACCTAATTGAATTGAGCGGACATTTAATTATTTCAATCTTTAATTTGAATATAGTTTGGAAGAGCTTGCGACTTTAGAGAATGAATTTTTTCTATTGCACTCGTGAGCATATTCCTTTCAACAAGTAGGGTGATGGCGGAATTTTAGAGCCAATCTATCACCTTAGGTTTCGTGAGTAGTTAGGGATAAGGGAGATTCTATTCTTGAGAGGATTATTATCTTCTGGAGGAGACGATAGAGAAGGGAGACGGAAAAAAAAACAATTAGCGAAGCACTGGAAAGAAGTCGCAATAGTGACTAAGCAAACGTGCAAAGCTGCAGACACCAGTTTAGGCATGGCTCTTTCTTATTGAAATGCTTTCAATCTGAATAAGAAATGTTTGTTTTTACCTTAGGAGGTCTGGTTATCTTACCGTAACTCTTTAAATACGCTTGGCAGTCTTGACTTATTCTGCTTGAGATAAATTCTTTTAAACTCTGCCTTATGAAATCAAATGAGCTCGATTAGCTACTCAGCGTTCTTATCTTGTCTTTTCTGGCTTTTATCTGTCGTTTGATATTCTTTAAATGATGCCAGTTTAATATCGAGGAGTGTTATATAGAAGTTTTGCGTTCTTCTTGTCTTTGCTTAATTCTAAACTACCGATGTTGCATTTTATAAATCCAGTTAATAATGGAAAGGACGCATATAGAGGCTCGAAGACCAGTCAAGTCGTTCATGTTTGACAGTTGTGCGTGTATCATAGTTTTTACTAGTTGTGGATACAAATAGAGACAACTACTCCTTCTCTATTCAAACATTAATGATAATCTCAAATGACATGTCCAATTTAAATAATAATGAATGTGCAGATTCTTGCAGTTCCTTTACTGTCGCCAACTGATTGACCAGTTGTGAGCCATCATGATATGTAAGATTGACAGTAAGAAAAGCTTTTAAGATTTCTGCTACGGTTAAGAAAGAACTGGAAGCTACTAACTCTTTCTATACTTGTCACATAGTATACCATGATAAAACCTTTCTTGCTTTTCATACTAGCAGTAATGAAGCTATTCAGCTCAATAGCTGTCTATGCGATGTGATAATTTCATGTTCTCAGAAATGCCTTGGTGGCAGATGTTAATAAAATAGTAGACATGAGACACTTGGCAGCAACCTGCAGGGGTAGCAAACTAGAGTCTATACCAGTGCCAAACAAATAGATGAATGATATAGATGGGAGGAACCCAATTTGCTAAATCATTGACCATCTCATAGTGGAAACAAGTCATATAGGGCGGGAAATTGGTTATTTACTCAGTTGGGTAGAGAATTCCTTGGCCAAGGTTTCACCATTAGTTCGGTGTTAATCAATTTCTTAGTAACCCATATACTCGCTTAGCCAGGCATTATACCAAGGTAGCAGTTTCTACAGGGCATAACCATCTAAGGATGTAGGGTTCTACCAGTTCAAGATGACTTGTCAGATATGATCTATTATTTTCCTTTGCGGAGGGCCGGGTCCATCTCATTAAGAGGTGGGCAAGGATGGAACAAGTTTGATTCCTTGGTTGGGTTGTTAAATGCCTTGGTGTTATCTTTTCCCATAAAGACTTCAACATGAACACTATATGCCCAAATGAGACAAATGATATTGTGAGTAAATTCCTACTCTTTTAAATTAAGTTAGTGTATTTTTGAAATGTATATTGGAAGCTATTTAGAACGTCGTATGATGAAGATGATTAAGTTTCTTTTATGTGACTTAAATGATGCTGAATTACAAAAAAAAATGGCTCCTTTACCTTCCTTGCATTTTAGATGTTGCTTATAAATTATTTATTCAGATTTTATTTTTTTTCAACTTCCATATGAAACATCATGTTATTATGTAAATCCTAGATGTTTTCTATTGTTTCTAGTTTTGTGGTTATTACATATGGTTGAACTTCTTGTCAACTTCTAGTTGAGGTACGTATTTCAATAACTGGGACAAGAATTGAAAGAGAGGGAATTGGAACCAAACTTCTCAGTCTTTCAAGAGGAGGAATGACAGAGAAGGAAGTATCTCTAAAGGGAACAAGAAGTTCAAGGGAAGTAGACAGGATTTCCGAGAAGATAAGAAGGGAAACACTAACAGTAAGAAAGGAAACGACACTCAGGGCAAGATGTCTGAGAAAAGAGGACCACCGGGGGGTGCTTCACCTATGGAGGGGAACATTATGCAAATCAGTGCCCAACCAGGAGACAAGGTGGACAAACTCAAAGGAATCCCCTTCCAAATCAGCAAACGGCCTTTCAGCATAGAATACATGCAGCAGTTGATAACCGGCAAGCAGAATTTCAAATCACTCCCATCGAAATGACAGGTATGCTTTATGGTAATACCGTATCTATTTTGATAGACACAGTGGCTACTAAAAAATTTATTTCACCAAAAATTCTTAGTAGGTTTCCCAAGAGAACTAGGTATATGGCTGAGTCTTGGACTGTTGACTATGCCAATCGGACAAGAGCTCAAGTAGAGCAATGCATGTTTGAGGCTAGGGTCGAACTTCCGAGCTTTACAACAAAAGTCAACTTGTTTGTGGCACCCTTAGGATCCTACGACATTATATTAGGAATGAAATGGCTTTGGCAACACCGAGCGAAGGTGGATTGTTTCAGCAAAACAGTAGAGTGCCTGGATGATGTAGGCAATGGTGTACACCTTCGAGGTATTAAAAGGGAGGTAAAATTGAGACAATTATCTGCGTCCCAGCTTCGACGCAGTGAGAAAAAAGGGTGCCAGTTGTTTGTTGTCAAAATGAAAGAATTGGATGATTCCAGGATTGACAACCATCATGGAAATCAACGTAAGGATGATACCAAAAGGCACAGTGTCATGAAATTTAATGAAGAGGAAAAAAGAAAGAAGTCCTTTGAGGATGAATATCCTTATCTTAAGGATTTTTGAGATGTTTTTCCTTAGGATTTACCAGGATTACCTCTGAAGCGCATTTTTGACTTCTCCATTGACCTTATACAAGGAGCTGAACCAATTTTCAAAGCTCCCTATAGAATGACAACTGTAGAACTGGTAGAATAGAAAGCTCAACTACAGGAACTACTTGACAAGGGATTGATTCGTCCTAGTATGTCTCCGTGGGGTGCACCAGTCATTTTTGTTTAGAAGAAGGATGGAACCCTTCGTCTCTGTATTGACTACCGAATGCTAAATAAAGTGACAATTCAAAACAAATACCCCTTACCACACATCGATGACCTTTTTGACCAAATGCGAGGAGCTACTATTTTCTCTAAGATAGACCTGCGGTTAGGGTACCATCACCTAAGGCTCGAGGATGAGGATATTCACAAAACAGCCTTCCGAACTCGGTACGGACGTTATGAATTCACAGTTTTGCCTTTTGCCTTTACTAATGCCCTAGCAGCTTTCATGAATCTAATGAACAGCATTTTCCACGATTGCCTGGATAAGTTCGTCCTAGTGTTTCTTGATGATATTCTTATTTACTCCAAGAACGAAGAACACCTTCACCATCTTCACCTAGTTTTGCAAGGTCTTCGGGAGCACAAATTGTATGGCAAGTTATCGAAATGTACTTTCTTCCAAAAGGAGGTACAATATCTCAAACATATCATTTCTGAGAAAGGGATAGCAATGGATCCAGCCAAAATTAAGGCTATTTTGGAATGGCCTGTTCCCTGAAATGTTTAGGAAGTCAGGAGCTTTATGGGACTAGCAGGTTATTACAAGAAGTTTGTGCTGAATTTTTCACATGTAGCCTACTCCATCACTTCTCTTCAACGGAAAGGGAAACGATTTGAGTGGACCGAAAAGTGCCAACAAGCTTTCGATCTACTCAAGAGTAAACTAACCTCTGCACCCATTCTGAAGGTACCAGATCTCGAAGGTCAATTCTTAGTAGTCACAGATGCGTTAGGAGAAGGGCTGGGAGGGGTGCTGATGCAGGATGGGCGAGTAATTGCATATGAATCACGTAAGCTCAAAAACTATGAAATGAACTATGCCCCCCATGATTTGGAATTCGCCACAATTGTGTATGCCTTACAGAAACAGCATCACTATTTATTGGGAAAACCTTTTGAACTTAGATCGAACCATCAAGGGTTAAAGTATATTTTTACTCAACCTAACTTGAATGCACGACAACGTAGATGGTTGGAACTCATTTCTGATAATGATTTTGAAATTAACTATATCAAGGGGAAGGAAAACCGTGTGGCAGACGCATTAAGCCGTAGGTGGTATATCTCTGTGATCGCATCCGTCCACGTCAATTTCAAACAGCAAGTTCTTCAAAAATCTAAGGATGACAAATTCTATAAACAAGTTAAAGAGGCTCTTCGAAATAACCCTCAGGACCATAGGTACGAGGGATTCAGATTTGACCCTGATGGGTTGCTAAGATTTGAGGGTAGAATGTACATTCCTAATTCAAATGAGTTGAGGGACTTAGTGTGGAAAGAAATACACACTACACCATATTCAGGACACCCGGGAGTTACTAAACTCCTTGCAGATGTCAAGCCTTTATATTTCTAGCAAGGTATGAAGAAGGACGCCGTCAAATTTGTGGCTAGTTGTCTTGAGTGCCAAAGAGTTAAAGCGGAACACCAACATCCCGCAAGTTTGCTTCACCCACATGCCATATCTGAATGGAAGTGGTAGGTAATCAGTATCGACTTTGTCCAAGGACTACCTATGTCACGAAACAAACATAATACCATACTTGCGGTAGTCGATAAACTTACTAAGGTAGCTCACTTTATTCCAAGGAATTTATCAAATGGAGCACCCACCATAGCCCGAAAGTTTGTGCAAGAAATATTCAGACTTCACGGAGTGCCCGCAAAGATCATTTCAGATAGGGATGCCAGAATGACATCCAGATTCTGGCAGACACTTTTTGGAGCCTTAGGCACCTAGCTTAATATTAGTTCAGCTTACCATCCCGAGACAGATGGTCTGACAAAACAAGTCAACCAAATCTTGGAAGACCTTCTTAGGATGTATTGTATGGATCAGCGATACAAATGGGAGGATTATTTACCGCTGGTGGAATTTGCTTATAATAACACCTATCAGTCATCCATCAAAATGGCACCATTTGAAGCATTGTACGGAAGGAGGTGCAGGACTCCTATCAGCTGGGATAAGCTAAAAGATAGGGTAATCCTTGGACCCGAAATGCTATCCGAAATGGAGGGGCAAGTCAAACTTATCCGACAAAGATTAGCAGAAGCTAATGATCGACAAAAAAGCTATGCCAATCCAAAGCGGACGCCCAAACATTTTGAAGTTGGGGACAAAGTACTTTTGTGAGTCAAGCCTTAGAAAAGTGCCATCACATTTGGAAAATCCTCCAAATTAGCACCAAGATATCTGGGACCCTTTGAGGTTCTGGAGATTATTAACCCAGTTGCTTTCAGAATTGCTCTACCACCAGCTCTTGCCCAGATGCATAACGTTTTTCATGTTTCCTATCTTAAGAAATATGTATCAAATTTTTCTCATATGATTGATTGGAACTCTTTGCAGATGTAGCACCCAAGGGTGATCACAGTCGAGCCCATTAGGGTGCTCAAGGTTCGTAAACTTCGTCTATGAAATAAGGATGTCAAGAAATGTAAGGTTCAATGGAAACAAACCAAGGATTTGTTTCCTTTGGTGTCTTGTCATTGATGTCAACATGGAGTTTGCTAGAAAGTTATAATGCAGATATTTTGGCTACAGATAAATCAACGAAATATTGTGCACATTTCTTGTTCTTGGCATTGAGGCGACAGGAACAGAATTCACTATGACAAGAGTTGGCAACGGATTCAAAAGCTACAGGAGTATAACAGTCGACATAATGTCTCTATTTCACAAGGCCTTTAAATCCTTATAAAAGTCATTTGACGAAACAGCAAATTAATGGTGGGTCCCACTAGACAATTCAATAAAGTTCTAGAAGTCATCGCTATTTCGTGAGACTACTACATTCTCATAAAACTAAGACTTGTGAAATTGTGACCCAAGGTGTGACGTCCCCAATATTATTAAATAACTTAATAATTTATGTATGCTTGGCCCCGTGTTACATCCCTCTGGAGCACCTGTTATGAAACAGTGGTTTCTGGTTTATTATGCCCTAAATGGTTTTTGGTTTATGAAACAGTGGTTTCTAGTTTATTATGCCCTAAATGGTTTCTGGTTTATGAAACAGTGGTTTCTGGTTTGTTATGCCCTAAATGGTTTCTGGTTTACGAAACAATGGTTTCGTTAATTGTTACCTGAATTGCAAGTTCTTTTTTTTAGTTAAGCATCGAAATTTAATGATATATTTGAATGTGATGTGTCATGATGACTTATTTGAA
Organism: Chamaecyparis obtusa; assembly: GCA_027943335.1. Lineage (NCBI taxonomy): Eukaryota > Viridiplantae > Streptophyta > Pinopsida > Cupressales > Cupressaceae > Chamaecyparis > Chamaecyparis obtusa. Next base: position 76,991 of record BSBK01001623.1, on the reverse strand, counting down.
TCGAGATTTGAAGTATTGTATTGCATATTATGTAAATAAGTAATTAATGCTCGAATTAACTACTTTCGTGTGGAAGTGGATGCAGGAGCGGCTGGGACTCCGAGAAAGGGGGAAAGATAACACCAGAACATAAGGAAAAGAATAGAGAAAGTTCAGATGATGGACTGGAATTCTTAGAAATGGTAAGGAGAGTCTAGTGTATCCAATTGATCATACCCTATAGGAGTCGTATGAGGAGTTTGCCATGCCACGTGTCAGTTAGCAATAACCATTGAATCAGTAAACGACCTTGCTAGCAACTGCAACCCGTAGGTTGAGTTAAATTGGGCTCCCTGGTTATTACCTTGCGTCAATGATTATTTTAATACTTTAATTGAGACCTTTCTTGTGTCGATTATGGAGGTGCGATCACTCAGTCACGATATTATTTTCACTTGTGTAGGAATTTATTAAGGCCATTACCGTTTTTTCTTGTGTGGATTAGTAAGCATGCATACGATTTTATACGAATCTTTATAATAACCTCAACCGTGTTATATTAATAATTTTAGATATTGATATTTATCTAACATCCTTTTTTAATCTTACCTTTCTTTTGGAACATAGATATAAATATAGATGACCAAATGTACATATATGTGTTTTGGATTATTTTGGGCTAGTCCTAGAAAATATTCGAACATGTAAAAGTTTTAATTTCTTATTTATACCTTAGGGAATTGGAACATGAACATTTATTCTTATCTTTTATTCTTATCCTTTTATTTTGTCGACCATTCCTTGAATAGGTCACTTTTAGTTCGCCACCCTTGTCCTTGACACCAACTAAATTTAATTGAGTCGGCATTTAATTATTTCAATCTTTAATTTGAATATACTTTGGAGGAGCTCGGGACTTTAGGGAATGAATTTTTTCTGTTGCGCTCGTGAGCATATTCCTTTCAACACGTAGGGTGTGGTGGTACCCTAAATTTTGAGAATTTAGGAGTCCCAATCCATTATCAAGAATCAAGTTTCTCCATACTAAATAAATCAAATAAAGGAAGCTTTATGACACAAACAAATAGAACTAACTAATCGAAGCCTTCAAAAATGTTGGAATTTCGACCTACTGCAAAGATGATGCCAACAGAGCCTGAAAATGGTCGAATTTTAAAAATCCAAAAGCGACCCAGTTCGGGAAATCAAATTTCCTATCTCCACTAAAAATCTTAGCTTTCCACGAGGTGTTTTGGTTTTTCGACCAGACCCAAATCCGAAAGTTAGGTAGTTATTTTTTAGTTAGTTTATTATTTTTCAAAATAATTTGTAATAAGGGTTGTGTCTTTTCACCCTAAAGAAGTGTGAAAGTCACTCAAACACACACACACACATATATATATATATACTTAATGTAAAATGTAGAGAGAGGGATATATAAAAAGAGGCATTGTAATTAGAAGAAGAATATTTGTAAGGAGGAATAAGGAGCTTAAAGCATGACTTTGTAATATAAATTTCAATATTATATTTTAATAGTAAATAAAAAGCCCCTTTTGTTTATTTTCAAGGCAAAGAGATTACAACTGGCATGTGGATTTGTCCTTTATGATCAATAAAGAGATTATTGGATTATTCTGGCAAGCTTTATTTTGGCATTGGATATTTTCCTGCATTCTTTGTTCGACAATCAGGATAGTGTGAAATATATATGTGTTTCTTTATCTCTGTCTAATCGGACTTCCAGCCGGAGAAGTTAAAATCCTTTTGGACCAACGGAGAATTGCATATAAGATTTGTGTTTTGCAAAGCTTAGGAGTAATTGATGATATTTTTGATAAATATTGTCTTATAAAGTTGTACGTAATAATCCTTGTTATAGTTGACTCTATCGCCTAGATAAACAAAGGCACTGGTCATTTAAAATCATTGGAATATAATTCTTGGAGTTAATAATTGAAGTCATAAATCTATATACTTCCTTCTTGCAAGCATCAAATCCATTATTAAAAAACATTATATATAACATTCAAATCATTTCAAGTAACCACATAACTTTATAGTGATCGAGTTTGAGGATGTTTGCCAACCAGAGAACTCACCAAGTCTAAATTCGCTATATAAAAGCTTTGAGAAAGGTGATTAGGTTCAAAGTAAAGGTTTACCCACCTAGGTATAGCGAAGCCTAAAGTGCAAGGGAATTTGGATTATTCCCGTTCGTTGGCCAGAACTAATTTGGAATCCTATTTGAGAATCGACAAGCTCTTGGATTTCCAATCTGTGGTTTTGGGAACCAACAGGGTGATGGTGGAATTTTAGAGCCAGTCCATCACCTTAGGTTTTGTGAGTAGTTGGAGATAAGGGAGGTTCTTTTCTTGAGAAGATTATTGTCTTCTGGAGGAGACGATAGAGAAGGGACATGGAAAAAAGAACAATTAGAGAAGCATTGGAAAGAACCCGCAATAGTGACTAAGCAGACGTGTGAAGCTGTAGACACCAGTTCAGACATGGCTCTTTCTTATTGAAATGCTTTTGTTCTGAATAAGAAATGTTTGTTTCCACCTTAGGAGGTCTAGTTATCTTACCGTAACTTTGTAAATACGCTTGGTAGTCTTGACTTATTCTACTTGAGATAAATTCTTTTAAACTGTGCCTTATGAAATCAAATGAGCTCGATTAGCTACGCAACATTCTTATCTTATCTTTTCTGTTTTTTATCTACCGTTTGATATTCTTTAAATGATGCCAGTTTAGTATCGAGGAGTGTTATATAGAAGTTTTGTGTTCTTGTCTTTGCTTGCTTCTAAGCTACCAATGTTGCGTTTTATAAAGCCAGTTAATAATGGAAAGGACACATATAGAGGCTCGAAGACCAGTCAAGCCGTTCCTGTTTGACAATTGTGTGTGTATCATAGTTTTTACTAGTTGTGGATACAAATAGAGACAACTACTCCTCCATTCAAACGTTAATGATAATCTCAAATGACATGTCCAATTTAAATAATAATGAATGTGCAAATTCTTGCATTTCCTTTATTGTCGCCAACTAATTGACCAGCTGTGAGCCATCATGATATGGAAGATTGATAGTAAGAAAAGCTTTTAAGATTTATGTTACGGTTAAGAAAGAACTGGAAGCTACTAACTCTTTCTATACTTGTTACGTAGTATACCATGATAAAACCTTTCTTGCTTTCCATACTAGCAGTAATGAAGCTATTCAGCTCAATAGCTGTCTATGCGATGTGATAATTTCATGTTCTAAGAAATGCCTATGTGGTAGAAGTTAATAAAATAGTAGACATGGGACACTTGGTAGCAACCTGCAGGGGTAGCAAACTAGAGTCTATACCAGTGCCAAACAAATAGATGAATGATATAGTTGAGAGGAACCCAGTTCGTTAATTCATTGACCTTTTCATAGTGGAAACAAGTCCGATAGGGTGGAATATTGGTTATTTACTCAGTTGAGTAGAGAATTCCTTGGCCAAGGTTTCACTGTTTAGTCGGTGTTAATCAATTTCTTAGTAACCCAGATACTCTCTTAGCCAAACATTATACCAAGGTAGCAGTTGCTACAAGGTATAACCCTCTAAGGATGTAGGGTTCTACCAATTCAAAATGACTTGTCTGATATGATCTATTATTTTCCTTTGCGGAGGGCCGGGTCCATCTCAGTAAGAGGTGGGCAAGGGTGGAACAAGTTCGATTCCTTGGTTGGGTGGTTAAACACCCTGGAGTTATCTTTTCCCATAAAGACTTCAGCATGAACACTATATGCCCAAATGAGACAGATTATACTGTGAGTAAATTCCTACTCTTTTAAATTAAGTTAGTGTATTTTTGAAATGTATATTGGAAGCTATTTAGAACGTCGTATGATGAAGATGATTAAGTTTCTTTTATGTGACTTAAAAAATGCTGAATTACAAAAAAAAATAGCTCCTTTACTTTCCTTGCATTTTGAATGTTGCTTATAAATTATGTTTTCAGATTTATTTTTTTTCAACTTCCATATGAAACATCATGTTATTAAGTAAATCGTAGATGTTTTCTATTATTTCTAGTTTTGTGGTTGTTACACCCTGATATTAATTTTATTATCTCGGGCCTTTTTTTTTTATTTGATTAGCGTGTTGGCTGTGTTGCCATCATTGTAATCCATCAGGATGTTTCCTGGAAGCCATATATAAGGCCGAGTCTGTTGAAGTTGTCGGTATGCAATTTTGGATTTAATTTTGTATTGTGAATTCCAGTTGGAGTTGTTGTCTGTCATTTCGGAGCTAAAAGACCTTATTTCGTTTTTGCAGTATCAGTGGAATTAGTCCCACCCTACTGAACAGATTTTTGATTTTGATCTTTTCATGTGAAGGTCACTTAGAAATCAAAGGAATATGAAAAAGATCAGAACCTGATACCTCTTTTAAAACCATGTATTAAAGGCATTTTTCTCTACTGCACGGGTTGAAAATTTGGAGACTGGGAAATAGCAAAATTTTGCATCTACGCAAAGGTAAAAATAGGAGTTGCGAAGTGGCGAAATTTTGCTATTACTCAAACAAGGGATAAAGGGCTCGCGAAATAACAATTTTTCGCTATCGCGCAAACCACATTTTAAACAATCACAAAATGGTGAAAAGTGAGCATTTAATGTACGGGTGGCCAATTTGATGACGCGGAATGTAAATCTTGAATACCAAGAAAATTTGTCACGAGACTTGAAATTAAGGCCTGAGGGATATATTGACACAAGATATATTCATACAATTTCTCTGAGGTTCACAAATCAAAATGAATTCTATCAGAAGAAAGTTCCTGAGAAAAACATGATTCAAAATTGCTGTAATTTATACATGCTTCAAAAATTATGTCGACAGAGGGTGCAAATAAGCGAAAATTGCAAATCTAAAAACAACCGAGTTCCGAAAATCCAATTTCCAAGCTTCAGTCAGAATCTTAGCTTTTCACGAGATGTTTTGGGTTTTTGACCAAAACCAAATTCAAAAGATAGGTAGTTATTAGTTAGTTTATTGATTAAGTTTTTCAAAAGAACTTCTTGATTTTAATGTAGGGTGGTGTCTTTTCACCCTGAAGGGGTGTGAAAACCATTCAACCACATATATATGTGTGGTGTAAAATGTAAAGAGAGATAATAATAAGAAGAAGACAACATCCAATGATAGTACTATAGATAGATAATATGTATGGAAAGTGAATGCAACCAAGGTGCGAATAAATTCTATTCATTTTTTTTTATTAATACAAAGAAAACTTGTTTTCTATCGAGGGTTGAGGAAGTAAGTTCATTGTTTTTTGATTGGATCAGTCTTTTGCATTTTTAGTTTCAAAATTTTCTTTTGTACTATTAGATGGCGGAGAATTGAAGTATTAAATATTGGTTTTTGAGCATCAAGGGTTGTATACGAATTTCTCATCTATACAATTTCTTGTCTAATTGGTTTCCTGTCAAGGAATTAAATTCATTTAGACTAAAATAAATATTGTAACCAATTCATCCTTGATGTCATGGAGGAGGGAATCGGAAATTGAATTGCAGAGTGTACATGAGGGTTCAAACAAAGAAATATTACATTCTGCCCAATTAGTTGGATAACAGACTGGACTGTGTATTTTCTCAAAGAAGGTTTTTTACAATTGCAAGAGCATTGAAGTTCTTTCATTTTTCATATGTATTTCAAACTATAAATGCATAATCTTATATATATAAAGCATTCTTTACATACAAAACATTTTTGAAGCATTTAAACACAAACAAGAACTATTTCTTCTTGATCCGTCTCAAGAACCCTTTGCCACTTTTTAAGAAATCATTCAAAGTTTAAATTCTCTATATAAAGACACCTTAGTATTTGGGGTCCGGGTCTACCCGCCTAGGTCTAACAAAGCCTAAAGTTAAAGGGTATTAGATTATTCCTGTTCGTTGGCAAAGCCTGATTGAAGCAATCCACTAGGAGAATTAGAAAAGCTCTTGGATTTCCAACCTGCGGTTTTGGGAACCAAGAGATTGGCGACTCTGCTCGTGAGTTGTTTATAAGAATATTTTCCAGAATCTTTGGTGACATAAGTACACTCTCCTGGAAGGAAGAACCCAGAAGACTAGCAAAATAAAATTTTCCTCGAAGAGAGGTGGCGACTCTATTCAATAAAGCATTTCAGTCGGTGACTACTGAGGGAGAAGACCCAGAAGGAAATAAGTAAATTTTTCCTCTTTCAAAGAGGTGGCGACTCTATTGACAAGAACCTAATGTATAAAGAAAGAAATTACTACAAATTCAGATATTCGGAATGTATCAAAATAAACAACTATTTCAAAGAAAACCATTTATTCTAGATGGTATCAGGTCATTGGATCTCAAAGGGTTCCATTGTATTCCTTTTAAGTTTCTCCCTAAGCTTTCACAACTTGTATTAAAGTTCCATGTAGAATGGGATGAATCAGCACTTGAACATTTGGAAGCATTTTATACATTTATAGAAGATTATGAGATTTGTGCAAAAAATCAGGTGATGAAACTATTTGTCAGGACATTAAAAGATAATGCATGAGAGGCATATGACTCACTACCTACACAGAGCATCGCATCCTGGAAAAAGTTTGAATAATGGTTCTTATATGAATTTCATGATGCAAGTGAAGGAGATAACATGTATTGTGAACAAGATGAAAATCAAAATTGCATTATGGAAGAAGAACCTTATGTCTCCCTTAGATGAATTTGTCAATTTGGAAAGGTATGAAGGTGAGTCTACATCCCATTTGTTCATAAGGATGTTAAGTATTTATCAGGAGATACCATCAGACATCATGCCTTCACACAAGAAATTTCTGAAAAAACTTTGTGAGTTGGGAACCTCACTAGATGACCCTAATTTTAGGCTTCTTTTTCAAAGATTAGAAGAATATACAAAAGAAAAGCAAAAATCTAATGATGTTTCAGATTTAAGTGAAGAAAAAATTCTTCGACATTTCGAGGAACGAAATAACATGTGTTATGAACAGGAAGAGGATCAAGAATACATCTGGGAAGCAGAGCCTTGTATGTCTCCCTTGCATGAATTCCTAAATTTTGAAAGACAAGATGCCATTGTATCGGGCCGGTTTAAACAGAAAGTTTTTTATAGGATTTATGGAATTCGCTTAGCAAAGATCGTAAATCAAACCAAGACAAGATTACTCAAGCTTAAGAAATCAAAAATGACAATTCGCAATGTAAAATGAAATGAGTAATCATCCTTCCCTTCAATAGACTTAGGTCATAACGGTAATTAACATACGGTAACAATTGTTAACGGCTACAACATTGTGAAAAGCCTGGCTGGCTCTCAATAACAAAACTAACTCTTTCACAATTTAATTGCACTTTTGGGAGGAGTTTTCAGAATTAACAAATTAATTTCTATAAATGTTTCCAAAAATTTTAATTAAAACAACAACAGCAATTATGATCATTAATTCTTCCACCACAAAACTACAATCATTATGATGAACAAAGTGTCATGAATCCATACAATACAACTCTCAGACTACAAGAAAAAACAAATAAAATTCAAAGTGTAGAGCACCTTGAATGATGTACGGCATGTTGCAGCTGAAAACGTAGCCTTGTGTTATAGCCTGTAACCCCTTAATACTTGACGCAGCAAACTGTATATTGTTCCTTCCTTGACGTTAGCAATGGAAAAACCCTCTTGCTTGAATAACTTTGCATTGAAAGAGCCTCACGTCACACTCCCACAAATTTAACCACAGCACACTTCTGTACCAAGTACGGCATTGTCAGAATTCCGTACGGCTGCTAGATAAATTCCAGATTTGTAACAAAGTAAGATTCTACTATTCACAATGCAACAACAATAAAACCTCAGCCAATAATTCTCAATTCTCAACAATGGAGATACAGCAACCTCCAAATTCGAAACCCCAACTCCTTAGCAGGAAGAATAAATCAAACCCTATGAAAGCAAATCAATTTATCTGCAGATTTTAGACTTCACACAATTCCAGTATACATCAGCACTGGATTAAGATTTCAAAATAACAGCTGCAAAATTCACCATCAACTTGTAATGGCTCAAATTGCCAGAAGAGGAATCAATCCTCAAAAACCCTAGCCATTTCTCACAACCAAGAAGCTTCATAAATTTTATCAAATCAACAATGAATGATTTTCTTTTCACAAAGCATTGCTTTTATAATTCAAAAGTGTCTTCTCTCACACACTTTTCACTTAAAACACCTTTTATACTTAAGCACATATTGAATAATATAATTTATTAATTCATTTGGCTCCAAAAAAGACATTTTCACCAATATCATGAAATTATGACACGCAAGGTCCTTGTTTCTTGTGCCCAAGATTTAAAACTTTTCATCCTGGTTCCAACGAGCTATAACACTAAAGTATCCAGCATATAATACCAACAAAAATGGCAACCTTAGCAAATTTAATTAAATAATAATAATAAACCACCTGTCTTGCGAAAACAACTGAAGAAGCGTCCGAATTGAAATCTGTCTGCACAGAATTGATCCAGATGATGAAAGATGATGAATGAACTTAACGGGGTGACTTACTAAAAATAGACGCTCTCTCCAAGATTCTTGGAGCCCAAACCGGAAGCCCGAAATGAAAATCGAGAGCATCATTCAACTCCTCTAACTCATCTGAGCTCATCGGAACTATCCATTGACTTACTATAAATAGTAAGTTCACACCAAAAACCCTCTAAACACCTCGTCAGACCACAAGGATCACACCTGGCACCATCAGATCAATGACCTGCAAAAAAATGGGGACATTACAGTCCTCCCTCCCTAAGATTGCTTGTCCCCAAGCAATCACCGGAACAAGAAACATCACAATCCACCTGGATCCCACAGAAAAGAATATACCATGCCACTGACATCAACTGTAGGCTCCTGTAACATCACCCAAAATACAAATTGGATAACTCTATAAAGAGACCCAAAACAACCACTCACCCAAACTCTTGTACTGAATCTGTCTCTGCCTGGATCCCGAAAGAAGTGAACTTCAGGATCATCAAAAACCAAGATGTATGGGAGACTCAGATCCCATACACACTGAACTCCCCCTGTGCTCCCAACTGACTTGTACTGAGTGTGTAGACCATTTGCACAATAGTGATGAATACCCCTGAACAAAGCTGTACCAGGACCCGGATATCCACACACTGCATAATCTCTGCAGTCACCATAACTCTGCAAGTCACCTGCTACTGACTTGCAACCAAAACTCCCATCAACTACTGATGGCAAGAACCCATCCCATAATGGATGATAAGGACTAGGAGCCAAACTACCCTTGCAAGAGATGAAATCTTCTACCTGTGGGACAAAAAACAAATGATGAACATGCCCCACCGTATACAGCCGGTCGGAAACCCCAATCTTTGTCAATAGCTCATCATTACCAAACTGGGGGTCATGAGATGGCTTCAATCTCTGACTCCGCATAACTGTAGGCTGGGTAGGCCCCTGAGCAACTCTCTAAACAAACCCAACCTCGAAATCCCTGTGGGGAAGCATTGTAGATAGTCTCCACAATCCTCCCTACCAACCTCCGGATAGCACAAGAGCCTCGGATGAGAGTACCCTCAGACACTCTATAAGAATCTTGTCGCACATTTGCACTCTCAAGTAAATACTCCATAAATGACTCGGTGCAGTAGAAATTATACATGGAAGCGTCAACTTGCTCCCCCGCAATCCACAGCTGATCCCTCTGAAAATGTGGCACAACCAACTGTCTCATGCTATCAGCTATGTGAGATGATGGAATAGATTCATTCCTAGCTAAGGGAAGCGAATCAACCTGAGAGCTCGACTCCACTAGTACTCCTATCTTGAATCCGAACCAAGAGCTCCCATATCCTGAACATGTGTGTCTGCCACATCATCATGTTCCTCATCACCACCCGTAAGAGCAAACTCACCATCAACCACCTCAATGTGCAATCGAACTAGGTCTGGGGTTGGTGTGGACCACAAATGCTTTAACTCCACGGTCACCTCTAACTAGATCTGCGACTCCTGAAGGGCCCGTTGAGTGTCCTCTAAAACCTTAGTAGTCGCTGTGAGCTCCTAAGTAAGCTCACTCACCTCCTCTCTGTCCACCAGTGCCTCATAAGCTGTACTCCCCCACTCCACCAAGTGATCTCAATCGGCTACCTTCTGTACGTAGTTATGTCTCAAAATCTTGACAGCCTCATGCAAAGTATGAATCTCTGTCAATGAGAGGTAACCACCATTGGCCTCATCTGTCATAGGAGCACCCCAACCATAAACAGCCAACAACTGACGAGCGACATCAAAATGCTCGAGAGTAGAAGTAATATCTCTCTCATCAACTCGCAACTAGCTAGTCACATGATGACTCTGCACAACAGGCCTCCTACGAACAACCTCAAACGCACTATTGACACTATGAGAGGAAGCTATATCCGACAAACTCCCCTCAAGATCACCGTCTCTCTGTGTACTTTCATTTGAGTACACATCAACAAACAAAGTACAGGCATCAGACACGTCCTCATCTAACCCCGAGGAAGCTGCTGTTGAATCTGACTCAACACAATCTCCAGCTACCTCGTCCTCTGCAACCATCTGACAGTCCAGATCCTGAGACACATCCTCATGAGTTACCGAAGAAGTAACTCCATCTCTAAAAGTGGAAGCCCTGGCTATAACAAACTCCTACCACTCAAGCTTCCCTGTCCTCATCTGTGAGTCCCTGTAACACAGAATCTTGGACCCCACCATCACAATATGACAATGCTGAATCTACACCCAAAGTAAAATATAGAAAGCCAGAAACACTACAACACTCATTATCCTCATTCTCAGCATCGAAGATATCTGCAATGCTAATGTCCACATCATCTATCTGCATCTCCTCTACTAACTTTGGCTGCAAACACGACTCAATGTCGTCATGTGAATCAACTATACAGTGGCATGAAACTATGTCACCCAAATCAACTGCAACACTCCCATCCTGAATGTCATCACCAGAAAGCTCCATGCACACATCCTCAACACAGGAAGAAACCACTGTCTCCTGTACTGATCCCACACTGCAACTGCTATCATAAATCTCTGAGCTGTCATCACCCAACATCTCACAGGGAGTGTCATCTCCAATGCAACTCACAGCATCCTCAAAAGTGTCATCAAATGTGTCTATACTATCAGCTCCCACATCTCCTGTTGAAATCTGATCTGCGAACACATATCTTTGCACACATGACTCAACGTCAAGCTATGCACCAATAATGCTAGAGCACGAACTGTCATCAACTGACCCCGTTGTAATACCCAGATCACCAACCTCATCACTGAGAGACTCCGTACATTCCTCGGTCCTATCTGAGCAAGCAACTGCCTCCTGAACTGGAGCAACACTACTATAGCTGAAATAAACATCTCTAATAATAACTCCCTCCATGAAAGAGTATGAACTCTCAGTGATAACTGCAACATCAACTGTCTCTATACAATCCGTAGTGACTACTCTGGGAGCCTCAACCCGGTGATGCTCAGCACTGCTATCATCCAATGGCACTGAAACATCCACTGGTTTCGGTGTAATAAATCCATCATCAGCACTACAAATGGGAATAGCAGGTGCTGAACTAGATGTAGGAACATCAGCATCACGGACAACTGTCGGAGAAAACTCTAGCCTTCTCCCCTGCAAACTCGATGTTGGCCTTCTAAAGGCAGACACCATATATCTCGCTGCCCTATCTACTGTAATTGGATCCGACAAACTCTCTGCCAATCTCTGCTGATGCAGTCTAAGTCTCTCCATGCTTTCTACTAAAACATTTAATTCTACTCTATTTCCCTTATTGCTATAATGACTTCCGGAACTGGATCTCTTGTATTTATCCATAGCTAGGAAAAATGTAAGTGCTGGTCACTTTTAAAATACTTCAGAAAATAAATGAATCCAAACCTCATAGGATGGCAAGAAAAATGCTCTGATACCACTGTGAAGAGCCTGGTTGGCTCTCAATAACAAAACTAAGTCTTTCACAATTTAATTGCACTTTTGGGAGGAGTTTTCAGAATTAACAAATTAATTTCTATATATGTTTCCAAAATTTTTAATTAAAACAACAACAGCAGCAATTATGATCATTAATTCTTCCACCACAAAACTACAATCATTATGATGAACAAAGTGTCATGAATCCATACAATACAACTCTCAGATTACAAGAAAAAACAAATAAAATTCAAAGTGTAGAGCACCTTGAATGATGTACGGCATGCTGCAGCTGAAAACGTAGCCTTGTGTTATAGCCTGTAACCCCTTAATACTTGACGCAGCAAACTGTATATTGTTCCTTCCTTGACGTTAGCAATGGAAAAACCCTCTTGCTTGAATAACTTTGCATTGAAGGAGCCTCACATCACACTCCCACAAATTTAACCACAGCACACTTCCGTACCAAGTACGGCATTGTCAGAATTTCGTACGGTTGCTAGATAAATTCCAGATTTTGTAACAAAGCAAGATTCTACTATTCACAATCCAACAACAATAAAACCTCAGGCAATAATTCTCAATTCTCAACAATGGAGATACAGCAGCCTCCAAATTCAAAACCCCAGCTCCTCAGCAGGAAGAATAAATCAAACCCTATGAAAGAAAATCGATTTATCTACAGATTTTAGACTTCACACAATTTCAGTATACATCAACACTGGATTAAGATTTCAGAATAACAGCTGCGAAATTCACCATCAACTTGTAATGGCTCAAATTGCTAAAAGAGGAATCAGTCCTCAAAAACCCTAGCCATTTCTCTCAGCCAAGAAGCTTCATAAATTTTATCAAATCAACAATGAATGATTTTCCTTTCACAAAGCATTGCTTTTATAATTCAAAAGTGTCTTCTCTCACACACTTTTCACTTAAAACACTTTTTATACTTAGGCACATATTGAATAATATAATTTATTAATTCATTTGGCTTCAAAAAAGGCCTTTTCACCAATATCATGAAATTATGACACACAAGGTCCCTATTTCTTGTGCCCAAGATTTAAAACTTTTCATCCTGGTTCCAACGAGCTATAACACTAAGGTATCCAGCACATAATACCAAAAAAAATGGCAACCTTAGCAAATTTAATTAAATAATAATAATAAACCACCCGTCTTGCAAAAACAACTGAAGAAGTGTCCGAATCGAAATCTATCTGTACAGGATTGATCCAAATGATGAAAGATGATGAATGAACTTGACAAGGTGACTTACTAAACATAGACGCTCTCTCCAAGATTCTTGGAGCCCAAACCAGAAGCCCGAAATGAAAACCGAGATCATCATTCAACTCCTCTAACTCATCTGAGCTCATCGGAACTATCCATTGACTTACTATAAATAGTAAGTTCACACCAAAGGCCCTCTAAACACCTCGCCAGACCACGAGGATCACAACAATAACCTGGCACCATCAGATCAATGACTTGGAAAAAAATGGGGACATTACAAACATTAATTACCCTTACCTAATCTTTCTTACGACAATCGGTTCTGATACGTTTACCTTTTAATCAATCCTCGGTTGCAATGTCAGCACTTACCTGTCCGATTTACCTGATAGACCAGTGACTTCTTCCCGGTTGCACTTCTTGACTGTGTGAGATCACAACTCACCTGGGAACAGTAGGCAGGCTATATGTTCCCTTTAAGCCCTTAGGCTTAGTTTGCTGAAGAGATATCGCCATCAATAGATGATGACCTTACCTCCATTTTCTTCTCAGCGGAGCTCTTTGTTTCCTTTTTGAACCAAATTTTCTTGATTTTCCTTTAAGTCTCTTTTCCCTTGTTATCCTTTTGGTTAGAAGTCAAGTTCTTCTTCACTGGTTTAGCCGGTCCTTTTCTCTTGTTCAATGACTGGTTTCTGCACTCCTTGGCCAGATGTCCAACCTTGTTACAATTGTAACAAGTCATTCCAGTTGCCCTCCATGGATTGACCCTTCTTTCCCTATTCTTGGATGAGTGACATCGAGAGTTTTTATGGCCTGATGATCCACAGCTAGCACAATTGGTTGTGCTCCAGTTTATATTCCTATTATGGAATACCGGTCTTGGTGGGGATTTGAATGCCATGGTTTTGGACCTGCATTCTTCAACTTTGTGTCCAAACTTGTTGCATGTATAGCAGTAACCCTTGAAACTTCCTCTGCTTCCACTAGACACACTGTTGGAGCGAGACCTACATTCAAAGGTCCTGTGACCATACTTGTAACAATTGTTGCAGTAACTACTAGAAGTGAATGGTTTCACCGGTGCGTTTTTGAAGTCATTTGTTCTATGACCTAGTTTACCACAATGTTGGCAAGAGGTTTTGAAAGTCTTTTTACGTTTTTCTTCTGTTGGTTTCTTGTTTTCCTTCTTGCCTTGCTTGACTCTAGAGGACTCGCTGGTTTCTTTGCTGCTTTGACCGATGTACCCAAGTCCTGTGGGATCCTTTTGCTTTCTTTGAGCCCTCAACTGCTCATCAAGCTTTTTTGAGCTTTCATTGTACCTTCTAAGTGTCTCATTTCTTTCTTCAAGAGTTTTCATCTGTTCCTTTAGTTGATACAATTCAATAGCCAACCTTTTGCATGCATCATCTTTATCATGCAAGTTCTTCTGCATAATTACATTCTCTTGAGTTGTGATATGCATGTCTTCTTGAAGTTGTAATACAAAAACATCACTTTCTTTTACCGCATCTTTTGCCAAATTTCTTGCTCTTTTAGAAGTCACTAGTGCTTTTACGGCACTGTTCCTTTCATCTTCAGCTTTTCTTTTGTCTTCAATGATTTTAGTCATTCTTAGAGTATTACTTCCATCCTCCCTTTTCAGATTGCAGATCTAATCGATTAGACTCTGATTTTTCTCCATAAGATCAGAGACTGCATCTTCTGCTTCATCAGAGCCACTTTGCCCAGAGAGTTCCTCAATTGTTTCATTACTTTCACTCGGTTGTAGAACCATCTCTTTTCTCTTTGCAAGAGACCTCCTCAGTCTATTCTCAAGAGAGGCAATTATGTCATTGGCTTCCTCAAGCTTCTTTTGATACTTGTAACTCTCCATGATCTTTACTCAAGCGGTTAAGCTTTATATCTTGAGAACCTAAGGCTCTGATACCAATTGTTAATCCTAACCGATTACTGAGAGGGGGGTGAATCAGTAAATACAATTTCTATTTCAATTTATCCTCAAATATATTCTTACAAATTCAGAAATTAAAAGAATATAACAGCACTCATAAACAGAAATTGAATACACAGGTCAACACAGCATATATACATGGAAACCCTCAGTTAGAAGGAGAAAACCACGGTGGGACAAAACCCACAACTTCACTACTGTAGTAATAAAAATGCCCTGTTAAGGGCTTACAAAGCACTGGAAAGAGTGCTACCCGGTTAAGGGATTTGGTAGAAGAGTTGTTAGGATCTTGACCCTGCTAGGAGTCTCCTTGTAAGAGGACTTTCAACACCAATAAAGATGTTACCCAGTAAAGGGATTTATACAAAGAACCTGTTAGGGTTCACCCTGATTAAGGGATTTGAATATGCTTCACAATCTAAAGCAATGATCTTATGATGACACTTTCTGTCTAATCAGATCATACCTGTTACCCTTTGCTCTACTTGGCTGTTCACCTTTAGTCTGTCTTTCCCCTCTCGTGACTGTAACTCCTCTCAAAAGAGTCCCCTCTCCTGCTCTATTTCACTCTATGCTCTTGATATTCAACAACAATTCTTTTGTGTCCTATGACCTGTATTTATAAGAGATCAATCTTATTAAAAATACATCTCATAGATCCACCAAGCTGTAAACTCACCCATAAATCATGCATGCAAAAAAGCTTGTGAGCTAAATCTGAGTTTACCTCGAAACGTTCGCTGAAAAAATAAATCTAACTCCAATTCCAATGAAAAAGCTTACTCCAGTGCAACTGAAAGCGCTCTGTATAATCCGGTTCGAATTATCATGCACTTCACCGGTAAAGAACTTGTACCCTGTTAGTCATCTGTTTCCTACGTGTTTCCCATGACCGGTTGGATTAACCTAGACCGGTATAAGCATGACGAGTTAAAGTACACCACTTCCTTGTTTTGTCTACCGGTTCACAATTCTGAGTACCAATGTGATGTATCGGTGTTCCTATGGGATTGATGTTTGCCTATAACTTCACCAATGACAACTAAGTCATGTCAACAACTGCCACCAAGGTGCGAATCAATTGTATTCACTTTTTTTATTAATACAAAAAAAACCTATTTTCTATCCAAGGTTGAGGAAGTAAGTTCATTATTTTTTGATTGGATCATTCCTTTGCATTTTTTCTTTTGTACTATTACATGTCAGAGAATTGAAATATTCAATGTTGGTTTTTGAGCATCAAGGGTTGTATACGAATTTCTCATCTATACAATTTCTTGTCTAATTGGTTTCCTGCCAAGGAATTATATTCATTTAGACTAAAATAAATATTGTAACCAATTCATCCTTGATGTCATGGAGGAGGGAATCTGAAAATGAATTGCAAAGTGTATATGAGGGTTCAAACAAAGCCGTATTACATTCTGTTCAATTAGTTGGATAACGGACTGGACTGTGTATTTTCTCAAAGAAGGTTTTTTACAATTGCAAGAGCATTGAAGTTATTTCATTTTTCATATGTATTTGAAACTATTAGTGCATAATCTCATATATATAAATCATTCTTTACATACAACACATTTTTGAAGCATTTAAACACAAACAAGAACTATTTCTTCTTGATCCATCTCAAGAACCCTTTGCCACTTTTTAAGAAATCAATCAAAATTTAAATTCACTATATAAAGACACCTTAGTATTTGGGGTGAGGCTCTACTTGCCCAGGTCTAGCGAAGCCTTAAGTGCAAGGGAATTAGATTATTCATGTTCATTGGCCAAGGCTGATTGAAGCAATCCACTAGGAGAATTAGCAAAGCTCTTGGATTTCCAATCAACGGTTTTGGGAACCAACAGATTGGTGAGTCTGCTGGGGAGTTGTTTATAAGAATATTATTCCAGAATTTTTGGTGACATAACAAGTACACTCTCCTGGAAGGAAGAACCCGGAAGACAAGCAAAATAAAATTTTCCTCGAAGAGAGGTGGCGACTCCATTCAACAAACCATTTCAGTCAGTGACTCTATTGAGGGAGAAGACCCAGAAGGAGATAAGTAAATTTTTCCTCTTTAAAAGAGGTGGTGACTCTATTGACAAGAACCTAATGTATAAAGAAAGAAGTTACTACAAACTCAAATATTAATAATGTATCAGAATAAACAACTATTTCAAAAAAAACCATTTATTCCAGATGGTATCAGGCCATTGGATCTCAAAAGGTTCCATTGTATTCCTTTTAAGTTTCTCCCTAAGCTTTCACAGCTTGTACAAAAGTTCCATGGAGAATGGGATGAATTAGCACTTGAATATTTGGATGCATTTTATACATTTATAGAAGATTATGAGATTTGTGCAAAAGATCAGGTGATGAAACTATTTGTCAAGACATTAAAAGATAATGCAAGAGAGGCGTATGACTCACTACCTACACAGAGCATCGCATCTTGGAAGGAGTTTGAGTAATGGTTCTTATATGAATTTCATGATGCAAGTGAAGGAGATAACATGTATTTTGAACAAGATGAAAATCAAAATTGCATTATGGAAGAACCTTATGTCTCCCTTAGATGAATTTCTCAATTTGGAAAGGTATGAAGGTGAGTCTACAGCCCATTTGTTCATAAGGATGGTAATTATTTATCAAAAGATACCATCAGACATCATGCCTTCACACAAGAAATTTCTGAAAAAACTTCGTGAGTTGGGAACCCCACTAGGTGACCCTGATCTGAGGCTTCTTTTTCAAAGATTAGAAGAATATACAAAAGTAAAGCAAAAATCTAATGATGTTTCAAGTTTAAGTGAAGAAAAAATTCTTGGACATTTTGATAAGGAAGGAAATAACATGTGTTATGAACAGGAAGAGGATCAAGAATACATCTAGGAAGCATAGCCTTGTATGTCTCCCTTGCATGAATTTCTAAATATTGAAAGACAAGAAGGTGATAAATGCAGTGTGAAATCTACAGGAGTGCAAAGCTCTAATGAAGTTCCAGATTCAGATGAAGAAGAAATTTTGGATCAGGTGGAAGAAAAGTCCATTGTTGATGAGATTTGTATTGAAACAAATTTCTTTGAATGTAATAATGAAGAAGATCCTCTTAGTCTAGAGGAAATTTCAAATTTGTTAGATATAGAATATCAAAAACATGATAAAAATGGTCCAAATTTTGGCTCAATCGGTCAGAATAAGCAGATTGATGAATCAATGCATGTTCAAGAAGAGGAAATTTTAGGAGATACCATTAATATTTGTTCAATTGATGAAGCACATGATGACTCTCAGGAGGATCATTATGATACACCAGATGATCTCTTGGGTGATGAATCACAAGAAAGCTTCCAGGAAGGTATGCATGAAACTTCTATATTTTCAAATTCATTGATTAAAGAGGATATAGAAGAGAATGTATTCTAGAATGAGTCCAAAAAAAAATTTCACTCACTGTATATGAAGGAAAATGAAATGATAAATGGTGATATAGTCAAAGAAGAATACATATGTTGGAAAAGCCCTTTTGAAAATAAATTTAATATACATTATGATCTGCCACAAAGGGAGATAAAAGACTTTGGCAACAGCTGTGAGGGAGGACATACTCTTCAAATTTTCTTTCCTCAAATGTTCAAAAGGAAATCAATTAATCTGGAGATGAAACGTAATGAAGAAAGGGATGATGATAATATTGTCAAGAAGTTTGCATTGCTGCATGATCAGAATCAAGTGTTTGACATGGGCAAATATTGATTCCATATTTTGGTGGCTCGTGGCTACCAAATAATATCTAATCAGATTATTTAAATATGCTAAGACTCTATAACCCAATGGACTTGGTACTTGGTCTTCTTCTACCACAGGTAACTAAATTCTTACTAAACCCACGGAGGGTATATGTCCCCAGAAAGAGCCACTATTGAACCAATTTTTTATTTTGTTCTTTTCATGTGAAGGTCACCTAAAAATCAGACGAGTATCAAAAGGATCGAGACCTGATACCTCTTTTAAAAGCATGTATTAAAGGCCTTTTTCGCTACTGTGCGTGATGAAAATTTGGACACTATGAAATGGCGAAATTTCAAATCTGCGCGAAAGTTAAAAATAGGAGTTACGAAGTGGCAAAATTTTGCTATTACTCAAACAAGGGATAAAGGGCTCATGAAATAGCGATTTTTCGCTATCATGCACGCCACAATTTAAAGGATCGCAAAATGGCGAAAAGTGAGCATTTAATGTACAGGTGGCCAATTTGATGACACGGAATGTACTTCTTGAATACCAAAAAGATTTGTCGGTAGACTTGAAATT
This sequence comes from Chamaecyparis obtusa, assembly GCA_027943335.1. Taxonomy (NCBI): domain Eukaryota; kingdom Viridiplantae; phylum Streptophyta; class Pinopsida; order Cupressales; family Cupressaceae; genus Chamaecyparis; species Chamaecyparis obtusa. The sequence continues at coordinate 57,487 of BSBK01001623.1, read as the reverse complement.
AAGACTTGACAGATAAATTGACACAAGTTATATTGATACAATTTCTCTGAGGTTCACAAATCAGAACGAATTCTATCAGAAGAAAATTCTTGAGAAAAACATGATTTAGAAATGCTGTAATTTATACATGCTTCAAAAATAATGTCGACAGAGGGTGCAAATGAGCGAAAATTGCAAATCTAAAAACGACCAAGTTCCAAAAATCCAATTTCCAAGCTTCAGTGTAAGAACCCTTCACAAGCTCTAATTGCTGAAGCTGTTTTGTCTCAATATTTGTTTTGAAAGTTTATAACTTTTTGTGGTTTTCACAACTTTTAGAGGAAAAAGCAAATATACCATAATCTGAAATTCTAAAACAATTTGAAATACTGTTGCAACTTCTATTTATTTTCTAATAAAATACAAGTAAAATCCAAACAATCTTTTATTGGAAAAATATCACCAAAGGCAAATATGAACTACATAAAAAAAAACTGGAATAAGACTGTCATGTGCTGCTGTAATTATTTATTTGCTGGAGTAGTAAATGCCGAAGATGTCATTTTGTCTCTTATACCCACTTTTCAGCCTCTATATGATATAATCTGTCTTCGTCAATCCCCAACTGCTAGCCGAAATTATCTTTCCACAACTGTGAGTAAAACCCTCTGCTGAAGCACAATAAGAATCTCTGGATGAGATCCTCTCCACAATACCAAATTCACTAGGTATTTCACTGGCTCTCCTATAACAAGCCTCTAGCACTAGGCACTATACTGTCGCTCAGCAAAAGATCCATGAAATTGGGTGCCTCGTACCCATACAATGCCATGAAAGGTGACATCTGAATAGACATGTGATAAGTGGAATTGCAGCAATACTCACATAGGTAAATCCACTTAACCCAAGCTTTATGTTGCCCTGCTATGTAGTTCATGAGGTATCCCTCCACCCATTTGTTACCTATCTCAATCTGTCCATCTATCTGTGGGTGGTAGCTAGTACTCGAAGTGAGCTCTGTCCTACACAATTTGAATAACTCCTGCCGAAAGTGACTCGTAAATCTGCTGTCCCTGTCCCTAACAATGCTCCGAGGTAGCAGTGTAGCAGTGTAGCAGTGTATGTAGAAGTGATCGGGAAGAAGTGGGCAAACTTCGTAAGATGATCAACAACAACATATATAGTCTCTTCCCTGGGCTCTCGGCAATCCTGTGATGAAGTCCATGGACAAACACTCCCACTTTCTGTTAGGAATCAGAAGTGGCTGAAGTAAACCAGCTGGATAAGAGTGCTCTTGTTTATTCTGCTGGCAAGTAGGACACTCTCTAACATACTGTAACACCTCAACCTTGAGCCCTTTCCAAGAAAAATGCTCACGAATCTGCCAGTAGGTTTTATAAAAACCTGGATGTCCTGCCATAGGTGAGTCATGATAAACTCTCAACACCATCCTCCTCATCTCTGACCCTGGCACCAAATAAACGCGCACTTTATAAATGATGAGCTCATTCGCAAGGGTGAAATCACTATCCTGAACCGATTCGTCTATGAATCCTGATGCCCATGTATCCTCTGCATACTCTACAAGGATCAAATGTCTCCAGTCCTCTGATATATCCGTCATCAAGCTCAAGTGGGGTCTTCGTGATAAGGCATCTGCTACTACATTTTGTGTCCCCTTGAAATAGGTAATATCAAAGTCACATGTCTTTAATTTACTTACCCATTTTTGTTGCCTTTCATTAAGATCTCGCTGCCCCAGGAAATGCTTCAGGCTATTGTGGTCTGTTTTTATGCTAAATTTGCTGCCCACTAAATACTGCCTAAATTTGGCCAAAGCATGCATTATGGCCAACATTTCCTTATCATAAATGCTGAAGCTCCTCTCAGGTCCCCTGAGCTTCCTACTCTCATACACAATCAAGTGCTTGTCTTGCATAAGCACTACTCCAACGCCCTTACCAGATGCATCACAATGAAGCTCAAATGGTTTATTAAAATCTGGTAGTGCTAATACTAGACAAGAAGTCATCAACTACTTGAATTTATCAAAACACTCTTGTGCGTTAGGAGTCCACAAGAAAGCCCCTTCCTCATCAAATCCGTCAAGGGTGCTGCATGCCTAGAATATCCACTAACAAACCTCCTGTAGAACCCACACAACCCCAAAAATCCTCTCAACTGTGTCAGGTTTACCTGAGTAGGCCACTCAACAATAGCACGAATCTTTTCAGAATCCATGCGTACTCCCTGTGCACTGATAATGTGACCCAAATATAATAACTCTGATAGTCTCAAATCACATTTAGACTCCTTTGCATATAAGGATTCCCTGCTCAAAATGCTCAACACAGTGTTTAAGTGTCGCACATGCTCATCCCATGTCTTACTATACACCAGGATGTCATCAAAGAAGACTAACACAAATTTCCTCAACTGAAGCTGAAAAACCCTATTCATTGTGGACTAAAAAGTAGCTAGAGCATTAGTTAGCCCAAATGGCATAACTACAAACTCAAAATGGCCACAATGACACCGAAAGGTCGTCTTTTCTATATCCCGCTCTCTGACTTGGATCTGATGATAGCCTAATCTCAAATCAATTTTGGAGAAGAAGCATGCTCCGTGTAACTCATCTAATAACTCATCAATCCGTGGTATGGGGTACCTGTTTTTTATAGACTTCCTGTTCAAGACCCTCTAATCTATGCACATCCTAAGAGTACCATCCTTCTTCTTCACCAAAACCACAGAAGAAACAAAATGAGACTTACTTGGTCTAATGTGCCCCATAGCAAGTAGTTCCTTGATGGTTTTCTCAATCTCATCCTTTTGGATGTCTATAGGGTGTGATCATGATGGGTTGAGCACCCTCCTCTAACTCAATAGTATGTTCAATACCTCTATCTGGAGGACTACCTGGTGGTATGTCACTGAAAACCTTGTAGTGCTTGATTCTCAGTTCCTATATGTCCGGATGGTATTGGGATGCTTGCTGCCCCTGTAATGGCATCAATGTGCAACGGGCTGCCCACTCAACCTGGTCATGACGCAACAAGCTCTCCATGCGCCTGCAAGACATCATCCTAAACTCAATGTCTCGGATGGCCGTAAGAATGTGGGTTTTACCATTAATCTGAAATTTCATCACCATTTCCCTCAAATTGAGAGTGAACTCTCCAATATCATGTAGCCAAGTCATGCCAAGAACTAAATCCATGTCACCCATGTTAACAACATAGAATTCAGCCTTGAATTCAAAGTTATTAATTTTCAATGGCAAACCTATAATCTTTTTATCACATTTGAGGACATAGCCATCCGCTACCCTCACTCTCAAGCCCTCAAACTGCTCAGTTTGGATCCCGCATCTCTCAACCAACCTGGAATCAATGAAATTGTGTGTGGGACCTGTATCTAGCAATGTGATAACTCATTGTCCAACTAACACTCCTCTCATCCGAAACGATCCCTCATGCTGAACACTCGTGAGATGGGCTTCCTTAAGCCTACCTTCAACCTTCTCTTCATGTGTAGACATTTGCTTGAGCTTTTCATCATCTAAACTTTCATTTTCTTCATTGGATTCCTCATTTTCAGTTTGCTGGTCCGAATTTTCAGAATCGGAATCCTCATAGTAAGCCCACATAACCTTATTTGCTCTCCCCTTTGGTCTCAAAGGACAATCATGGTTCATTTCATAGAGTCCTTTGCAATAAAAACGTAGTTTTTTCTTCCTTCAATCATTCAATGTCTCTCTATCCAAGGGAGCAAATGATTTATTTTTATTTTCAGCCTTTGTTTCATTCCTCTCAGGTTTCTTGAAGAATGGTTTGTTGTCTTTGCTAGATGATGCACCCTTTGACTGAAATTTATTTATTGGGGCTGCTTGTTCCATACTTCTAGCCTTCTTAATTGCTTCTTGCAAATTAAATGGCTCAAAGGCTTTTACCCAACCCTTCAGTGGTTCGGATAATCCCTCAGTGAACAAAACAACCAATCTCCTATCTGAGATATCTGGCACCATAATGGATAGCCTCTAAAAGTCACTAATGAAATACTCCAATCCGTCTGTCTGTCTCAACTGCGCTAACTCCCTAAAGTAGACTTTTGGATCCTTCTTATCAAACCTCTCTACCAACCTGTCCACGAAGTAGTGATATGAAGTCACCTGGTTATGCTGAAGGGTAACCATCCCATGGTACCACCAATCATGTGCAGCTCCCTCTAAATGTAGTGTGGCATATTTTATTGCTTCCATTTCTGTCATAGGTCTCAGTGCCAGGAAAGTGTCAAGTTTGTGAATCCAAGCCTGCACTGTCATCCTGCTACTACCATCAAAAGTAATCAAGGAAAGCTTGCCTGTAGCACGCTTTAATTCATTGTTCTGGCCATGAGGTTTCCTATCCTGTCTCGCTGCCCTGTAATGCTCTCTCCTCTGACTGACAAATCGCTCAAAGGTGAGACGCTCCCTAAGCTGTGGTGCTAGCATCTCCCACTCATCATTCGCAGCCATGAGAACATCTGCGAACATCAAATTGCTGTTAAATTTTAAGTAATCAGATCTAAGCTAAATTAGAATAGTGAAATTTAAATAAATCAAAATAAGACACACAACACAATTTACCCTGGGAAACCTCTAAGAGGAAAAACCCAGCATTTAAATCCCAATAGTTATTGCTTCTTTAATTGACTTACAATAATATCGTTGTGGATTTGCTGAGGATCTCCAATCCACGAAGCAAAGCAATAGAATTGCCGAAATCGAGATGTATGACCAATGCCAGGTTAAATGGATCTGTTGCCCAGATCTGATTTGAATCCAAGAATAGAAGCCCAGGACTGATCCTTAATTTACTGTTCTGAATCAGGATATGCTTGATTCAAACCTTGTGTTTGTTGAAATGAATGTGAACAGAATGTCTTCAAGGATTGACCACAAAATCGTATACAAGTCCAGATAACTATCAAGTATGATAGTAAGAGTTCAAATCTCTTGGATATATGTGAAGATTGTTGTCAAACAATATGTATTCTGAGTCTTGATGAATCACAGATCTGAACTGCAAGTATTCTCTTGACTATATAATTCACTGTAGGCTCAAATTGCAGATCCTTGATTGATCGTGTTCGCTGTAGATGAAAGACTAAGATTGCAGATCCTTTTTATGGTAGTATTTGTTGTTGTTGCTTGTATGAATTCGCTGCCTTATACATAGAATGATTTTGCAGGTGTAAGGAGATCACAATGTTTGCTTGCTGCTGTAGCAGATCGCCTCAAGAAGGTTCGCTTTGAATGTCAGACAGACTTCGGATATATTAGGTCACCGATCTATAACATGGTGTTGGAACAGATCAATATTTGCTGCTGGAGCAAATCAGATTGGTAGCTGGAGAAATTCGCATGTGAGGCAGATATATTTTGCTAGCTTCAAATCTGTTTTTCCAACATCCAAAAATCCTTATTTATATGAGGAAGAAACAATTACAAGGCAAGGTTGACCTCCAAGGTCGACCTTGAATTATTAAAATTTTGGCGCCAATAATTATCTTGAAATTACCAAAACATGGCGCCATAATTTGGGCCCATTTTAGTTTAAATGATATATTTTAATTCTCCTAATTAAAATAGATAAATTATTTAATTCTCCAATTAAATAATTTAATCTCTATATTATTTAATTCTCTAATTAAATAATAAATTATTTAATTCTCCAATTAAATAATAAATTATTTAATTCTCCAATTAAATAATTAATCTCACAAAATATTACTTATTATTTAATTCTCCTAATTAAATAATTAATTCATTATTTTAATTCTCCTAATTAAAATAATGTGAAGTTGGAATCCGATCTAGCTATCAAACATTAACAATTGCCTGCTTCTTCTTCAGGCTTTGGTGCCGGATCCTCCCTCACAAATGTAGGACGCGTAGGCCTGTCAGCCGTCCTAGAGTGTGTCCTAGGTCCTCGAGGAGAACCAACTGCACTCCTGTTATCCTCCTGATCCCTATTCTACCTGTCAGGTGGATTCGTCCACTCCATCATGGTAGTCAGTGCCTGTAAGGCCTGGGCCACCTACTGCTGCCCTGTTGCCATAGTTCTAAAAAACTCTCTAGTTTCCTGGTCTTCATCATTCCTGTTTACCCTAGGTGGGCTACCATCATGCCTATCACCCATAATGACCGGTTGTCGTTCTAAAACCTGTTCGCCTTCAAGTAAGGCTCTCATGCGTGTATAATACCTGTGTGAACCAACCTCCTCTGGCTACATGTAATAACTAAACCCTCAGGATGGCAGGATTTAGCTCTGATACCACTGTAAGAACCCTTCACAAGCTCTAATTGCTGAAGCTGTTTTGTCTCAATATTTGTTTTGAAAGTTTATAATTTTTTGTGGTTTTCACAAGTTTTAGAGCAAAAAGCAAATATACCATAATCTAAAATTCTGAAACAATTTGAAATACTGCTACAACTTCTATTTATTTTCTAATAAAATACAAGTAAAATCCAAACAATCTTTTATTGGAAAAATATCACCTAAGGCAACTATGAACTACATAAAAAAAACCTGGAATAAGACTGTCATGTGCTGCTGTAATTATTTATGTGTTGAAGTAGTAAATGCTGAAGATGCCGTTTTGTCTCTTATACCCACGTTTCAGCCTCTATATGATATAATCTATCTTCGTCAATCCCCAATTGTCAACCGATATTATCTTTCCACAACTGCGAGTAAAACCCTCTACTGAAGCACAATAAGAATCTCTGGATGAGACCCTCTCCACAATACCAAATTCACCAGATATTTCACTGGCTCAAATGGCGAACACAGAAGAAAACTACGTTTCTCCAATGGTGAAATGTTGAAAACCCTTGTCTAGAGCTAAGAGCAAGAAGCAATAATCAATAACAATAACAATGGATGCATTTCTTCTTTCCCCAACAAGCATAAATAGGCTTTCCAACCCTAATTCACAATTCCTTGAAAAGCTATGATTTCTTTCTTCAAGGCATTAAAAATATAATCATTAAATAAAGTTAATGATTTAAACTTAGGAAAACATGCCAATAAATTAATACATTAATTTGGCCCCATTCATGATATTAAGACCCATCACTTAAGTGATCTAACATAAAGTCAATTTACAACTTAATATTAAATCCTTTGCCATTTAATTAATACATAATCACCGAAAACTGAATAACTCCCTCAAAAATGCGAATCTGGCTTAATTGTCTAGAACTGGAGTTGGCATAATAATTTCCCATGTGATCAAATAATATTTCTAAAAATAGCAAGGGTCAATCACTATGACTCTAAAAGTTGCTAAAAATAGCAAAACTTAAACAAACAGAGTCTGAAACCTTTCCATACCAAATCAAGGGTGTTGAGCTCTGCAAAAGTCGAACCATCAGATAAGCATATCTCTTCTATGCACAAATTGACCCTCTATCCGTCTCTACTAGCCTACAAGGGTCCAATGATAGACTAATCAATAACTAGAATGATGTCTCTAGCTAGAAGGGGGCATCACATTCAGTTAAAATCTTAGCTTTTCACAAGATGTTTTGGGTTTTCGACCAAAACCAATCCGAAAGATAGGTAGTTATTAGTTAATTTATTGATTAAGTTTTTCAAAAGAAGTTTCTTGGTTTTAATGTAGGGTGGTATCTTTTCACCCTAAAGGGATGTGAAAACCATTCAACCACATATATATATGTGGTGTAAAATGTAAAGAGAGATAATAATAAGAAGACAACATACAACGATAGTACTATAGGTAGATAATATGTATGGAAACTAACTGCAACTGTAATGTCCCCGATTTAGCAGGTCTTTGCAGTGAGCATAGTCAATTCATCAATGCGACCCTCATGAACTGACAGTATGATTTGAGGGTCTCTGGGAGTTTTTGGGATAGACTTACTATTTTTGGTAAGTCTTTTTTTTAGCCATAGCTATTTCTGGCAGGGCAGTGCCTATTCCTGGTTGGGCAGTTGGATCTGGGCTTTGCCAGAATTATTTTGATTGCAGTCTGTCAGTGCAGTGGCTTTGGAGTTTTATTGACGTTATTAAATTAAATTATCTTGGTTTAATTTAATAACTTGACTTTATAATATTATATTATAAAGTGGGAGTATTTTATAAAACCAATTAAGTGAAATATTAAAAAGGGTGCTTTTCGAAAAAGCACTATATATTCTATTCGAAAAAGCACTTGGGGGATCTTTTTTATGCAATCATTTATTTTCTTGAAGTTTGTGCTATAGCTCTGCCTAGGGTTTCGAGGACAAATTCCTCATTCTCGTAATTTGAGTCATCTTCTGTCGGTGATGAATTTTACATCTAATCATTCTGTGTTTCTCAATCCGGTGCTGTTGTATATTGGGTTTGTGAAGATTGAAATCTGGAGATTTGTTATTGTTGATGAAATTGTATTTCTGAATACAATACGCTGAATTCAGAGACAATTTTGGACGTTGCAATTAATATATTTTGATTATCAAAGGAGGTGCCGTTTTTTGAGAGGAGGCTGAAACTGTTATTGTTTCCTGTCACAATCAACTCCCGGTCGCATTGGCTGGTAACGTTAGATTGCAGAAGACTGTTGGCGTTAAGTTTTGTCTTGGCCCGTGCATTGTTTCTTGAACCGTTGGCAGTTTTCCTTGGATCGTGTGAAGGTTGGAATTCACGTGGGAGTTTGGGAGTCCACGATTTAGCATATATACTGGCCGCAAACTTCAATCCCTGGCATGGCATCATTCCTGAGGCTCCATACGTGCCATTTGCTGCAGGCACGTGAGCTAGTTTGTGCAGCGGATATTCCTCAATAGTTAACGTGACTGCTAGTACTCATTTCTTCTATTTTTGCAGTTGCTAAGTTTGATATTATTTCATAAATAAAATATTGAGTGTTGGTTTCTTGGCAAATAATAAATAATTCATGATCTATTTCAGAGGACATGATTTGATGTTGAAAATTGATATCTCAATTTGAAGCATAAAATATTTTAATAAATTGTTGAAGCAAAATATTGGTGTAATAGCAAGAAAGAATTCAAAGTTATTATTAAATATCCAGAGAGACAACTTAGGCTTCTCACAGCAACCAGGTGCGAATCAATTGTATTCACTTTTTTTATTAATACAAAGAAAACCTATTTTCTATCCAAGGTTGAGGAAGTAAGTTCATTGTTTTTTGAATGGATCTAACCTTTCCATTTTTAGTTTCAAAATTTTCTTTTGTACTATTAGATGTCAGAGAATTGAAGTATTAAATATTGGTTTTTGAGCATCAAGGGTTGTATACGAATTTGTCATCTATACAATTTTTTGTCTAATTGGTTTCCTGCAAAGGAATTAAAATCATTTTGACTAAAATAAAACTTGTAACCAATTCATCCTTGATGTCATGGAGGAGGGAATCTGAAATTCAATTGCAGAGTGTACATGAGGGTTCAAACAAAGCCATATTAAATTCCGCCCAACTAGTTAGATAACGGACTGGACTGTGTATTTTTTCAAAGAAGGTTTTTTACAATTGCAAGAGCATTGAAGTTCTTTCATTTTTCATATGTATTTGAAACTATCAGTGCATAATCTCATATATATAAAGCATTCTTTACATACAACACATTTTTGAAGCATTTAAACACAAACAAGAACTATTTCTTCTTGATGCATCTCAAGAACCCTTTGCTACTTTATAAGAAATCATTCAAAGTTTAAATTCGCTATATAAAGACACCTTAGTATTTGGGGTGAGGGTCTACTCGCCCAGGTCTAGCGAAGCCTAAAGTGCAAGGGAATTAGATTATTCCTGTTCGTTGACCAAGGCTGATTGAAGCAATCCAATAGGAGAATTAGCAAAGCTTTTGGATTTCCAATCTACAGTTTTGGGAACCAACAGATTGGCGACTCTGCTAGGGAGTTGTTTATAAGAATATTTTCCAAAATCTTTGGTGACATAAGAAGTACACTCTGCTGGAAGGAATAACCCAGAAGACCAGCAAAATAATTTTTTTCTCGAAGAGAGGTGGCCACCCTATTCAATTAAGCATTTCAGTCAGTGACTCTACTGAGGGAGAAGACCAAGAAGGAGATAAGTAAATTTTTCCTCTTTGAAAGAGGTGGTGACTCTATTGACAAGAACCTAATGTATAAAGAAAGAAGTTACTACAAATTCAAATATTCAGAATGTATCAGAATAAACAATTATTTCAGAGAAAACCATTTATTCCATATGGTATCAAGCCATTGGATCTCAAAGGATTCCATTGTATTCCTTTTAAGTTTCTCCCTAAGCTTTCACAGCTTGTAACAAAGTTCCATGTAGAATGGGATGAATCAGCACTTGAACATTTGGATGCATTTTATACATTTATAGAAGACTATGAGATTTGTGCGGAAGATCAGGTGATGAAACTATTTGTTAGGACATTAAAAGATAATGCAAGAGAGGCATATGACTCACTACCTACACAGAGCATCGCATCGTGGAAGGAATTTGAGTAATGGTTCTTATATGAATTTCATGATGCAAGTGAAGGAGATAACATGTATTCTGAACAAGATGAAAATCAAAATTGCATTATGGAAGAACCTTATGTCTTCCTTAGATGAATTTCTCAATTTGGAAAGGTATGAAGGTGAGTCTACAGCCCATTTGTTCATAAGGATGTTAAGTATTTATTAGAAGATACCATCAGACATCATGCCTTCACACAAGAAATTTCTGAAAAAACTTCGTGAGTTGGGAACCTCACTAGATGACCCTGATTTGAGGCTTCTTTTTCAAAGATTAAAAGAATATACAAAAGAAAAGCAAAAATCTGATGATGTTTCAGATTTAAGTGAACAAAAAATACCCCGACATTTTGAGGAAGGAAACAACATGTGTTATGAACAGGAAGAGGATCAAGAATACATCTGGGAAGCAAAGCCTTGTATGTCTCCCTTCCATGAATTTCTAAATATTAAAAGACAAGAAGGTGATAGATGCAGTGTGAAATCTACAGGAGCACAAAGCTCTAACGAAGTTCCAGATTCAGATGAAGAAGAAATTTTGGATCAAGTGGAAGAAAGATCCATTGCTAATGAGATTTGTATTGAAAAAGATTTCTTTGAATGTAATAATGAAGAAGATCCTCTTAGTTTAGAGGAAATTTCAAATTTGTTATATATAGAATATCAAAAATATGTTGATAAAAATGGTCCAAATTTTTGCTCAATCGGTCAAAATAAGCAGATTCATGAATTAAAGCATGTTCAAGAAGAGGAAATTTTAGAAGATAACATTAATATTTGTCAAATTGATGAAGCACATGATGACTCTTGGGAGGATCATTATGATACACCAAATGATCTCTTGGGTGATGAATCACAAGAAAGCTTCGAGGAAGGTATGTGTGAAACTTCTATATTTTCAAATCCATTGCTTAAAGAGGATATAGAAGAGAATATATTCCAGAATGAGTCCAAAAAAATTTCAAACTCACTGTATATGAAGGAAAATGAAATGATAAATGGTGATATAGTCAAAGAAGAATACATATGTTGGAAAAGCCCTTTTGAAAATAAATTTAATATACATTCTGATCTACCACAAAGGGAGATAAAAGACTTTGGCACCAGCTGCGAGGGAGGACATGCTCTTCAAATTTTGTTTCCTCAGATGTTCAAAAGGAAATCAATTAATCAGGAGATGAAAGGTAATGAAGAAAGGGATGATGATAAATTTGTTAAGAAGTTTGCTTTGCTGCATGATCAGAATCAAATGTTTGACAGGGGCAAATATTGATTCCATATTTTGGTGGCTCGTGGCTGCCAAATAATATATGATCAGATTATTTAAATATGCTAAGACTTTATAACCCAATGGACTTGGCACTTGGTCTTCTTCTACCAGAGGTAACTGAGTTCTCACTATACCCAAAGGGGGTATATGTCCCCAGAAAGAGCCACTATTGAACCAATTTTTTATTTTGTTCTTTTCATGTGAAGGTCACTTAGAAATCAGAGGAATATGAAAAGGATAAGGACCTGATACTTCTTTTAAAAGCATGTATTAAAGGTCTTTTTCGCTACTTCGCGGGTTGAAAATTTGGAGACTGCGAAATGGTGAAATTTTGCATCTGCGCGAAGGTGAAAAACATGAGTTGTGAAGTGGAGGAATTTTGCTATTACTCAAACAAGGGATAAAGGGCTCACGAAACAGCGATTTTTCGCTATCGCACAGGCTACATTTTAAAGGATCACAAAATGGCAAAAATTGAGCATTTAATGTACGGGTGGCCAATTTGATGACGCGGAATGTACATCTTGAATACCGAGAAGATTTGTCATGAAACTTGAAATTAAGACTTGAGGGATAAATTGACACAAGTTATATTGATACAATTTCTCTAAGGTTCGTTCACAAATCAGAACGAATTCTATCAGAAGAAAATTCTTGAGAAAAACATGATTCAGAAATGTTGTAATTTATACATGCTTCAAAAATGATGTCAACAGAGGGTGCAAATGAGCGAAAATTGCAAATCTAAAAACAACCCAATTCCAAAAATCCAATTTCCAAACTTCAATCAGAATCTTAGCTTTTCACAAGATGTTTTGGGTTTTCGACCAAAACCAAATCCGAAAGATAGGTAGTTATTAGTTAATTTATTGATTAAGTTTTTCAAAAGAAGTTTCTTGATTTTAATGTAGGGTGGTGTCTTTTCACCTTGAAGGGGTGTGAAAACTATTCAACCACATATATGTGTGGTGTAAAATGTAAAGAGAGATAATAATAAGAAGACAACATACAATGATAGTACTATAGGTAGATAATATGTATGGAAAGTGAATGCAACCAAGGTGCGAATCAATTGTATTCCCTTTTTTTATTAATACAAAGAAAACCTATTTTTTTTCCGAGGTTGAGGAAGTAAGTTCATTGTTTTTTGATTGGATCGGTCCTTTGCATTTTAAGTTTCAAAATTTTCTTCTGTACTATTAGATGTCGGAGAATTGATGTATTAAATATTGGTTTTTGAGCATCAAGGGTTGTGTACGAATTTCTCATCTATACAATTTCTTGTCTAATTGGTTTCCTACCAAGGAATTAAATTCATTTAGACTAAAATAAATATTGTAAACAATTCATTCTTGATGTCATGGAGGAGGGAATCTGAAATTCAATTGCAGAGTGTACATGAGGTTTCAAACAAAGCCATATTAAATTCCGCCCAATTAGTTAGATAACGGACTGGACTGTGTATTTTCTCAAAGAAGGTTTTTTACAATTGCAAGAGCATTGAAGTTCTTTCATTTTTCATATGTATTTGAAACTATCAGTGCATAATCTCATATATATAAAGCATTCTTTACATACAACACATTTTTTAAGCATTCCAACACAAACAAGAACTATTTCTTCTTGATCCATCTCAAGAACCCTTTGCCACTTTTTAAGAAATCATTCAAAGTTTAAATTCTCTATATAAAGACACCTTAGTATTTGGGGTGAGGGTCTACCTGGCCAAGTCTAGTGAAGCCTAAAGTGCAAGGAATTAGATTATTCTTGTTCGTTGGCCAAGGCTGATTGAAGCAATCGAATAGAAGAATTTGGATTTCCAATCTGCGGTTTTGGAAACCAACACCCTATTCTGCTCTGTTCTCAATTTGAGCTTTTGTAATCTGAAGTGCTATCGTTATTTAAATCTGAAATTCTATTTGCATCAATTCTAGTGCTCCTTTTTGTGCCAATTTGCAATCTGAAGTATTTAATGTGCGTAATACCTTCATTCTCCTGGCATTGATTAATATTATGCTCTAGCAACAATAGTGAATTGTGACATCAAGGAACCTTGCAAAGGCGACATCCGTACAACTGTACTACATTCATAGATCACCACGCACAGTGACTTACCAAGTGCTATATGGCTTGCATACTCCACCATATGGCCTGCACCTGGATGTCATACGACCCACACAGAGATTTGTCTTGTCATACCATACAACCTCAACAACTCATTGTACAACCTCCAAAGGGCACCGTATGGCCTAATTGAACACCATACGCCAAAAACATTCCCATTCTGTACAGACTGCTACACCGTACGTCGGATTCCCTTGTCATACGGCCATCATTTTGCATTCATCAGTTTCATACAGACATTGACAGAGTCTCCTTGGTTGCAATCATAGGGTATTTATTGTTTGTTTTTGCTACCGTCTGAGTGTGGGACATTACAATGGTATCAGAGCCAATGATCTTGCCAACCTGTCGAGTTGTGAATGCACATCTACTCTAGGAGGAGGTACCATTCTTTTGACAAGATGGGGGACCCACAAGACCCTGACGCTGAAGTCGTGGCGTTGTTGAGGGAGCTAACCAAAAGCCAAGCTCAGCTCACTGACACCACGGTCAAAGGGGAAGAACGACAACGGCTAATAGAGGAGACGTTGCAAAAATTAGTGGAAGGGAAGACAAACGGAGAACAAAACAAACACAGCGATAATTTCATCATAAGTAGAGGAAACTCTCAGCATTCTCAACCATCAATGCCAACATTTTTGCCAAGAACCGAAGCACCTCAGAGAGAGCGAGAGCCCACTTTCCAAGAAATGCAGGAGCAACTAATGCAAGACTGGAAGAACATGAATCTCAAAGGAGACATATCCTTCAAAGATTATGTTGATCTTCAAATTAGAAATTCAGGCGGCAACAATCGAGGCTACTACAATGATGACCTCAAACGAAAGATAGGTAAGGTGAATCTGTCATCCTTTGATGGATCTGGATCAACATCCGTGCAGGCATGGGTATAGAAGGCAAACACATATGTCCAACTTAACCTGATGTTGGAGGATGAGGCAATCAAATTTGCGGTGCTTCACCTAGAAGGGATCACACATGAATGGTGGCATCATGGAATGGTTACCCTCGGCCATGACCAAATAACCTCCTATGTTGAGTTCACAAAGAGACTGATAGACTGATTCAAGGGGAAAGATCCAGAGCTCCATTTTAAGGAGTTGGTGCAGCTAAAGCAATCCAGATCAATTGACAATTATATTACCAAATTCTAGAGACTATCTGTGCTGGTAACAAATATCTCGGAAAGGCGATTGATTGTGTTGTTCGTGGATGGGCTGATGGAACCTCTGAAAAGGTGGGTGAAAGGCTTCAATGACATTACACTCACTGAAGCACTTAAGAAGGCACGTGACAGGGAGGCATTATCATCTTCCTCTAGGAATTATTCACACCCCAAACCACCCCTTGTTCTGAAGGAGAAAGACAACAAGCCCCCTCCGAAGAAGCCATCGTTGGACGAAGCCACCAAATAGGAGCTCAGGAAAAGGAAGCTCTATTTTAACTGTAAGGAGTCATGGGAACTAGGGCACCGATTCTTGGGCATCGGGAAAATCCATTACATTGAGGTTATGTCCAACAGTGAGGATCATGAGGAACTTGAGCCCGAAGGTGATGGTCAGCAAGCCTCCAAGGAGGTTAACATAAACCGTGCGGAGAGGATTGCTATGCTAGTATGGCAAGGAAGTGCCATTGATGCACTTGTTGGTACTCCAAGGTGCACAGTATTCTGGGTATGAGGGACACTCCAAGGGTAGCGGGTCGTGGTCATGCTCAATACAATTTTGCCATGGTTTGTTTGATTCTAACAAGCAACATACCCTAGTGGTAAATCTACAGTCATTGCATGAGATGAGGTCATGTTTCAAGAAGATCTCCATCTTATAGCCTATTATTTCGAGCAAGTCCGAATCTCTGAATTCCAGAGGAAACGCTGGAATAGAGATCCAGAATGGAAAGAACCGAGGCTATTTATACAAGACAAAAAAGGCGGGGAACCAATTCTCAATATGTAGGCCATGGCCTTCCATGAACCATGACTTGCATTTCCCAATCTGATCTCTCTGACTTTTACCTTGAAAGATTGTGATAAAGAAACCCTCCCCTTGATCAATAAGGAGAGATTCAACCACTCCTACCCACCTCTTATCAATTCATTGGGTCAGTAAATCATTTGAGGGTATAAAGTTCCAAAACTTACCTATTAAAGCCCTGTTATGAAGATCTTCGACCTGCTCATTGATCAAGTGTCCAAGGAACGTAATCTTAAGCTTCCCGTGTTAATGTTTAAGGTAGTTGCGAGAGAGATCCTTCATTATTATGTTGGTTCAGGGATTTATTTAGTGGCAATTATTCGCCAATTGGCGAATATGTCCCGTGGGGCGTATAGAAATTGGCAAAAATTGTCCCGTCGGGCGTATAGGCCGGTTTGCCCAAATTTTATAAAAGACACGTATAGTGTTCGGCTTGTTCGCCACTATGTGAACATAATTTCACTATAGTAGTCGGGTTGTTCACCCATTTTTCTATTGTATATTTTACTATTATTCGCCACGGATTAAGGGTGTATTTATCGAGGATCACCATTCGCCAAAGGCCCATTGTTCCAAGTGAAAGTTTTATTTGCACTAGGACCCAATTCGCCATGCATCATCCATAATCGTGTCCCAAATTCTCACCCTTTTCGCCTAGTCAATTACTTGAAATTACGCGGGGTTCGCCAAATATTAGTTATCATATGCAATTGTCGGCCCCTTCGCCAAAATGGACGACGGAGATTATGAGGCAAAATCTAATGGGTGATATGAAAACGGTTTACTTGTCTATTTAAGAGATATGAGTTTCATTATTGAAACATGTCAGAGAGGAGACTTCAAGAGATTTAGTAGTACAAAAATTCAGTTGATTCTGAGCTCACAATTGCAATCGGTAGCGAACCGGAACGACTACGAGTCCGTAGTATCTTATTCAAGTAAAATTTTATTACAGCCTTAATTTGTTGGAGATGTCACAATCAAAGTTAAACAGGAAGAGGACTATTGAAGGTGGAGATGTCCAAGAGAGGCCAACGAAATGCAGAAATATATCTTCATACTTTGGCGGGGGCAGACGCAATAGTGTTAGTCAAAGTAAGGAAGGTACATCATCAGAGGAACCTGTACAACTTCAAGGTTCTCAACCTACACAGGAGTCAATTCAACAAATTGGGGAGCCTAATAAATCTGGTGACGAAGTTGTGGAACCTAATATCTCTGATGAAGATGACCTTGAAGAAGAATTTCAAGTAAATAACCAGTACCAGGATGAATCGATCGACTTCGGTGATGATGATGGTTCAATTAACAGTAACACTAAAGGGAGAGGAAAATCAAAAGAAAAAATTGATCGTCAATGGGAGATGTCTAGGAGATTTAAATTTGTTTGAGCGGCAAAGTATCCATTCATTGAACCCGTGGACAATCCAATTATAGGTGAGCCGCCAGTAGAATGCAGATGTACGATTTGTAGTTGGAAGTATAAAAAAGAAAAGCGGTTGCAGCTTAAACTAGACACCATAGAGAAACATGTTGGTAAGGTTTACAAAACCTCAACTGTTGATGGAAAGGAAATAAAAGTGGTAAGATATAAAATAAAGGAGCAATGTCAACATAAAAGGAATGCTGAGGAATATTATTTGTTTCAAAAATTTAAGACGAAGCCTGGTGAACTTCAAGGTTCTATTAATCCTATTTTTGCAAAAGCAAGTGAAGTAGAAGAACGCAGAAAAGTTGTTCAATTAAGTAATGTTTTCCATATTTTGAGCAGAGGGCGTCCAATGACAGACTATCCAAAAATGAGTGGTTTGTTACACTTTCTGAAAGTTCCTAACTATCTTGTCACTCATTGGTCAATAAGCAGTGGATGGGAATGGGCAAGTTGTATTGCCCAAGTTGAAATAGAGGATGTACAGAGAAAAATAAGAGTCAACCTTTATTGCATTGTCCTTAGACGAAGTTATGGCAATAGATAATACGTCGTGGGTATGCATGCATGTTTATACTGTATAGAATAATGTCCGCCAACCACATCTACTAACTGTTGCAAAATTGAGGGAAAATGCAACATTGGAAACTTTATTTCAATTAGTAAAGAGTCATTTGATTGAATATGGAGCTATGGATGAATTGACAATAGCGAAGAAGTTGATCTGTGTTGGAGCGGATGGAGCTTCAGTAATGCAAG
The DNA here is from genome assembly GCA_027943335.1 of Chamaecyparis obtusa. Classification (NCBI taxonomy): domain Eukaryota; kingdom Viridiplantae; phylum Streptophyta; class Pinopsida; order Cupressales; family Cupressaceae; genus Chamaecyparis; species Chamaecyparis obtusa. The sequence continues at coordinate 39,421 of BSBK01001623.1, read as the reverse complement.
GTCAAAGGAATGGTCTTTGCACAAAAATGCAGGCTTCTTGTTCACCATATGTTGTTGGCATTCACTGTATGGCCCACGGGATGAATCTTGCTTTTAGAGTTGTGAAGAAGTTTCCTTTAGTAAACAAGGTTGAAGATTTAGTAAGAGAGTTGTACTCATATTTTTGTCGAAGTCCCAAACGTTTTAGGGAATTTCAGCACTTTGCTGATGGAATTACCAATGGAAACAAGCTTCTTAAAGATGTTGATACCAGATGGATCTCTTTGGATGGACCAGTGCATCGAGTTTTTTTCGAATATCAATCTTTGATTGGACTTATGTAAGAAAATCACGACAATGCAAAAAATCAGAGATGCGGGGACTTGCTTCGAAGGTTAAGCAATATAGAAACACTTTTGACTTTAGCATCTCTTCTTCCCATGCTAGAAGAAATGGCGTTCATTATGAAAAAGGCCCAGCAAAGAGCCATGTATATTGCAGAATGTGCTTACTTGCATAAAATGTCATGCCAAGCCCTCGATAGTCTCTATCGAAATGACCCAAATTTATCCAATGAAAGATTTAATCACTGGCGGAAACTAACAGATTTGGACAATCCTGATAATTATTTAAAGATCATTGAAAATGGAGATTTGTGTTTGTTTAAGGGGATTTCAAATACCAATGTACTACAGTGCCCCAAAGAAGTGAGCTACAAGAGTTACAAGGGAAGAGTTTATCAAGATCGTCGAGTCTATAGCAGCTAATGCAAGGGGCATAGCCTTTAAAGTTTCCTCTGAAATAAGATCCCGATTCCCATATGAACAACTGCTTGAGGCCATGGCAATTGTGTTTCCTCAATATTGGCACTTAAACTCTAAGGAAGATTATCGTAATAGGCTGTTAACTTTGATAAAGGAATTTTGCAAATCTGTAGAATTCAATGGAGTGACTATCAATGGAATTTTAGATGAGGATCTTCTTAGGCAGCAATCAGGCACTTTTGCAAGGACTATGAAGCATCAATATCAATTAATCCATAACTCACATGAAGAGGGCTCGGCAACAAGGCTTTGGACAGAACTAAAACAGAGCACAATGTTGCGTGAAGAAATTTCAGATTTCTTCAAGCTTGCTGATCTATGTCAAACCATGATATTGGGTTCAGTGGAGGATGAGAGAGTTTTCAGTGCTTTGGGCTTCCTAAAATCAAAGCTAAGAAACAAACTACACAAGAATTTGGAAACATGCTTGAGGATCTACACATCTAGGTATGATGTCAATACTTTTCCTTATCAAAAAGCAATGGAAATCTGGAAGAAAAGATGCAAAAGAAGAGGGTTGGGCAACACCATTAACCAATCTCCGACTCCGAGTGGGACAACTATAGGTGGCAATGGGAGTCATAGAAGCGGAGATCAGACTCAGAGTGAAGAAGACACAAACGAAAATGAAGAGAACAATGAAGGAACTGGAATACCAGAATTAGATGATGATGACGACGCAGAGATGAATTGGCAAATTTAGGAAATTTCTGCTAAATTAGTAGTAGAAATCAATAGGTATTTTTTGAACTTATTAAATACTATATCCTATCATTCAATGTTCATTTTAGAAAAGCAAGAATATATTATGTTTCATCATTAAAATTTGAGAACAAAGAGTATTATTACTGTAGTTTGTATCGTATCATCAATGATCATTCAAATTTGAATTTGAAATTCCTAAATTAAATTTTTTATTCCAATAGCATATAACAAAGTAAATAAACTAAGAATAACTAAATAAAATAGAGTAACTCAACATACATTGAAAATTAGATACAGCACAATTTGTTTTGTATTCATTTGCAATATATTACAATTTACAGTAGTTCAAAATTCAGAGCAATCTTTGTAGGCCAGTCCAAACATCCTCTGATGGCAGAACAATTTGGTTCATAGTATAGTCACACTCCTGCAACTTCGTTAGCAATTCATATTTGGAAGTGTGACTTGACAACACTGTTGCTTCTAAAAATACATTCAAAATTCTCACTGGTTTGATGAAATCCATGAATGTATCAGGAGACATGTCTATAGGAAGAAAGCGTAAACCAGTATTTATTTTGTCCTGCAACCTTTTTTTGTAAGATTTTGTTCCAATGAACTTATTTGCATCAAATCCCTTAGGCAAACCAAGACTTTCAAAATTCGCTTTCCTTTGTTCCATCTTTGTGATCTTCTTCTTAGCTTTGTCATCCAATTCCTGTACTTCCCATAGCTTCTCACATTTTCGAATGATACTTGATACCTTTACTGAGGCACCAAGGTAGGTGCTAATTCTCTTGTTTGATAGATAACTATCACTCTTATTGTAGAGTTGTTGCATAATATCTTTTGCTTTCTTTTCTTCCTTGAGAACATCCATGTTCTGTTCAATGTTCTTATGGAGCTTCAAATAACATACTCTCATACTTTGAAGCATTTCAAACCACTCACACAAGCTATGAGACATCCCCACTATTTGGCCCCAAATGTGTTCTTTTGTAATCTTCACTAAATTATTACTAGTATTTGTTAGAGTTTGAATTGTATTATTGGCCTTCTTTAGTTCTTCTGCCATTTTTTCACAATTATTTTTCTTCCACTGCTTTGTGTTCCCAATGATTGGCTTTATCCATCTGAGAGTCCAATTGCTTTTGCAATTCCCGGTTGGAGGCAGCATTACTCTCCACGGTTTTAAATAACTTTTATGAACTGACTCTTTCTTCCTCTAGTTTTTTACTAATTTCTGCCAATTTTCCCCTCAGTGCCTTCAGCTCTGCTTGCTCCTGTTCTTTCACTACTGCCTCCGCATGTTCCTGCTCTGTATCTGCTGATGTCGAGGTCGATTTTTTAATCTTTTTCTGTAATTCTTTCAAACTGTTCTCTGAAGCTTTCCTCTTTGCTTTTTCATTGGCAATGTCTACCTGTAACTTTTCTATAATTTTCTCGAAATTACTTTTCTCTCTTTCCAGCTTTAGCAGTGCACTGTAGACCACTTGGTTTGTAGACTTCGACACATTGATTTTGTCCACATTTTTAATTTTGGATAAATCCATTTGGAGAGTGCTAACTTGAAATTCAGATGGATCTATCTGACTCTCTGTTGGGTTTCCATCTTTTTTTGGTGGAATAACAACCATGAACTCCATCATGTCTCTGTTTGGGTCATATGTAGGAAAAACCCTGTTGGATGCAGGTTGTTCTTCTGCAGCTGCAATAAGGGCACCAATCTGCAAATTCTTCTTTATTTCCTTATTCTTGGTTGTTGCTTCTGCAAATTTATTATAGAAATCTTTGAAACGAAAATCTGGTGTTGCAGAAGGATTTGAATGTTTGAAAGGTGAGCCAGAGCTTGCAATGCTTGTTGATCTAACTAATGTTGTTTGAGGATTTAAACTTCTAGAGGGTTTTGCTGAACCTGAAATTGCAAACAGTTTTTTACGATCAAATGTCATTGATCTAGAAACCTTTTGCTTCTTGACACTATCTTCTTCTAGATTCTGTGTAGATTCTAGTGGCCTCTTTAGAGAGGGAACTTGTTGTATAAGTTGCCCAGTCCCACTGGCACTAGTGCCACTACCAAACCCAGTAGCAGTAGATTCCCCAATCCCACCCATGGCAATGGATGTTCTTGTGGGCATAGTGGTTCCTGATGAATGTAATGGGTCCACTAATTCAAACCCAATGCCTGCACCATGATCATGATCAGTTTTTTGTGTCTCAATTGTATTCCAGACGCCTTCTCCTGTGGGACCCAAACCACCACCTTTATAACCCAATTTTTCCATAATGATTGCCCCTTTGCTATATACTTTTTTCCGGTAATCGCTGACTCCACTCTGACTCCCTGGAGTAAATGCAATTGGTGGATTATCATCCTCAGCTTCTGGATCACTGGTGTCATATGCCGTCTTAGGATGCTCCAAATTCCACAATTTGATAAACTCTATATCCTCGTCTATTTCATCCAGATCTTTACTGGTCTTTGGTTCACCAAGATCCTTTCTCATACTTCAAAAATCATTCAGTTTCCTTCTAGTCCATTTTCTATCCTTACAAGCTTCTGCTATTTTCTTTGGTATTTTTATTTGATGGATGAGCAACTTTTTCGTAGAAATTGTAGGACATCCTAGGCTGTACAATGCCCTAGTCTATTGTTGTCATAATTTGTGATGACAACTGTTCAACTGAAATTTTTTCCTCAGCAGAAACTTTCTCCATCTCTTTTGTAACGTCATCCCAACTATCCTTGTTTTTCAACTTCTCTAGCAATGGTTTACTTTCATGTTGAAATAAGTTTGCAAAGTTCTTATTAGCAACAAGCATTGTTTGAATGACGTTGAGTGGATCATACTTCCAGTACCATTCTAAATCAAATTGAAAAAAAAATTTGCCACATTGAATGCCTTTCTCTCAAATGTTAACCCTCCAATTGAGAAAGGTAAGGAAGGGAATATGCTCTTCTTCGACTGGCCAGCGAAGAGTCTATCTGTGCTCTCTAGTTGTACTACATATTCTACCTCAAACACCCTGTCTGTCACATGCATTGGAAGTTTGTGGGGTTGTAGTTCTAATCCGTAAAACCTTAGCACAGTGTATTCTTCCATTAAGTACCAGTCAGCCAATTGAAGTGTGCTTCCAAGTTGGATGCACTCCCTACATGAAGCAGACAATCTGGGCATTGGAGTGCTTGTTATTTTTTTGTACAATGGTGCCAAAAAGAAGTCTACAAAATTACTGTAATTCCTTCTATTATCATACATCCTTATCTGATGTGTCCAATTATATATTGGAGTACCTGTCCCCCTCTGAATTTCAAGCTTGTTGTCGTTGCTCATTAATATTACAGCATGCTTGGCTAGCAGAAGATAGCACAAGTAGGTTGTGAACCTAAATGTCTTAGAATTGCCTCTTTTAATCAATGCTAATTGTTCTTACATCGATTGAACCACATGTCCAACAAAATTATATCTTACTGGTTCATTGACACAATGGATATCCCAAATCAATTGAAGAATGCTGGCACCCACTTCCCTATTGTTTTCCAGTCCAAGGCAAAATGCTAGCGAGGATATAGTATCCTGAACCCATGGCACAAAAATGTTAAAATCATAAGGAGGCTTATGGTTCTCACCCAATGAAGCCTTTGCCTCTGCAACTATTAGACCCTTTACAAATGAATCTTTTGCGTTTGGCGTGAGTGCCTCATATTGCTCTACCAGCAATCCTAGGTCAATATGGACATTACAGTTTTGTCGGTCAAACCCTAGGTCTAGCAAACTGAGAAATTCTTCTGGGTTATTAATAAAATTTCTTCCTGATTTTTTTTATTCACAACTGTTTTTCTTTCTTCATCATAATTTTCTGCACAAATTAAGACAATTTCTAGGCAAGGGAAAACTTCAGGTAACAACATGCGACCCAAACCAACATCCCATGAAGCAAAATTATTCGTTTTTGCACCTATTGCTGGATTAAATTTTATAAATTTAGACATCTTTGGCCCAATTGCCTTACTGCACAATGAATGTCTAATTGCCAACGTTACAGGACTTTGCAAGTCCCGAGTCGAGCCAAGCTCGCCGAGGCCAACTGACCCGGCTCCAGGACTCGATCGAGTCCTGGGCGAGTCTGCAGGACTCGCCGAACTCACAAAGTCCCGTGGTCTGGACTTTGTGCGTCCCGTGGTCTGGACTTTGTGCGTCCAACCACATTAAAAAACATAAAAAATTAAAAAATTAAAAAGTTTTAATTATTCTTTTTTGCATATATGTCTTCTATTCGACCTAAAAAGGTCATTCTATCATTTTCAAAGGCTAGGAAGAGAGGAAAAAGGCTTGGGAGAAGAATATAGGGGTTTTAGAAAAAAATCAGCAAATCAATTGACTCTCATATGTTGATTGTTGATTGCTTGTGATAGTTTCTAGCTTGTATGCACACATTGCAAGGAGCTGAACGAAGCATTTAGAGGAGGCCTCTATAAATTTGAGCTGCATTTCTTCATTTTGGGAGCAATTTTGAAGAGGTAAGTTGCGTTTTTGTGTTGTTTTATAAATTTTTTACATTCAAACTTCATATTTTCATTGTGTTTACATTTGTTTGTCCTTTGAATCTTAGATTTCCTACATTTTATGTTGATGAAAAAACTTGATAAGTAAGAGGCCATAGTCTTTGATTTTTATTATTGTAGATGTTTTTTTTTTTATTTATAATATATTGCAGCAACAACATAATGTCTCAACATGAGAGTAGTTCGTCTAGGCCTTCAATTAACCCAGATGCAGACCCTGTTTGTGTAGCAAGGGATAAGGCTTGGAAATATGCAATCCTGGGCCCAAAAAAAGTAGTTACATGTTAGAAGTGTCTTGTTAAATATAATGGGGGGGGTATTAATAGGCTGAAATACCACCTTGCACATATATCAGGGCATGATGCTAAACCATGCCAAAAAGCATCACAGGAGCTTATTCGTGAAATGTAAGCTCATTTAGAGGCCCATGAAGAGAAGAAAGAATTAAGAAAGAAGCAACATCAAGAAATGGCAAGCTTAGGTGGAGAGAGCTCTTCAAGTTTTCGTTCCCCATTACCTCCGTCTAGTAGTGGTACTGCAAGTGCAAGTATGACCATTGGGCCTCAGATTCGTAAGAAGAAATCCACACTAGATTCTATGTTTGTTCCACGCATGACTCCGGGTGCCCAACCATCGCTTGAGAGCATGGTTTGGAATAGGGAGAAACATGAGGCTGCCAAGATGGCACTTGGAGATTTGTTTTTCTACAAGGACATTTCATTCAATACAGCAAGGTACTTATTATTTTACTTTCTATGTCTTAGTTTTCTTGCTTTTAACTTTTAAGACTCTAGAATATGCCATATTCATTATATTAATTTTAAAAGTTCAAACTTCAAAGTAAAACTTACTAGTATACTTATTGTGTTTTTTAATTTGTTTTAGGTCTCCTTATTGGCAAATTGCAATAGATGCTGTTACTATTTGTGGTCCGGGGTTCAAAGCCCCTACTGATGAAGAGCTAAAAGGTCCTATTTTGACCCAAAAGGTGGCTGATGTAAAAGTTGCAATTGAGGAGCAGCATGAAATATGAAGGGTTGCACAATCATGACTAATGGTTAGACCAATAGAAGAAATAGAACACTGCTTAATTTTCTTGTCTCTTCATCAGGTAATTGTAGAACTTGTACTTGTTATTACTAGTACTACTACTTACTAGTAGTAAACTATTGATTTAGTGATTAGTTGATTTAAAATTTAAATTATGATTGTAGTAAATTGCTTTTTTTTCCTCAGGTGCCACGGTGTTTTTGAAATCAATTGATGCTTCAGGGAAAACAAAAAATGTTGAGTATCTTTGTGGGGTGATTGAGGACGTGTTGAAGGAGGTGGGTGAGGAGAATGTGGTTCAGATAGTCACAGATAATGCAGCAAATTATGTTGCTGCAAGTAAACTTCTTATGGAGAGGCACCCCCACTTGTTTTGGACCCCTTGTGCTGCTCATTGCATTGACCTCATGTTGGAGGATCTTGGCAAACTTCCATGAATAAAAATATGTGTAGAGCAAGGAAGGAAAATTTGTAAATTCATATATAATCATACTCGGGTCCTCAACCTTATGAGGCAGTTCACAAAACAAAAAGAGTTGGTTCGTCTAGGGGTCACCCGCTTTGCAACAAATTTTATCACATTGCAATCTTTGCTTAAATCCAAGGGCGCTTTGAGACGCATGTTTGTAAGTGAGGAGTGGATTTCATCATCATATGCAAAGAGCAATGCGGGGATAGAGACAACTAATTGTATTTTTGATGAGTGGCTTTTGACAACCGGCCAAGGATATGGTGGAGGTAATTTTCCTTTTTGTCATCATTTCCATTTCATTTCATCATTTTTGTTCACACTTGTTTAACTTTATGTTCATTGTTCATTTTTTAAAGTAAAGCTTAAAGCTTAATGTTTCTAACTTTCTACTTTCACAATTATTGCAATTCATAGAGCCTCTTATTGTTCTCCTACGAATTGCTGATGGGGAAGCCCGCAATGGGATATATCTATGAGGGCATGGATAGGGTGAAAGAGGTCATTAGAAAAAAATTTGCAGGGAATCGAGATAAATATGGTCCCATATGGGTTGTCATTGATCGACGATGGCACAATCTACTTCATAGGCCTATACATGCAGCTGCCCACTTCCTTAATCCAGCATACCAATTCAGCCCAGGTTTTAAGTTAGATGATGAGGTGTGGAGTGGGCTTTATGATGTTGTAGAGAGAATGTCACTAGATGAATCAGTTGGAACACGTGTAGTCCATGAGTTTAAAATGTATAGGACTGCACAAGGAGACTTTTTTTCACGAGAATTATACAAGAAAAATCGGACACTATTGATGCCAGGTAAAAATCTATGATTCTAATATCTAAATTCTAATTTCTAATTCTATTACCATTTTACATTGATAAATGTTTGATAATTCAGTGCCAAATTTACAAAGGATTGCAATTCGTATCTTGAGTCAGCCATGTAGTGCTTCAGGATGCGAACGCAATTGGAGTATGTTCGAGCATATACACTCGAAGAAGCACAATAGGTTGGTAGTAAAAAGGTTAAGCATTATAACCTTCGCCTTCGTCATAGACAGATCTTGGGCACTGACACATCTCCTATCATTTTAGAGGAGGTTGATCCACTAGCAGAGTCGAACACTGAGATTGATGATCCTGTCTTCAGTGATGAAGACTTGGACTAGGTTGATGAAGTGGATCGAGAGGCAAAGGCAGTAGCAATGGCACAGGAGGGGGCTAGAGCGCGAGGAGACCCAGTGGAGGACCCTGAGGCTAAGAGTGACGGATCTGAGGATGATGATGATTATGAGGAGGGTGAGGATGGTGAGGATGATGAGGATGCCATTGAGGTTGAGCCTCAGACACAGGGACAGAAGATGGCTGCAAAATTTTCCATGACCTATCTTCGGCATACACGCAGGAAGACATAGGGCTTTTTATTTTGATATATGTTTTGAACTTTTGATTCCATAGATTTCATATTCCATGATATTGTAGACTTTTGAGTCTTTGACAGTGACACTATTTATAATATTATATTTCAGATTTCTAATGGTGTTATTTATTAACTAGTTTAAGTTGTTTAACAGTTAACTTATTTCCTTCAGTAATTCGCTTCGCATGTATACTTATGTGATCGATGTAAACTTGTCTATGTATGCAAAGTAGCTTCTATTTATGTTAATTATTGTGTATTTGATGTTAATTGATTGAATGTTGCTTGAAAAAAGATTTAAATCCTTAAAAATCTTTGAATTTCGTGGGTTTTTCAATTTGCCAAGTTCGGGCGCTGAGTCCGAGTCCGAGCCCGAATCCACCTTGCCGAGTCTGAGGCGAGTCAGAGTCTTTGAACACTGTTAATTGCTATAACTCTCCTTTCACTATCGATAGCAGGATCATAAACATCGTGATACTCATCAGTGAAACCAGGGATTTCTACTAGTTTTCTCCAATCTATTAAAGTTTTCCCATCTGTTAGCCCTTGGCCTTGAGTTTTCATTTTCCCCATTGTTCTTTGGAAGAATGAAAAAACACAGAATCACAGATATTTACTAACAAAATCACAAATAATAACTAACTAATTAAGAAAACCCCAATTGTACATGCAAGAATTAAAATTTCAAAATCAAGTTAAACTAAATTTTTTACATTACCAAATCAGGAAGCCATCAGGCTAGATATCTTACCAGAAATTAAATTTTGAAATCTCGATAGATAGAAGTTAGAACGGCCGAGGCTCTCACAAATTACAATCTCGAAATCTTCGGCGACGGTTCAACAGTTCTTTTTAGCTCTGCTACTACGAGTCGATAGGTTTTTAAAAAAGAAATGTTAAAAACCTTTCGTTAAATGTAACATTTTAACCAAAATTCCGGAATCCTTTTAATGTTTTATCTTGACTTGATATAATGGTACGTAATCTTTTCGACGAATTACACGTGTCACGTTTCCGGAGCGAGTTTGCAGAAAAGGTTTTTGAAACCCATAGTACTTCCGAAATACAATTTCAACTGTTCATCTCTCGTAATCCAACGATTGTCACGATTTTAAAATATTACTAATTTAATACACACTAATGAATATAATCATTAACTATAGTCACTTAGAATTCATGCATTCGAGAATAGTTTATCCATGAAATTTGAACTAGTCACCATTAAATGATTAAGTTTCAAAACATTAAATTATTACATGAAACAAAAGTGCAACGCAAATTTTTTATATTATATTACACAAAATTTCATTACAATTCAAGTCAATGATGCCCATAGGCCATATCTATTAACGATTCTTATAATCAAAACAAAAAAGAAAAGCACTTCGAATTTCTTAAAACATTTTCATAGTTTTTTTAAACATATGTGATTACAATTTACATCATTGCAAAAACCCTAGTAAGCTACTACCACCAGAGGGAGACACAGTAGAGACTAGGTAGAGTCAAGGACTATTCGGCTGAGGCTCCCTTCCTTTTGTGTGGAACTTTGAAGAAAGGATAATCTCGGAGAATTCTTCTAGCTATCAATAGTCCTCGGTTTCCTCCAGTAGGTGCCACTTTCGGAGGAAATCCCTCCCAATCTGTGCCCGCTTCCGATTACGCGTGAGCTGCTCAACATCAAGGTTCAGTAGAAATGGTTGCCTGGGCACATTTACTCCTGGTTGTAGAATCCTAGGCAAATCATTTGCCCAAGGAATTCCAAACCCAATTTCTGCAAATATGACAACATTCACATCGTCGCCGAGGTACTCTTCTCTGAAAACTTTCCTCAAAAGCATGATAATATCCACCTTTTCCCCCCCCAGGTCCAACAAAGATGCCAAGAACCAAGAGGAAATATCAGTGTTAACTCTATACCTATTTTCATTCTCCAAAAATTCACGTCCCAGCACCATCCTTATAGCCTCCTTGGTGAAATCTCCCAACTCCGTAGCAATAGACGTCAGGATTGGGTCTGTGGCCAAGCCCAAAAAGGCCTTCTGATCCTCCAAGGCAATGCATCTTAAACGAATTGGAGTGTCCATTGAAAATTGAAATTTGACAAAAGTCAAAGAGAACCTAGTACTCGCAGAATATTTTCACAAATCTGCTTTCACAATCGTAAATTAACGAGCGTAGATCATCTATTTATAAGCCCTGAATCCTCATCGAAATTCTTTCTCTTCCCTAAAGATCTAATTAATTCGTAAGTTAAATGGTAACCGTCTTTCAAAAATTTCCAAATCTTTCATATTTAATGCAACAATGGATGAAATTGGAAACAACACTTATGACAAGACATTTGCTATCTTGGGAATAACAAAGGCCGAAAGGATCGCGTCATGCAGGTGGACATAACAATTCTTTATTATAAAAAAAACTTGAAACCTGTGCCCACTCCGCAGAAACAATAAGCAAAGTATGTTAGCTGCGAAATGGCGGCAAGAAATGAACCTTTACCATTGATGTAAGATCATCGAACGATCAGAAAACAATGTCCTTAGATGACAATGTTTTCATTTAAGCCTTAACTTTAAGGCATTATTCTATCGAGGTCATTATGATTTCACATATATCTGTCATTGAAAATTGAAAGGCGCCATCTAAGAAGCCATTAATTGACATTACTTTAATTGATGTCATCTACTCATCGCCATTAATTAATATTTTTATCTAATATTACCGAAGATTGCTAGTAGAATTCTACTTTTTGGTGTCAGAAAATGAGGTCACAGACTCAGTGACTCACACGTTCGTTGGATTAGAACTTATCAACGGCCAAAAGTGAATTTTGGGCCTATTGTTGGTCTTCAAAATCTTTATGGAAAACTCTCAGCGGAATCATGACACATGGTATGATTCATCGTGGGCTTATTGGTATGATCAATCATACCACGTGTCATGATTCTGCCAAGAGTTTGCCGTAAAGATTATGAAGACCAACAATAGGCCCGAAATTCACCTTTGGCCGTTGATATGTTCTAATCCAACGGACATGTCATTCTGTGACATCATAGTGATGGGACCCGCTGCACCGGCAAGTGCAACTTCAACATCAAATCAGAACCATTGGATTAAGAGAGATGAACGGTGGAAGGTGCATTTCGGACGGAATGTGGTGAGATAACTCCTTTACTGAAAACTCTCTCCGGAATCATCACACGTGTCATTCTTCAAGAATGAAAACTCAGAACCGAACTAAAAACTTAAATCACCTGGAATGTTAAATGTAATAATTATTTCCAATTATTCAATCGCCATACCAACTATAAATTTTTGAAAAACATTCGCCATGACAAATAAATTAATTCAAATATTTGGAAAATAGTTTCGCTATATTTTTATAAAAATGGTATCTGTTATTAAAAAAATTCGCCACCAAATATCCATATTTTGAAACATAATTCGCCATCAATATTAATAATTTTCCTATAAAAAAAATTGTAGACGCCATTTTTTTTATAAAAATGGTATACACTATTAAAAAATTCGCCACCAAATATCCATATTTTGACACATAATTCGCCATCACTATTAAAATTTTTCCCTCCAAAACACATGTGATTCGCCACAATTTTATACTTTTCGGGAGAGGGGGTTTCTTAAAGTTATCCCTGTGTTGGTTATCTTAGCAAATTTTTGTTGTGAATTGCATGTGGCATCGTGACATAGAGGCTTCATGTCTAATTGGTATTGTGTTACTTGGCATCGTGCTTCTTGGCGTCATGGTTACTTGGCTTCATGATTACTTGGCACAGTGAATCCATCACGTGTTGAAGATTGGTGATTCATGATTATGAAGGATGTTGACTATGATGGTTTGACTATTGTTCACTTGTAAGTCCATTGATGACTTGGCATCATCCAAAGTATTCCTTTGCGGTCTCATATGTCTACGGATTCTTATTGAGCCATTTTTGTTCCTAGCATCACCAGTTGTGATCTTGATTGGTAACAGTCATTTTGTGTTACCGCTTGATACTCTTTATGAGTATTCATTTTATATTATGTTCAGCGGTGAGTGTTTTGTAATGACAGTTCAGTGAGTTGTTAGTGTCACTTCATTATGATCGTATTATGTCCTCTCGAGAGTTGGAGAATTTGTATGATAAAAACAGTCTTTCTATTGGGTTACGGTGAGAAGAAAATCTTGATGGAATTCGCTGAGTATTCTTCTTTATCATTGTGCATCTTTCGATATCACCGTTTTTTTCTAGGATGATCGATATATCTCTGTTGGCTTAAATCGTGACTGGTTCTCTGTCTTGATTATCCGTGTATTTTAGTTCTCAAACAAATATTATTATCTTCTCAAGATTTGTATGTAATGCTAGACATATGATTGCATATTCATTATTCTGGTTGAGTGGTTTTCATAGTTGAGTATCGTAAATTTATCAAGTGATACTATGTTGAATTATTTAATCTCTTATCATTGTGTGATCATTGAGTTTAAAAGACTTCAAAAGAAGTCAAAGATTTCTAATCAGTTTTGAGATCTAAATAAAGGATCTATCTTTTGGTGTCGTTGGGTTTTTCCCTTGAGTATGAGGGTTTTCCCAGGGTAAATCTGTCTGATTTTCTTATGCTTTGATGTTAAAGGTTCTGATTATTGCATTTATAACATTATGGTTTGAAAACTTAACATGGTATTAGAGTCAGGTTTAAGGAAATGATCTGAACCAGAATAGGACATTTGGATTCTAGAAAAATCATGATGTCTAATGGGTGTTGAATACGTTGTTCGATGATTCACTGCAAGTGTTTCAATCTCAGCTATTAAGGCTTCTCATGCAATCTTCTATGTTGGGGTTTAAATTTGCATTCTCTCCCTGCACTATAATTATGTGATGGTGAAAGATCTAGTGGCGTATTGTGAGGAAGATTAAACTATGAAGAGATAAGTATTTTATGATTGTATCTTTGAATATTGATCATGAATCTTATATATTTAATTCATGCAATAACATTGAGAGTAGTGAATCATGTATGCTTCTAACATTAGTCTATTTGATTCTATTACTAATCTCTCTAAAATGCTTCCAGGATGGATCAAGGAGCACAAGGATGATGAGAGATTGCAGTCTGAGCTGAGTTGGTGGCTCTTGAATAAGTACCTATTCAGATTATCTTGTGATCAGTTTATTCTAAGAGGAGGATATGAGATTCAGAGGGAGCTTGTGTGGCACAGGAAGAGTGCCAAGTCCTTTTGCAAAGGATTAGCAAGCTCATGTAGCAGTGTGACTAATAAAGCTCATTGTTGGACAAATATGGGAGTCAATTTCTTGGTATTGTGATAATCAAAGTTTGAGTACCTGTTGCGAGGGAGTCTCGACTGAGAGAGAATCTCAGCTTCAGTGATTCATTGCTTATGATTAATGAGTTCTCTATGAAAGAAGATCGAGGTGAAATCCCTTGTACCACCCTCTGGAGTAGGTATGGTGGAACCACCCTCTATGAGTAGGCAAGGTGGTAATGCATTCTTCTCTGGGAGAAGTTTGAGGTGAAAGCCCTTGATCCACCCTCTGCGAGTAGGTATGGTGGAATCACCCTCTGTGAGTAGGCAAGGTGATAATGCATTCTTCTCTGGGAGAAGTTTGAGGTGAAAGCCCTTGATCCACCCTCTGGGAGTAGCCATGGTGGAAGTCATGTGTGTGACTCCATGACTCATCTTGTGATGTTGGATTCACCCTCTAGGAGTAGCTATGGTGAATATTATTATATGTTTTGATTCACCCTCTAGGAGTAGCTATGGTGAATATTGTTATCCTCAGATAACATTTTATACTGAGAAAATCTGATGAGATTTTTACTATTGATATTTTATGGTTGCAGCTTCATTGTGCTTGTCAGGTTGAGACACACTATGACATATGAATGATCTCTCTCTTGCTAAGAGGGAGTGTTAATGTTTAAGGTAGCTGCAAGAGAGCTCCTTCATAACTATGTTGGTTATCTTCAGCAAATTTCTGTTGTGAATAGCATATGTGGCATCGTGAGTTAGAGGCTTCATGTCTAATTGGTATCGTGTTACTTGGAATTGCGCTTCTTGGCATCATGGTTACTTGGCTTCATGATTACTTGGCACAGTGAATCCATCATGTGTTGAAGGTTGGTGATTCAAGATTATGAAGGATGTTGACCGTGATGGTTTGACTATTGTTCACTTGTAACTCCAATGATGACTTGGCATCATCCAAAGTATTCCTTTGCGGTCTCTTATGTCTACGGATTCTTATTGAGCCATTTTTGTTTCTAGCGTCACCAGTTGTGATCATGATTGGTAACGGTCATTTTGTGTTACCGCTCGACACTCTTTGTGAGTCTATTCGTTTTATATTATATTTAGCAGCGGATGTTTTGTAATGGCAGTTTAGTGAGTTGTTAGTGTCACTTCATTATGATCGTATTATGTCCTCTCGAGAGTTGGAGAATCTGTATGATAAAAACGGTCTTTGTATCGGGTTACGGTGAGAAGAAAAGCTTGATGGAATTCGTTGAGTATTTTTCTTTATCATCGTGCATCTTTCGATATCACCATTTTTTTCTGGGATAATCAATATATATCTCTGTCGGCTGATATCCTGACTGGTTCTTTGTTTTGCTTGTCCGTGTATTTCAGTTTTGAGAAAAATATTATCTTCTCAAGATATGTATGTAATGCTAGACATATGATCTGCATATTCATTATTCTGGTTGAGTGGTTTTCATAGTTGAGTATCATAAATTTATCAAGTGATACTCTGTTGAATTATTTAATCTATGATCATTGTATGGTCACTGAGTTTAAAAGACTTCAAAAGAGTTATAGATTTGTAATCAGTTTTGAGATCTAAATAAAGGATCTATCTTTAGGGTGTGGTTGGATTTTTCCCTCAAGTAAGAGGGTTTTCCTAGGGTAAATCTGTGTCTGATTTTCTTGTGCTTTGATGTTAAAGGTTCTGATTATTGCATTTAAAATATTCTGGTTTGAAAACTTAACATCCCGAACATGTTTATTCGCTCAATCTTCCTTTCTCCAATTTGACCCCCGCGAGCCCTAGCAAGATTCTGTTGTCTCATATTCCCATTTCTCCCACTCCGTGGATTATTTGGATTGGGGTTCCAAACTTTATTGGTGCCCTTATCGTTATGGCCCAAATTTGGGATGAAGGGAGTTCTCTGTGAGGTATGGGTAGAGGTTTGCACAGATTCCTATCGTTTCTCAAAGGAATGTTATTCGGATATGAGAGCCCAGGTTTCGAGCAGGTTAGGGCATCCCTATATGCAATATGTGTTTGGCGTAGACCAAACTTATCTCTCTAGAAGCCTTCACCTCTAGAGGCCGCAGAGCGATCATACCCCAAACTTATCTCTCTAGAAGCCTTCACCTCTAGAGGCCGCAAAGCGATCATACCCCATACGCCATTGCTGCCAGCCCAAGTCCAAACACCCTTGCTGTCTGTCAGTACCTGATCGCCATTGTTGCTTATTCACATACCAGATCGCCATTGTATTGAAAAATTGTGATGAAGGGAATGTTAAGAGGATAACCCTAGCTAATTAAATAAATATTTTGTGTTGAGATGCTGAGAATGTGGTTACAACAGGCCTACAATGGTGTCAAAAGTGGTGAAAATGTTGATGTTAGGCATGTCGTTAGAACATGGATGACTTTAGATGTCCAAAAAATGAAATTGCCTAGACTTTTTTCAAGTAGATAATGATATTGAAATTCTTGACTAGGGCATTAACTAGATCTTCTATTCCAACTATTGAAGGGGCCTTGAGTTGATTGTATGACTCTAAAGTATTCTCCAATCAGAGTTTTGCTAATAGTCTAGTAGCAATATAATTGATGATTTTAAGCCAATATTTCTAAATGTTGGAAAGGATTTCAGCTGTGAGGTGAAGTTGGTAGACCCATCACATGAGATGGTTTGAGTGATCCCTCCAATGTCCATGGCTGCAATGCAGAGAACAAAGGGTTCCTTTGCTAGGTTTTGGAGTAATTTGTTGCAAATTGTAGGTTGTGGGATTGGTTTCCCATTAGCATCTATTAGGCAGAGAGTTGGGGTTCACTGATTAAGTAAGCCCCTTAATTTATTGAAGTTGGTTTGACATTTTTTATTAGAGTTTGATATATTTCATTCCCAAATTCGCAAGATATATTTTCGAATTATAGTGATGCATGAACTGGCAAGAACAGCAAAATTTATACCAAGGAACTCCATAATACAATATATGCAACCAAATAAATGTTCATGAAGAAATTATAAGAGGTTACAACCTTATAAGTAACTATCCATGAAAACTAGTGGAGCGGAAAAATTGAAGCCACGATGCTATGGGCCCTACAAAGTCTTAAGGAAAATCAGTGAGGTAACCTATGAATTAGAGTTACACGAGAACAATAGAATCCACAATGTCTTCCATGTATCACGGCTAAAGAAAGTCCTTGGACCACGAATTACTCCATGTGAAGAATTGCTTCCACTTGATGATGAGGGTAAGCTCATCCTAGAACCAAAAAGGGTTCTCAACATGAGGGAGAAGAAATTGAGGAATAAGACCATTCTGGAATACCTGATCAAATGGAAAGGTCTGCCCGAAGAAGATGCAATCTGGGAAGGAGCAGAATTTTTTGAGCACCCAAACCTTAAATTGCTTGAGGACAAGCAAATTTAGGAGGGGTGGACTGTGATATCCCCTATCTATAATGAGAATTTAACCAATAATATAATGACAATTAAATAATAATATTAATCTTCCCAATGATGATCAATCTTTATTTATAACATCCACTGGCAAAAATAATATGATCCATTTTCAATAATACATCAGTTATTATTATTATTGAACTTCTTCTTATTCAGTATAATATCAAAATAGCAAACTTTGGGCAGAGGTACATTGGACAAGTATAATAATTAATTAAAAAAGCCACCGATACATACGATTAGAGCACATAATTAAGCACAGAAATAAATATTGGAATATCAATAGTTGACCTGCATGTCTTCGTGAACAATATATATCATCAGAAATATATGTGGCTGTCCCCTCAAGTGTTGACAGGGCTCACTTGATTTATTTAAGGTTGCGAACTATAGAAATCTATTATCAAGGATTCGGATATTGCATTTGTTCAATACGATATCCAAAACTAATGCAAACTCAGTAATTAATGGTTGTTAACTAATTGATTATGATATTATGAAGAGGCAATAGTATGACAACAGTTTACAATCTAGACAACGATTTAATATGAAGACTAATCGATAAAGATTACTAACCAATTAGCATAATGAAAGGATTTTAATATAAACCGATCATAGAGGGATGCGATTGACTAAATAATGAAGTGGTATGTCTCGTTGATCGAAGGGATGTCACTTGTGAGTTTGCAAACTATATATATTGAGGATGGATTTCATTCTCAGGACCATAATCGATCAGGAAGAAAGAAAATGGATATATAACAAATCAGACTGAAATCTGAGACTTGGACCTCTGGGCATTATTGCCACTGGGTACGTACAATATTCTTTGATATTTACTAGTGAGTAAGTAGTCACAGATAAATTAAGAAATATGTATATATGTATATATATTTGTTCAGATCTTGTTACTACTTAAGTAACTGAGGAGGAGAGGTCTGAAGCATTTCCAAAGGAGGACAGTCTAAATCCAACCAATAGGATGATTCCCAAGATGAGGTAGGGATCAGCGTCCCTTTAAAACTTTGAGGGCATGGTCCCAAAGTAGGATAATGGCTTGATCTGTAAACTACGAGGGAACCTATTGAGTTGGTCTCTAAGCGCTTTGCTTGCATTCGAGTCTTCTCCCTTCTCAAACTGAAAGTAGTAATAAGATTAGACTTGACATTAAAGAATTATAAATAGTAAAGGAATCAAATTACTTAATATGTTTGATAAATGAACAATACTTTCTACTTTGAACCATGGAAGAATATAGATTTGAATCATTGTATCTTTGTCAATTCATTTAGGACATAAGACAATTAAATATGGGTTAATTCTGGTAATAACTGGGCCTAAACCTAGCAGGGGACATTACAGAGAGCAGGGCTATCAAAAGTATTGCCTGTAATTCGGATCACAAATTTATGTGTAACAGAAATCTCATTAAGGTGCCGAAATTTGTCATTTGCGACTTTTGAAAGGATGAAAAGGGTTATTAAAATCATAAAAGGCTTGACGAGGATGTTTGTGATGGAAAACAAGGAACAAAATTTAATTATCAAGTAGAGAGACTACACTAATTAGTCCATATACAATTTACAATATGCCCACCCAAAGCTCTTTATGGGTGTCACAAGGAAGTATAATCCAACTACAATGGGAGAATTCGCAAGAAATTTCCTTTAGACACCTTAAGTTGATGGGAATAGAAAACAGAGGCCAGAATCAAACGAAATTCAAAACTGAGACACAAGATCAGCAAATGAGTCTTGCAGATAACAAAATATTATATAAAAAAATTAAGTTTCGAGATCACATCAGAAAATAATTCATTGAATTCGGCCAGTGTAAATTAATGCATTCGAATGCTTCAAAAACGGTAATTCATAGCGTAAGGTAAGGTGACGGTCATTTTGTTTCACCCTCAAAGTCTTTATCACCAGGGTAGGTGATTCGTCATAACGCATATAATTTTTTGCACCAACCATCGGCCGTTCTCAGCACCATATCAAAGTACCCCCCACTCCTAAAGCGCCCCAAGTATAACCTTATAACTACAGTTTATGGTTATGGGCATTTGGATTTTGCGTCGTTTCCTTGGATTTTCACACAAAATCATAATGAAGCAATCGCAAAATTAATAAAACAAAATATTTTTAATGCTCACGTATTGATCACTTTAATGAGGCCTTTCTCACGAGCTCTCAATATTAAAATATGTCACAAACCACAACAAATTAGATTTCCAGTCAATTCTAATAATAATACACAAAGCTTGTGGAGAGACCTGTGATTCAAAGAAGGTGAATTCATCAACATTTTGAAATCCAACGCACATAACAAAGCTAGTTCAGTGTAGAATTCGTGTATTTGCTTTAATAATAAAATGTTGCATAAAAATACCAGGCTTGGTAGTGATGATCAAGAGTGCAGTAGGCTTGGTACTTATTTATGCCAACACAAGGCATGTTTCCTTCCCATAACTCCTTCAACACCGTTCGCGTAAAATCTAATAAATTCCGATAGCATATTGTTACCATGTTAGTGTGTAAAGTATATTTCTAAGTTTATGGAAAAACGAAAGTCACCTTTGATGCTGTGGAGCAAACCCTGTGGCGTTACCTCCTTTCCTTCCATTCGCTGCTTGCGTTTGCTCCTCAATTTAAATTTTCACTCTGTATATGACATACGTACCTGTACACAAAATAATCGACTATTTACAAATTAATCTCTAATTAACCTCGGTTAGTGTAACAGTTAGTGTAACAGCCGAGCAGTAATTGGAATCAAACCCAACTAAATGAAAAAATTGAAAAGAACATAAGCATACAAGGTTAAACTATGTGAATTATAGTATGTGATAAATTATAAAATGTTATTATAAATTAGTGGAAAGACATTATTAGTGATTATAATTAACTTTCTGCATCTACATATTTGAATCATATATTAGATTTTGATGATTTTTTTTTTGTTTTTGTATGCAACTTAATTTAGCTACTAAATCTAAGGTTTTAGCTTCTAGGTATTAACGATGCACATTGTAGAAGTTATTATGCATGAAATGATCAAAAAGTGGTTATTGTTGGCTATTTTTGTTACCATTCGACCCATCACAGATAACTAATCTAAGAGATCTTCATCATGGGTTGAACTTTGTTGCAGTGGGTTAACACATCATGTTTTCTAGTGGCTAACTTGTCATGTTATCCTTCCTCCCCACCAAATCAGATGTCGATGAGAGTCTCTTCGATGTGTAGGGACCTGAAGGTTCAATTCAAAGCAAGACATTGGCAAGACATCTTTTGGGTCTTGTTGATATAACAATTCATCAGGGTAACATCAATTGTCATTGGAAGATTAAAAAACGTCATTAGATGGTTCATGTTACCCGAATAAAGGAAAACATTGGTAAGACATGTTTCATGTCTTGTCGATATCTCAGGTGGGATAACACATTGTATTATCTGCATTCACAGTTTTGCAAGGGGCGAAATGACACCTTGCAAAATGGCAAAGGTCAACAGGTCAACACCACAAGGTGGAATAACATGTCGTGTTATCCCCTTTTCATGGTTTCACAAGGGGTGAAATGATACCCTTGCAAAATGGCAAAATTTCACCATTTCACAGTTTCTTCTGTCCTTCTCAATGTTGTTAGTTGTGAAGCCACACTAATCATCCGATTAAGGGGTTTTTTTCATCAACAATTGTGTTTTACTCTTGCATTGGGAGATTTTTTGCCACATTTGGGTTGTCCATTCTGATCAGAATCTTTATCAATAACTCACATTTTTTCTAGTGACCTGGGTCTAATTTCTACGCATGGTGTTGCTTCTTACAGGTGTGTGAGGTGGGTTAATACGTCGTGTTAAGTGCCTCAACATTTTTTTGTCAGCGACCTAATTTGACTATTTGCGGCTCAGGTACATTACCAAGACTAATTATTCAATGTTGAGCAACTTCTTTTGGCTCTATAGCACGATGTTAGTGCATCCCCATGCTTATTTATTAATTTACATGGATATTTTTGTCCCTTCCATCAGTCAGATGCACTCATTTTGGCCCCTTTTGTCACTTCATGAATGAATATTCACACAGAGATCAAATTTCTTATCTAATTTTCATATATCCCTACATCTGTAATCTAACTCCACCTAGTTTGGGATTTGAACTCACTGTTGTAATCTAAGTTATGTTGACTATATAAAAAGCAATCTTGTAGATAATTTATGGGTTGTTTTTCTCTAGTTCTTTGCGGCGGCTATGCCCTACAACAGTAATTTATTATTTTTCCATGCATTAATAGATTCATCATTTTGTCATATCTTGCCATTTAGCTATCTTGTGCAAGCTTCTTTCTTGGTGTCGAGTGATTCATTTTTGTCCTTCTAGTTGTATGTTGTCTCATATATGTTTATGAATCTTGCATTGTGAAATTTATTTCTTTTGCATCATTTCATTAGTTCTTATTTGCATATGATTTCTTGGAAGGTAGAATAGAGTCAAGGTCTGTATAAGGAGGTTTTATTGATATTATGTGTATTAATAGGCAGAGATCAACCACAAATCAATTATGATACATCACCCCTTTTCCCTCTCAACATATCCTTCTCCCTTTTCCTCAAAAGCAATAGTTTAGGTGCATCTTGACTATAAGGAAGTCGGCTTTCTCCAGAGATTCAGCCTCAAAGAACAAGTCCCACAACTAGAGGTTGTTTCCATGTTTCATAAGGTTTCTTAGGGGTCAAGACCCAAGCATGGGTGCGAACTTTTGTGTTAACAGTTTTTGGCACACCCAGTGGGACAAAGATTTAGATTAGTTCAAGAACATTCCCTTGTGGACCAATATAAAATTCATCCGCTGAGAAGTTGGATGTTATTCTCAATGTCATTAGCCTTTAAAGGCAGTTCTGTCAAACACTTTGGTGACTCCGAGTGCAAATCTACTGGTTTCAAATAGTCCAAGTGCTGGTATGTATAAAGATCATCTCTGATCTTACATGTTTTTCCAAATTTTCTATGAATTTGTAGCTTTTATGAAGCTATAGAATGGACTCATTTCATAGAAATACATATTATTTCTCCCCATATCATGAAAATCTTATCCCTTAGCCCTCTTACTATCAATATCAATCCTAGTTACAGCCTGCCTATGGCTCAAATTCATTTGTTGTACCAAATGGCCAGCATGTTCAATATGCTTACCGCCCTCTTCCCCCTGCTCAATCAACCTCATCATCTTTAGATGGAATTAGTGAGCTCAAGGCCATGATGTTGGACTTTAAAAAGCAGACTATTTGAGACAACTTAGACATGACCCAACAGTTGCAGGCCAACAAGTTAGATATGATCCAACAGTTACAGGTATGGGACTTACATCTTGATAAAATTGCAAGGCGGCAAGAGCACAAGGAGATGGCTTACCGAGCCTATTCTCATGAGCAACAAATGGAGGTCCAACAAGGGCAATATGAGGAGGAATATGCTTGTCAAGCTTCTCCTCATCAACAAGAACAAGATTATCAAACTCCCTTTCACTCTCTGGAGTGGGAGGCACAAAAGAAACAATTTGAAGAGGACCTTGCAAGAAAGGTCGTTGCAATAAAGGAAGAGACAAGGCTCAAGTTTGCTTAGATGTGTTGCCCCTATATCGGTATGTCTAAAAATTTATATTTTTGTGTCCTCATAACATCTCCCAAAGGCTCGTTGTTCTTCTCGCTTAATTGTCTTTAATTTTTACCAACGTTTCTATGCCTAGCTTTTAAAAAATTAAGCTACTCAATCCCATTGCAAAGGAAAGTCACTAAGATTCGACCTAGAAAATATCAAATCTTTTGTTGGAATTAGGAACTAGTTTTATGCATTAATTAAGTCCAGATGTTCTCCAGCTCTAGCTTGCAATTTGAATTTCTGAAAAAGCCCCAACCAGTCAAAAGTTATGATTGGTTAATTGCGCTCCACTTTTCACACATTTTTTCAAGATTCATTAACCTACAAAACAAAGAAAGATTAACTTTTTTAAAATATACAAAATGAAAAGATACAAATAGAAGTTAATTACTGTCTTCAATTTTTACTAACATTTATGTACCTAGCTTTTAAAAAACTAAACTATTTAATCTCGTTGCAAAGGAAAGTCACTAAGATTTGACCTAGAAAATATCAAATCTTTTGTTGAAATTGCGAACTTGTTTTATGGATTAATTAAGTCAGGGTGTTCTCTAGCTCCCCCTCCCAGTCAAAAGTTATGGCTGGTTAATTGCGCTCCACTTTTCACACATTTTTCCAAAATTCATTAACCTACAAAACAAAAAGAAAGATTAACTTTTTTTTAACCTCCTCTTGATTAAGCAATCATCATCTTTTACGTGTTTTTAAAAAATTCGTTGACCTTTCTATTTTATAACCGCCTATGCAAATCTTTGAACAAACGCAACTTGCAATTAAAAAAAATGATGCAGTTGAAATGTTTTGACCAAATGCCTTGGAGCAATGGTGTCTCATGCGATGCCATGGTGATTATCATTGTTGTTAAAATATCATTTAAATCTACAATGGTTGGGTGAACACAATTTCTGGGTAACTGTAACGTACAATGAATGATAAAGAAATGCGGATATCACCATGAATACGCGCATACAGATTATGAGAGTACAGACATGATAGCTCACTGTGTGACCGAAATGCCTTGAAACAAAGGGGTCATCCTATGGAACGCGACGGATATGAAGGGATGCATCTGTTTAAATGACTGTAAAAATTTCCAAAACAATAGTATTTAGCTGAGACTACGGCTCATGACTAGACTTGCCCATCCTAATATGCACATGAAATATGGAAGCGCAGAGGTTACACGTGAATCGTTTGACAAAATGTCATGGAGTTCTTATCACTGCGAATGCAAAATGTTGAATCATAGATAAAGAACTTGAATCATTTGATGGAGTCTCTTAATCGCAGGTCGCCTCATAGAGTACAATAATTGCATCAATCCACCGAATGGGTTTGTTGGCAAGGCTTTTAAACTTCAAAACAAGTGCAGTCTCCAAGCAAAGAACCGAAATCTACAACCTTTTGCAACACACATGCACCAAATTGGAGCCTCAAATCATGGTTTGGAGACAGTGGATTTGTGATGGTTTTTAGAAGAATCACAAGTGAATGCAGTCAATGACATAATGTGTATGCGGCTTGTCAACAATATAAAATTGGTCATAGCAGCTTCAGATCTTTCAAACAAACATGCACGGCGGCATTCAATCCAAATTCACAACCTTTCGTAATGCCTTCTCTGACTCTGCATAAAATTGATTTGTTAGAATGGCTTCAGAAATTTTCAAGCAAATGTATTTGGCTAGTGTAAAGCCCATTTCTACAACCTTCATCAGCTTCCTCGCACCCTTGGAGTTTTGGAGCCGCGCATGGAAGCCCATCAAGTCATACAGGATGTAGAGAATTTTGTAGTTGTGACTGCTCTGGAAGACATGTCAGCAAAGTGTGGAAGCATGGACTGAACACGTGAATTGTTTGATAGAATGCCTCAAAGAGTTGGAGTCCCATGGCAAGCTGTGATTACAAAATGTTTTTTTAAAAGGAAAATACAGCTGTATGTATATGTATCAAAATGCTCTCACCTTTTGTAATGTATTCCAAGATGCTCGCAGTGAAGGAGCTTCCAAACCAATTATAAACATTAATCGAAACATGCTGATACTAGATAACATAGTTTAAAAGTTCTTGTGGATGTGCATGCCAAGGGTGAAATGTGGGTAATGTACACGAGTTGCTTGATAGAATGCCTCTAGCACAATATTTCATGGAACGCACTGAGTGCAAAATTGGTAGTTTTGAATTGATATGGAGAAACAACATTTGAAATCTCCAAGATACCTTGATTAGTAAATGTAAATTCGCATTCCATAAATGGGAGTTACAGAATGGGTATGCGAACATGTTGACAGAAAACATCAAAGAAATCGGGTCACAGAAGTGACGTGGCTAGGAAGGATTTGCACACAATGGACTAGTTGGAAGGGCTGTAGAAATTCCCAAATGCCCACATGTAGAGTATGGAATCATAAACGAATCACTCGAACTATTTGACAAATTGTCTCAAAAGAGCCACCATCAGAAGGAATAAAATGAAATGATTGCAGATTATGCACGGCATGGATTTGTTGTGAAGGCTTTAGAACTTTAAACAAATGCAATTGGTAGAAGTAATCCAATTTCATAAGATTGTCAGTACCCTCATTGACATGTCTGCAAAATGTGGAAGCGACCAAGAAAACGTGGCTGTGAACTGTTTAACAAAATGCCTCATGGAGACCACTACGCAATGATTGCAGAGTGAATGAAGAGAACTCACAATCTATTGAATTAAAAATGATGTTTTAAGCTTTCAAACAGGACATCGACACACCAAATGAAATCATTGGAATAAATTTTAAAGTCTATTGAAGCATGAAGGATGGAAATTTCTATCAAATTCTGTGTTGGTGGATGCTTAATCAGTCATACATGTAAAATATGGAATCTCAGACAAAGCTCCAGAATATTGGACAGGAATGCCTCGTAAAGTTAGCAATTTATTTTTCATGGAAATTGGTGATTATATTGGTAAAAGTACGTTTCAACAGTGTCAAATTTTCTTTGGTATCATTGGTTTACTTTTTGTGTAGTTCTTACTTGGAGGTGATACAATATGATATGACACTACAATACTATGAAGAAGAATTAATGCAAAAACCCATGCGTGTGTTGAAGAGTATTCAAACTTTAGAATGGCTAAAAAGAAAAATGTGGGAATAACTTTACAAATTGGTACCAAGATGAGGCTTGAAGGGTATATACAACAGATTATAAGTCGTTGCAAGAAAGCATTGCTTTGATCTTGACTTGCAGTTCAATCTATATTATGTGAAAGAACACAATCAAATTTCCGAACTTGGTTGACAGTTCATAGAGGGCTCTTCCAATCAAATTTTTCTTTACAAAATAATCTTGGTGAAGTTTATGTTGTTCAAGACAAAAAAAAATGAATGCTCTTGTAAGCATGAAAGAAAATGCTATAATGGGAAATCTAACACATATGGAAGCTCGTAGTAACCTAAGGGTCTTACTCAGGGTTGCAGATATTTTCCAGTATGTGAATACACTTCGTTGTCTGAACATATGGCATTTAGATTATCCATTCACTCCAATAGGCAAGATGATTATAAGTATGAATGAAGCAGATAATGAGGCTATCTCAGCAAAGTCAATAGCCACCATTCAACCCATCACTAATAACCAATCTAAGAGATCATCATGGGCTGACCTCTATTAAAGTGGGTTAATATGTCATGTTTTCTAGTGGATAACCTAACATGTTATCATTCCTTCCCACCAAGCCAGATGTTGGTGAGAGTCTCTCTGATGTGCAGGAACCTCATGAAGGTTCAATTCAAAAGCAAGGCATCGACAAGACATCTTTTGGGGTTTGCTAATATAATTGTTTATTGGGGTAACATATATTATCGCTGGAAGATAAAAAACGTCATCTGATGGGCCATGTTACCTTGATAAAAGAAAACATTGGTAAGACATGTTTCATGTCTTGCCGATATCTCAGGTGGGATAACATGTCGCATTATCCACATTTCGCAATTTCGTAAGGGGCGAAATGGCACCTTATGAAATGGAAAGGGTCAATAGGTCAACACCATAGGGTGGGATAACACATCATGTTATCCCCCTTTTGCAATTTCGCAAGGGGTCAAATGACCCTACAAAATGGAAAGAAATCATCATTTTGCGGTTCCTTTTGTCCTTCTTAGCATTGTTAGTTGCGAAGCCATGCCAACCGTCTTATTAGGGAGTTTTCCTCATCAACGGTTGTATTTTAATCTTGCATTGGGAGATTTTATGCCACATCTGGGCTGCCCATTCAAATCAGATTCTTTATCAACGACTCACATTTTTTCTAGTGGCCTGGGTCTAATTTCCATGCATGGTATTGCTTCTTACAGGTGTGCGAGGTGGGTTAACAAGTCATGTTAACTGCCTTGACGATTTTTTGCCAGCGATCTAATTTAACTATTTATGGCTTGGGCACGTTATCGAGACTAACTAATCTATGTCGAATGACTTCTTTTGGCTCTATAACATGACACCAGTGCATCCTCATGCTTATTTATTGATTTGCGGGGATATTTTTGTCCCTTTCATCTATCGAATGCACTCATTTTGGCCCCTTCTGTCACTTCATGGATGAATGTTCACACATAGATCATATTTCTTATCTAATTTTCGTTTATTTCTGATGCAGGAGCATCTTGGGTTCTTGGCAATCTTGCATCAACCAAAAATATTTAGTTTCATTTTGTTCATATTTTCCAGTTTGAGAGAGTGATGCAGTGGCCATTTATCTTTGAGATATTTTGGTTGCTGTCTTGGAATCTTGTTAAGGACTCTCTGTAGTGTTTATCTTTCAGATTGCACCTCATTTGGATCAGTACTGTTTGAGTTATTCAAGTTTCCCTTTATTTGGTGCTCATGCTCTGTTCGTGGTGATCCGGTTCGCGGTCATGTATTCATGTGTTTCTTCGACTGCGGTCATTAATTCTTAATGTAGACCTATCTGGGAACCTTTCCCTTTGATCACGTCGTGTTTGGATCAAGGACCTTCATGTTTGGATTATTTTGGTTGCTTCAGGTAGCGTGTTCTTTTCTGCCTAGGCCGACCTTGGAGATTGTGTGTGCAATCATTTCTCATTGATTGTTAACATGTGTGATCATGGCATGTGATTGTTGGATCACCTGTGGACCCAAATCTGGATTCACATCTTCTTGTGTTCTTCTTGGAGATCCTCTGATATGTTTTGGGGCCAACTCATATTTGTTTGTAGACATGTAATTCTTGACTGACCCCAGTTGTGCGGTTGGGTATATGTACTCATGTTGATGTAATTTTGTAAGGGAGAGAAGGAAGAAAATGGGGACTTAGAGGGGTGATAGTTTGGTTGATCTCTCTCTCTCTCTCTCTCTCTCTCTCTCTCTCTCTCTGTTATTGCTTCAGTGTGTGTTTAGCTGTGAGGTTGGACATCCCATCTAGGGGTACTCCTCTTCGGTATTGCGCTAGGTGGTATCAGAGCAAGTTCCTCTTTTGCAAGCCCTAGTTATTTGGTTGTAGGGTGGAAGGTTGCGATTTGACCTACAATTGCAGATGGTTGCGAAGATGGTTCATGGAAGGAGAGATGCAGATCATGCTGTGATAGATATGTTAAAACGGGTTTCTGCAAGACTTGAAGCTGTTGAGACAACCCAAAGAAGATGAAGACCTATTGAGGATGATAGTGAAGATGAGGCTGAAGAAGTGAAAGAAGGAGCAGCGCTAACACCTATTTTGGAACAAGGAGAAGAAAGATTCTTGAGAGCTTTGACAGCATTAATTCCAAACCTCACTTCAATCCTCCTGAGTATAGTGGCAAATTGAATTTAGATGAGTTGATGGACTGGATCTCTGAGATGGAAACGTATTTTGATTATGAAAACATACCAGCAGACAAGAAGGTGAAGATTAAAAGCACCAAGTTGAAGGGACATGCATCCTTGTGGTGGGAGCATTTATAGACTGATTAACAAAGGAGAGGCAAGGATAAAATCAAGGTATGGGAAAAGATGATTAATAAGTTGAAAGGTAAATTTCTACCTGTTGATTATCAGACTATCCCGTTAAGGAGAATGCAAAATTTGAAACAAAATGATAGTTTTGTGAATGAATATACTGAGTAATTTTATAGGTTAGATATCAAATTTGGACATGCAGACGATGAAGTTGAAAGGATTGCTACGTACCTGAATGGTTTAAGAGCCTCTATCCAAGATGAAATCAGTTTGGTCAAAATGAACACCATTGAAGAAGCCTATCAATTTACATTGAAGCCATAAGAGAAATTGAACAAGAGGCGTGAACAAAGGCAGAGAGGTAGAGGTAGAATATTTCCTAGAGGCAAAGGTGGATCCTATGGAGAAAATAGTAGATTAAATCAGGATAAAGGAAAATCAGAATGGAAAGGAGAAAATTCATACAAAGGTAGAGGAAGTTAGTCAAGAGGTAGTTACCCTAGAGGTAATGAGCAGAGGAGAGAAGACAAGAATTGGTTTAAGGGCACTTGTTTCAAGTGTGGCAAAGAAGGACATAGGGAATTTCAATGCACCAATGGAAACAAGAAGACCGGTAGTCGTAGAAGGAATGCACTTGTGAAGGAAGGTTCATTGGATCCAAGAAACAAACTTGAGGATGGGGAAAATCTGATGATCAAAAGAGCATTATGGAATGAAGGTACTAATGAAGATCCTTTGAGAAAATGCTTGTTCAAAACCAGATGTAAGGTTTCAGGAAAATGTTGGAAAGTGATCATTGACAGTGGAAGTTCAAAGAATTTGGCATCAGAGGAGTTGGTTACAAAGTTGCAGTTGCAAAGGACGAAGCACTCCAAACCCTATCAGATATCATGGATCAAGGATGAGCACAAACTTTAGGTAAGTGAGCAATGTCTCGTGAAACTTAAAATTGGGACTTACCATGATGAAGTTCTTTTTTGATATTATGTCTATGGATTGTTGTCACATCTTGTTGGGTAGACCATGGAAATATGATAGACAAGCTTTACATGATGGAAGGTTGAATAGGTATACTATTGTGGCTAATGGAATGAAGCAAATTTTGTTACCTTTAATTGAAGCATCTAAGGATGAGAATTGTACTTCTATTAGAGTTTGTTTGATTAAAGGGAGATAATTCATAAGAGATTTGAAAAAGAATGATGTTTGTTATGCTTTAGTTCCAAACAATCATATTCAGAATTTAGAGGATAAAACACCTATTGAAGTCAAGAGGTTGCTGACAGAGTATTAAGAGATTATTTCTGATAATGTACCAGATGGTTTACCACTAGTTAGAAGTATTAGTCATTGTATGGATATGATTCTAAGAGTTAGTTTTCCTAACAAGGCACCTCACCGGTTAACACCGACACAAAATGAGGAATTGAATATACAAGTACTTCAAGAATTGTTGCATAGAGGTTTGATAAAAAAAAACTTGAGTCCATGTGTGGTTCTAGTTGTGTTAGCACCTAAGAAAAGTGGTGAATGAAGAATATGTATTGATTCCAAAGCTATAAACAAGATCACAGTGAAGTACCAGTTTCCATTGCCTAGGATGGATGACATTATGGATTGTTTGAGTGGAGAAAAATACGTTACCAAGATTGATTTGAAAAGTGGTTATCACCATATCAGAAACAGAGAAGGAGATGAATGTAAGACTACTTTCAAGACAAGAGAAGGTTTGTATGAGTGGTTGGTTATGCCTTTTGGTTTAACTAATGCACCTAGTACTTTTACGAGGCTAATGAATAAGTTTTGAATAAATTCTTGGGAAAATTTGTGATTGTATATTTGGATGACATCTTGATATTCAGTTGAATATGGAACATCATTTGTTGCATTTGAGACATGTATTGTAGAGGTTGAAATAGGGGAGGTTATTGATCAACTTGAAGAAATATTCTTTCATGAAAGAGGAGATATTTTATTTGGGATTTGTGATCTCAACTGATTGTTTGAAGATGGATCCTGAAAAGGTTGAAGCAATATTGGAGTGGCCTACACTTGAGAGTGTTGGGGAGATAAGATCTTTTCATGGATTGGCTAGTTTCTACCAAAAGTTCATCACGAATTCCAGTTCTATTTGTAATGCTATGACTGAGACAATGAGAGGAGACAAAAAGGATTTCAAGTGGTCACATGGAGCTAACAAAAGTTTTGAGACATTGAAGCAAAAGACAGAAGAATTACATGTTCTATCTTTGCCTGATTTCTCTATTTTACATACACCTATTTGAATAAAACAACCCTACTAACCAATGCAAATATATTCTCTTGGATCTTTATCTAATTTATTTTAAAATAATACAACTCCTCCTTTCATTTTCTCACACAAGTTCAAACTTTGGAATAACATAAAAAAAAAATCTAACATTTTATATTTCAATCCTTTCAATGGTTGAAAATACAAGATTTTCTTTGAGTCTTTACATTCTAATGAAAATACAAATTTTCTACATAATTTATACATTGAAGCTTTTTAAAAGAGAAATATCCCTCACTTCATTTCTTTTTTTTATCATTCTTCCAAATACATGAACCTGCAATCGAAGCTTTACAAATTGACCATGGAAGCTCACTTCCCAACCTAGGCCTCTAAGATGTCACCCCCGAGCTTGGGGAACCAAGGGTAGACGGGTTACACACACACACACAAAACCACATTTCATTTCAACACAAAACAAGCTTAACAAGAACTCCCACCCATGGCTTCCATAATAGGTCTTCAAGGACCTATGAATAGGGTGAAGGTGGACCATGTACCCAAGAGGAGATTGCAAAAATAAGAATACAAACAATGCCTTATCATGGATCATTATCAACGTACATATCACACTTCTCTTTTAACACAACAAAATCTCCCCTTTTGGACCCCAAATAAGTAACAAAAAAATGGCAACATGGAGCACATACTCCATGCATTATCCCTCTCTTCCATGAGGAGAGACTCTACACTAAAAGGGCTATCCAAAAACTCTTCACCCACAAGTCTACTCTTCCCTCCCAAGGGTGAGTTTGGCCTTGAACTCCCTTAACATTCACATACACATAAACAAAAAGAAAACAATAATAACTTAAAAGAAAATGCCTTCAACAATACAACATAGCATACAACATGAATTTACAAAATTCAACAATGCACATAAAATGAAACTCCTTTCATGGAAAGAGTACAACCAACCTTGGTCCAAGCTAATGGTAAATGAAATTTGATGAAGATCTATCCATTTTGTCCAAGTCCTTTTCCTCCAAATCCTAACTAATTATAGCAATCTCTAAAGATAGAGAGAGGGTGATCAAACTCAAGTTTCTCTCAAAATCCCTCTAAAAGGGCTCCTACCCACTTCCTAGCCAATGATCATTAAGAGGCATGGCTCAAGGAATCCTTTTTCTCCATACTTGTCTCCTCTCATAACTAAGATGGAGACCAACTATGGGGAAAGAAGATGGACTTGTCCTCACTCCAATCTCTAATTTTCGTCACTTGACTTAAGGGGTATTTTTGATGGGTCATAAATGAGTTATGAGCTATATATTGACCAAAATCTAACCCCCAATCCATAGTATACTAAGTGGAGTAGCTAAAATTGACCCAAACTACACCCTAGGGGCTCATTTAACCCTCCAAAAACCCCCTTGAAGTTTGCATACGGGTCCAACAAGATATGATCCAAATTTATGGCTTCCTAACTAAGGAGTCAACATGGGAACACTACAAGATAACCCAGGGTAAGTGTCACACTCCAACCTACTCACAAGGTCTTGTCATACCAACACAACACATATTACAAATGTCAAGTGACACTACAAATCTACACATCACATGAACACATGGCAAGACCATTAGGGTAAAACACATTTACAAATCATGCAACATCACAATTACGAAATAAAATACGTAACAACGAGGCTTTGTCTCTTCATTAGACGCAACCTTGGCTTTCACTGATTTCACAAAGGCTAACCTCGATTCCTTGATTTATTTCCATGGTCAACTTCCCTGCACAACTAAATTCAAATATCATTAGTCCGAGAAAAATCTTACATAGAAACAATGTAAACAATTGACAATATTAAAGTATATATTGTTCACTATTTCAATCACATAATTCACCATTAATCCAAAACAATATTCTTAATCTAATTTCTTTCTAAACATATTTATTCACAAAGCATATGCAGAATCCAATCATCTTATGATTTTGCATGTCTATATAAGTGAATCATAAAATCTATAATTCAATCTCATCATAATAATTATCTAAATCAATCCATTATAATTCAATATCATAATGTAACATAAAATCTCCATCATATAATTCATAAGTGTTGAATCAATTCCTAATACCAAGTTCATCAAATTCATTGATAAAAAATATATGTCAAAGAGATCTAAATATTTCCTAAGCAAGAATGTAGAAACCTAACATAAGCCAAAATATATCATAATCAAATGTAATCTGGTCCATCATA
This sequence comes from Chamaecyparis obtusa, assembly GCA_027943335.1. Lineage (NCBI taxonomy): Eukaryota > Viridiplantae > Streptophyta > Pinopsida > Cupressales > Cupressaceae > Chamaecyparis > Chamaecyparis obtusa. Next base: position 5,549 of record BSBK01001623.1, on the reverse strand, counting down.
AATATAAAAGTAATGCTATGATGGGAAGGGGTAGGGCCTCACAAAAAGATTGTCATCATGGTTCATGATATGACAAAAAGGAGAGTCACAATGTTGTTTGTTGAAGTCTTGAGCGAGAGATTTAAAGGATTGGTCAAGGTGCACAATCCTAAAATGCTATAGGATGCTATTGAGCTAGCACTCAACCTTGAGACTACATATCATTTCTAGCCAAAGAGGAAACATTTCAGCACCTACAAACCAAACCAAAGGGGCTTCAAGAAGCATAATTATACACCATCGTAATTTGATAAAGAATCTAAGAATGAACTGAGGAAGAAGCTATGTTTCCCATCTAAGGAACCATGGGAACCTAGACACCTCTATTTGAGAAAAGGAAAGGCTCATCTAATTGAGGTCACATATGATGACGAAGAGCGTGAAGAGAAAGAAACTAGCAAGGGGGACGATAGTGATCAAGAGGATCAGTCACCACAAGTACAATAGGAAGATCCTACTCCTAAGAAAACTCCACACAACATTATTTCCACTTTATCTAAAATTCCTATAAGTTGACCTTTCTGACTAAGAGGTGTCCTTAAGGGGCAACGAATGGTATTCTAAGTGGACAGTGGAGCCACACATAATTTTATTGATGAAGGATTAGTGATGAAGCAAGGATTAAAGGTTGAAAAGTGTCTAGGATTTGGTGTCACTGTTGTTGATGGATTCACATTGAGTTGTGACAAGGTGGTTCCCTAACTAAGAATTCAAATTGGAGACTACACATTAACAAATCACTTTTATGTACTAGGTCTTGGCAATATAGATGTCTTCTTGGGACTCTAGATGCAACTTGAATTTACACTTAATGGGAAGAAAATAGTGTTTAAGGCTATGTCTAAAAATGGACCTCGAGTAGTTTCAGCAAGGAGGATGGAGGCTCTATTCAGACACAAGGATTTAGATTGGGCAGTTCAATATTTGGTATCTACTAAATCTGCCTCCACTAATGAACCACAATATCATGTCAATATTCAAAAGGTCCTACACAAGCATAGTGTGGTGTTTGAGGAGATTCCTCTGGGAAGGCTACGTGATTGTGGCTTTGAGTGCGTGTTATCAATCTTGATGAGAACACTAAACCAGTTATGAGCATGCCCTACTAACATCCATGCCATTTTAAGGATGATATTGAAAAAATAATCAAGGGATTATCGATCATGCGTCACATACATCCTAGCTCCACGCCCTTCGCCTTGTCAATTGCTTTGGTTAAAAAGAAAGATGGAATTATGAGAATGTGCATTGATTACAAAGATTTAAACAAGAAAACCATTAAAAATAGGTATCCCATTCCTAGGATCAACGAATTGGTTGATGAGTTGTATGGGACCGTATAATTTTCCAAAATTGATCTTCGATCAAACTATCCCCAAATTTGAGTTTAGGAAGAGGACATAAACAAGACTCCATTTTTTTTCCCATTATAGACATTTTGAGTTTTTGGTCATGCCATTTGATCTCACTAATGCACCAACGAAATTCTAGTTGTGTATGAATCACATTTTTTGAGATTAGCTACATACATTTGTATTAGTTTTCTTTGACAACATCTTGGTATACAACAAGTCTTGGGAGGATCATCTTTGACACCTAGATGTTGTTTTGGGTATCATGGAGGCCCATTCCATATATGCCAAGGCTTCCAAGTGTGAATTCATATTGACTAAGATTCTCTACCTTGGAAATATGATTGGAGCTAAGGGTTTACATGTACATAAGGAAAAGATTCAAGCTATTCTAGACTAGCCACCACCTAAAAATATTTCAAAGTTGAGAGGCTTCTTGGATTTATATTATTATTATAGGAGGTTTGTGAAAGGCTTTCCTCAATGGCATCACCTCTTACAGATCTCATGAGAAATGGAGCATTCCATTGGACAAAGGATACACAAGTGACATTTGATAAGCTCAAGGAGGTCATGAGTACATGTCTAGTACTGGCATTGCCTGACTTCACATAGCCTTTCTTTCTTGAGTGTGTTGTATCAAGGTTGGGATTTGGAGTAGAATTGAGGCAAACTAGACATTCGATCACATTTAAGAGTAGCAAGATGAGGGATGAAAAAACATTGTACTCCACTTAGGAAAAAGAGAGGATAGCTATTACGCATGCACTATAAAAAATCAGACAATACCTAGTGGGTAAAAAATTTGTTGTAGGAATTTATCACAACCTCCTTAAATTATTTTTTGGAGAAAAAATACCTTAATGAACGATAGCAAAAGTGGGTAAGAAAAATTCAAGCCTATGATTTTGATGTGGAGTATGTTAAGGGTAAAAATAATATTATTGTCGATTCTCTTTCCTAGAAGCCTACCCTTTGCTCATTGACTAAGATTTCAGCTGATTGGAAATTTCAATTATTGTTTGAGTACTCTAAGAATACTTTTGCCTACAGGTTGATTGATGGACGGGTACAAGATGATAGATATTTTGTAGTGGATAATATCATATATTACAAGAATAGAATATATATGGTGCCAAACTCTAAGCTTAGGGTTAATCTTGAGAGAGGTTCAAGATACACCTCTAACATGGCATCCATGATTCTTAAAAACTTATTGTCAGCTCCGAGGGATATTTTCTTGGAGGGGTTTGAAATATGAGATGTTGCAACATGTTAGACAATTTTTGACTTGTCGACAAAAAAAGTCTGAGCACACCCTTCCTTGTAGGTCTACTTTAGATGTTGCCTATACCAGACCAAAAGTGGGAAGCAATATCTATGGATTTTATAACAGGGCTTCCACAAGTTTATGGAAGAGATTGCATATTTGTGGTTGTTGATATATTAACTAAATATGTACATTTTATTGTTATTCCTACAAATTATTTGGCACCTCAAGTTGCAGATTTTTTTTTCAAAGAGGTGTTCAAATTGGATGGGCTCCCTAAGACCATTGTTAGTGATTAGCATATCCAATTCCTTAGTATTTTTTGGAAAGACCTATTTTGTTTAGCAAGTATAGAGTTGACACCTAGCACTAGCTACCATCCTCAAATAGATGGTCAAACATAAATCACTAATAAGTGGATTGAGGGTTACCTTTAGAATTATGTTTCAGGGAAACAACATACTTGGATCAAGTGAGTATTGCTACAATAGGACCTACCACATGTCTATTGTCATGACTCCTTTCAGGGATTTACATGGTTATTATACATGGTCATTGTTGTATTTGACCTTTGATGGAAGTAAGGTCTCTTGGGCTATGAATATTATACAAAACTATTAGGACATACTCAAGGCACTTAAAGATAACCTTGAGCATGCCTAGAATTGACAAAAAATGTATGTAGACAAGCGTAAAATATAGAGATATTTTGAAATTGGGGACTTAGTCTTCTTTCTCTTGCAACCATATAGACAATCCACACTTAATAAAAGTGGTGCAAAAAAACTCAAGCCATGCTTCTATGGGCCCTATAGGATTCTCAAGAGAATTGGTGAGTTTGCATATGAATTGGATCTTCCTTAAGGTAGAAAAATACATAATTTATTTCATGTTTCATGTCTTAAGAAGGCATTGGTTCATCATATAGTTTTCTCTCTAGAATTTCCACCCCTGGATGTGGAAGGAGAAATGGTCCTAGTCCTTGACATTATTATAGATGTGAGAAAAAGAAAGTTAAGAAATAGGGTGGTCCATGAATACCTCATTAGATGGAGAGATTTACCAGAAGAGGATGTCACATGGGAAGGCGAACAGATTATCCAACATCCCAATTTGTGATTGCTAGATGACCAACAATCCCGAGAAGGGAGGACTATAATGTCCCCTTTTGCATAACGTCACAATCATTAAATTTTTGCTAGCCTTTATTATTCCCAGAGGCTAGAGAAATTTGAATGGAAAGGGAATAAATTTATTAATTAAATACATCACAAAATGAAGGTTAAAATTATATCTCATTCGTATTTAATTAATAAAATGGACCATTAAAATATTGTGTTGGATGCCTAATCTAATTGGACGTTTATTTTCCTTAGGTTGAGTCAAGGCTTTAATTTTTTTTTAATTTTTAAGTGGTGCATCATTTACATGGAGGACCAATTTTTTTTTTTTATTAAGGCTTGATATAAGCCTAAGTCAAAATGCCTAAGTAAATATTTTGACTTGGCCAATTAATTCAAGTGGGACAATATTATTAAGTTAGAAAAGAAATATCAAATTGAAAGGGCATGTCGATAATATAAGGGCCTGTTTGTTTGCTAGAATTAGACTAGAACTGGAATTGTCAAATCCCATAATTGACATTTTTGGATTTTAAGTTCAAAACATGAAACTGGAATAGGGATTTGTTAATTCCCATTTACCCTCAGAACTAGCATTTGAATCTTCCATCTAAATAGGTGGAATTGGAAAATCAATTCCAATTCCACTTAAATGGGAATTAGGGATAAAGAAAAATTTATAACATTTTGAAATCCATATGCAAACAACATTTTCCATCTTCTCATTATGAATTCTAGGTGAGCCAAATGGTTCCAACCATACTCCAAAAACTATTTTTTAGATTTAAAACTTCTAGAATTATCAAATACTGGAATTTGACAACTTCAACGTTATTTAATTCCAGCAACCAAATAGATCCTGAGAGAACTTTATAAAGTGAATATGAATAATTGTTTTGGTCATTCACACATTTTTTCTATTTTGGAATTCTCTCCAACAAAATGTTGGTTTTCCAAACCGTAGGATGACCCTCCTAGAGTTTTTTCCTAGTCTGATATATCCCTAGGCCCATCTTAAAACAGCTAGAACCTTATTTTAGTTGAATTGAGCCCTATCAGTTAGTGTTTTCAAGTATCTCCTACAGAATTCACGCACAAGGATTTATCTTTAGTTCAATGCTATTTCTAGGGGGTTGCGAGTTGTATTTCTTACCTTTTGCAATCCAAACGAAGGGCACCTCTGCTAGTGAAAGGATTCATAACTAATTGCCCTGCCATTTGAGGAAAATTATGCTTTTTCTAAGGATATCTATTATGTACTTGGAATTGCTAAAGGTTTCACATTTTATTGGTGGAATGATCACTAGGGAGTTGTTGATGTTCTACCATATGTGAGACTCTACTACAGGAGGCATGTAATTAGGATATTAATGTTCTTTAAGCATTTTGGTGAGAATAAATTGCATCCAACTTATTGCCACACCTTAATTCACTCATTGTTGGTGAAATGGTAAATTTGTAAAGTGCATTTGGTTGCCACACCCTTTATTTTTCTACAACAGTTCTTCAATTTGTTATTTAATGCTACAATCCTAGGTATTTAAGGTGCATTTTAGTTGAATGTCATTTTGGTTGCATCAAAACAATCTCTTTGGATGTATATTATAAACATGGTTCAAAACCTATAGAAGCAGAAGATGTAAAGATAATGGCTATATGAAACTAGTGGACTCCAGGAACGTACTCGAGGCTGTAATAAAAGATTACTCTAACTTTAATAGCAGCAATATCTTGTAAATCTATGCTATCTTATATCTTGAATAGAGG